>JAWJWE010000007.1:2470000-2935054 GCA_037055365.1 Polyplax serrata
GTTGTTATTAAGCAAAAGTAATAAATAGTGCTTTAAAGTGAGTAATAAAACATTGAAAGATTTCAGCAGTACATAAAACTTTGATTGAGTGCGAAAAATATATAACATAATATATATTATCAGTTATGTAGGTGATAAATATATTATTTATGTAAATATCTACTAGTTGTAAAGTGGATTTGTAAAAATTTTAAACGCAATATTTATGTACAATTTTTTATAAAAAACATAAAATTTGATTAAAGATTTTTACCGAGTGAAGTCAAAAATCAATACGTTTTTATTTGTATTTTTTGTGCAGTTTATTTACAACATACCATGTAACACACTTCCTTGTATTATTTTACGATTTCTCTGCAGACAGATACATGTCAGATGTTGACAGAATTTTTTCAAAAGGTTGCTGCTCATGAGCAATCAGAGACTAGTTAGAATAGAAACAGTGTCATAGTACAATTTACATATTTATTATTTTAAAAGTTTTATATTTATTTAAGATAATCATTAACCATATTACATTAGAATGCTGAATAGAATATCAGTCTGTATTCGTTGTCTTTATTGAACTGACTGACTCGGCATCCCTACACGATTGGAACAAAAGAAATACGAGAAAGGTTTCTATAGCGCTACAATTATTTAATTGTGCATCTGTATAAAATATTATCTTTTAAGTAAACGGTACCCATGGAGTACGATACGATAAAATTACTGTCGTAAAAGTACTATTTTTAAGTTTATCTCCCCTGATATTAGTGAAACAACTTAGTTCACATATCAAAAATATAAAAATAGTAAAACTACTTATGGTTAGCTCTATCCATGCCAGTAAGATTTTCGAGAGTTTTCTTACCTTGATGTTAGTAGGCGTACAGTGATGTTGCACTCAGTCTACACAAAACGGTGTCTTTCAGTGTGTATCCTTAGGGAAACGGGAAAAACAGAACTTAGAAACTTTATTATATAAATAGGTTTGCTATTATATACTTAACCATCTCAGCCGAATGGATATCAGAATGTCTTCATAGTCAAAAAATGAAAATTACGATTAAATCTTTATCGTTTTCGTACTGTACCACCTCCCCACAATTCTTACCCACTTGGTTTAAAACTGAATTCCTTGAAATGTCTCAAAAGTAGGCAATTCACGCAATTTATATCGATTGTTGTGTTCGTCGTCTATGGAAGACAAATCTGCAATTTCTTCCTGTAATAAATAAACAAGTCAACTGAATGTGTGAATAAGAGGAGAATAATCACGCGTATCCGATCAGGCAGTTGGGCACGACAAGAATTTCAGAGTAAAAAAGAAGAAGCAAAGTCTGGGCAGTGTCAGAATTGGAACAAAAGCTCAACGGAACAATCACCAGCACACAACCAGACGTTAAAGATAATCTATTTCTAATCAGAGCCTTTTTGACAATCGACATTAACGAGAAGAACCGTTGACGGAGTGAGGGCCCTGAATGAGGGCCCCCGGAGACCATATCGAATCCTTCATCTTCGACCAAATTGCATCGTAACAGACGAACAGTCAGACACACAGACAAACAGAGGACCGTCACAAGTACAAAAGGAAGGCTGGAGATCGGCAGATAAGACGGGCCCACAGAATTTGGGGCCTCAAACTTTTCGCACAATTCCAACCAACTCAAATCGTTTGTACGTCCATTTGTTTGTTGTTGTTGTGGTGACGCAAAAAAAAAATGCAATTTTTCACGGGTAACCAGAAAACCATTTTAGCCTTTTTTCTATGACAGAGGACGATTGTTTCCCCGTGCCTTTTTCTAGCCCGTGGCCAATCTCTAGGAGAAGGTCTTGTCATTTTCTATGGAACACGCGGGTAGTCAAATCTAATTCGTCCTGATTCATTAATTTTTACATCTTTCTGTCCGGGCGTGTGAACTTCGAAATAAAAAGATATAAATCTCTCTCTCTCTCTCTCTCTCTCTCTCTTTCTTTTTTGCCAACTCGAAAGGAAATTTGATCTCAGATCTGAGTGCCGAGATCTCCCGTGTTTGAACACCGTTATAATAATTTAATTTTGGCATGTTTTCCCAATTGTTTGAGTATCAAACATGGCAAACGTCACGATCAGTATAGAGTTGTTAATAATAAAACGAGGGTTGAAACGTCAAAAGCTTAAACCAACTTTAAAAACGAGCTCGAACTTAATTAACTAACGAAAATTGATGCTGTGATACGAAGCCTTTCAGAGTCTTTCAATTTTTATAACGAAAGAGTAACAGTTCAGATGTTGTCAGTGGGTTAAGTTAAGCGTTTAGCCGGATTTAAACTTAGTTCACTTCAAAGCGAACTTAAATGTTAAACACAATGATATTAAATGATACGTAATGGTATTACGTAGGAGAAAAATAATATAATTCGATGTTTGAAACGAAGTAGAACGGTAATATTGAAACAACCATGTTTCCAAATTGTCCTCGGTAGTGGTCAAGTACACAGCAGAACATTCGGAACGTGTGCAACTGGAATTGTGCAACCGATGGATCAGTAACAAATGTTACATGCTGCAAGTACAATTACAGACAAATAAAAGAACAAAAAAAAATTAGCGAAAAGTATTCATTGCAGTAAAAATGGCAACTCGGGTTAACCCATTATTCGGTGAATAAGAAGAAGAAGAAGAAAAAAAAACGGTCCATATGATTAGGTCGTGCCGAGAGTCGCGGCATAAATAACAGTAATTGCGAATAGAATTAAATGGGCCCTTCGATTTAAGGGCCCCGAAATTAAAAGGCAGAGTCACAATGGTCGCACGTATGACCTCAACCCAAAAATAAATAAATAGATGAAGAAGAAGAAGAAGAGGAAAGATGGTGGAGTGTTGGACGTCCTGCCGGTCTCATACGAAACAAAAGGCGTTACACATGAGCAAGAGAGATGGATGAATAAGAAGAACTAAAGAGAGAGAAACAGGTTCCCACGGTGCGCACCTGAACCCAAAGCCAAAACTCAACGCCCATCGCACTTAACATACCTGAAAGTCTCGGAGACGACTAGGCGCTAGAGTCCAACGCGAAAAACCTGAGGATTCGTGTTGAAGGAAACAAACCTGCATGTCGTGATCGTGTCAGGTAGACCATTTTCTGTTATCGTACTAATCATAACGTGTCATACCTCATGACAATCTCGTTTTATTAGGTTCCGTCAGTTTTTGCACGGGTAAACATGACAGTACAATTTAAGTAGTACTCCCACAATGGTATTTTGCCCATGTACTTATGTAACTGGAATACTTACAGCGGTACCCTACGCAATCTAACACTTTCACATATATACAGCTTCACTGAGACCTTTGAAACAAGTACTGAAATTTTACTTTCATATATCCTTAGTTCATTGGATTATTTAGTTATGCTTATTGACACCTCTAATTACTATTTATAAAAAAACCCTCCACAAAATTTCAGATTTGTCCTTTGCTAACTACCTTAATAGAGAAAAAAAAAACATGGTAACGAACAAGTTTCCAAAGTAGACGAATTAAAGTCGAATGAATGACGAGTAAAATACCCGTCGATTCAATTTTAATAACAAAACGACGGGCTTTACGTTTCGATATACATTAAAACGGATACATAAAATTAGTAATGGGAATTACAGAGTAGTAATAATAGTAATTCGTAGGAATGGGCTGGCGGACCACATGCAAGTGAAAAGTAGCAAAAAGCAGAAATACTGCCGGCGATAATCAAATAGCGACTTGTCTATGAATTTTCTAGCGTTGGATGTCCGATTGATTGTGTTTTTTTCGGGCAATCGTTTCATACATAAAACTTTTAGTAGACTAATGGCGGAGGTCTGCGGCTCGAGGGAGTTTCTCGGAGTTTCTTTCGCAGGGACAGCCATAATGAAATTGAATCATTTACGTTAGATGAACAATAAAGTCCACGAAAAAGGTCAAGAAACAATTCACATGTTGGCAGACCGGCAGAGAAAATAAGACCCCGAAGAAAGAGGGCCCATCAATCTACCAATTAATAATAGGTTGCTATGTATAACAGGTTAATTATATTATTTAATAGTTTTAATGACCCAACGAGGTGAGGCGAGTTGCAATTTTTTTTTTTTTTTATTCAACTTGGGTGCAGGTTGAACTTGAAGAGATGCACTTCGACTCGTTCGACTGAAAATGCACAACTCGTTTTAAGGTCGTTCCTACACCTTTTTTGGAAAGGTTCACTCGCAAAAGGGGGCAGTAGGGGGTCACAACGACCACCGAAAAGTTGTAATTAGAAGCAATCAAAATGAGTGATCGCCATCAGTGTTGATAGAAGTTTGAACTTGTTATAATTAATACTGTTGTCAGGTAAGTTGCCTTACCATCCATCAATTGTTTTTCATCGACACGCTCGTTCACAACATCCTGCAAACTTTAATTTTACATAAATACATAGAAAAACATTTTAATTAATAATTTCAAAGCGGCACATAACTCAAACTTCGGGGAGTTATATTTGTGCTTTTAAACTCATGAAAAAATTTTAGAGTAATTCTGATAGAGTGAAATATTGAAGAACGATAGTTTTGTTCGTTACTTTGTCTAGTTTTTACCATGCACAGAAATTTTATTAACTATTTATTTGAAAAAAAAATTTGGAAAATTACAGAGAATTTAATTCTGAACATGATAATTTTATGAGAAGTTCAACATTAACTTCCGTACTACGCTACAATTTATTATTTAACTGTTGTGTTGTTTGATTACAATAGAGTTTGCAATTATTTATTTACTACATCGATACATAACAATAAATAACAAGAAAACTGTTTTATTTTATTAATTTACGTTACAACATATGAATTTATTGTCCATCGGCGTCACCTGCCTGAGTCAATGAATGAAACCTTCTAAAATTTGGTCAATTTAGTTTTGTTTTTGTCTAATTTGATGTCGCCCAACTTAACGAAGCGTGCAAATTAAAGGGTTGAAAAATAAAAAAACTTAAAATGTGATTTTGTTCATCCCCTGACGTCGGGGTGGACGTTTGTCTTTGTCAAACAGGAAGTCGGGGGTGTAATTTTGGTTTGGAAACCCGAAGTGGATTTGCCTCACATGCAATATGACAATATAATATTATAAATAATTCAAGAGCGACGAGCTTCATTAAGGGAGATATCAAGCGTTACTTCTTATTCTTATAAAAATTTCAACCGATGGAAAGTACCTTGAAACCTTAAATTTTATTACCGTGGCACACCTTCCCGGTCCTGAACTCAGTGCCAAGACGTTAATCCAATTATGACACGTCAATTGCACTTATACTTTACACTTAAAATTATATTTTAAGCGACTTTTATATATTTTTATAGTCTAACTTACGTGCCCCAAAGCACGTTCGTTACGTTTCTACAGAACTTTTCTTTGATTTCTAGTGGATTTTCTATTATTGTTTCTATCCAGAAACAAAATTTATCTAGTGCAATCCGAGAAGAATAAATTCTATAAATTAAAATTTACTTAAACTTTTATACTAAAAGTTGACAATGCGAATTGGTGCGTCTACTTTACGCTACCCAATGGTCCATAACTTGGCGTTTCTGCTAATGTTCGTTATCTTAATGGCAGTGTGTTATTACTTGGCTAATCTCATTATTAACATTATGTAAACAGAAATTTATGGCAATTGGATTTATTAAAGGAAACCAACCCGTGTCCAATTTTTTGTCTTTTCACCTGTTTCGTATCTTTCCCCAGCACAGAATTACATCACCTTTTCCCTGTATAAATTGCCTTTCAGATCAGACTCGAGGTGCACGACTTTATTTGTCGTTTACATAGGTTAAATAAGGTGTTGTCTGAAGGAGGCACAGCAATGTAGACTCGGGAATGGTACATAAGTCGACGAATAGCTCAGTTACTCAAATCTAACTTCCACGTAAGTGCAAGACGAGACGAGTCCACACTCAACTCTTGAAGAAATTAAAAGTTTTAATTAATAAAGAAGAATTTCTCTTTCTCTTCTTTCAGTTCGGTACCATACAGGATCGACTTCCACCCGCCATCTTAGTCAGTTGGTCCGTTTCTACTTGACCTTTTTCAAATGAATAAAAAAAAAAAATAAATTGATTTCCAGTTTTATCTGTAATGTCGGAACGATGTGAAATCTAATTATTGTGGTCAATTTACTGTTGTGTAATGGCTTGAGGAATTTGACCCATTCAACTGAGTGTGAGATGTTTTATATTTATATATACCGGTGGACCGGTTTCTACTTTAATCTGACGTAGTATAAGTTTATAAATATACAAGAAGACTCCAGCGGGTTTGCGTCTAAGAGGATAAATACTTTGACTCATTCAGCATTGACACTCGATGTTGCAAGTGCAATTTATTTCATACTTATTTATTTATTTATAAGTACATTTTTTTATTTCAAGTTCAAACCCGTCAATGATGTTTTCACTGAGAGATGTGCAGCGTGGGCAGCCATTGCAACATGTCTTGGCTCTTCTCCTGTACAACATGTCGGTTTTCAATGAATACATAATTTATACATTATAGGAATTATGGGTCGGTACTGGACATTGGCCTGCAGTCGAGCCTTTGACCAAACTCAAATAACTTAATTAATTTTCAATTAATTCTACGTGGGTTGTTATGTATCTCATACTCTCGTCACGTTTAGTTTTCATGTATAATTTCGTTCAAACGGGGTTGTTCAAACGTTTACCTAGAACCATCGAGAGTATCTAACTGGAAACGACGAGAAGTACACAACGGCTGACAGAAAAGCTGATTTTGGTGTCACTGAAAAAGTTACTTCTTCGAACCCCCTTGGGTTGAACTTTTACCCTGACCTTTCCTATAATTTACAACTCTATTCTAACTATTTTACGTTTTGATTTTTCTCTCTAGACTATTTTCACTTTGTTAAATTTTTTCTCGTTCTCTTACTCCCCTTGTATTTACTTGTCATTGGAAAAGTGTTTATCGCGTGTGCAATACTAGTGTATGCGCTCTGTATATAGTTAACATTTTTGTATGGTTGTTTAACAAGTGTTCTTTATTTTTCTCAGCTTGTCTTACTTACACTACACATACGTCACTATTGTTGTTGTTACTTCCTATGATCCCATTCCTGCATGTTTCGTGGGGTTTTTCACCAGGCCTTGACCTCTGACCTCGCCTAGTATTGACCCGTTAGAAATTGAAACTTTTTCAATTTGAATTTTATTTTGAAGTGGCCTTCGGCACAGAATAGCTCTGACATTTTCTTTTGGAATTGCATCTTTTACTTACGAAGGTGCATGTGCACTTTATCACCTTTATCAGCCTTTCTAACATTTTCATCATCTGAAATATCATTTTATTTTTGTCTAATTTAATTATGTAAAATACTTTTACAAGATAAATGCATTCCGAAGTCTACTGAGTCTGCCAGAAAGGCTTACAAGCCTTGTAAATCCTTACATAGGCAAACACCTGGGAATACTTGGGCTTACATCTGACAGAATTAAAGATAAATTAATGGTGCCTTAAACGTTATGTATTATTTCAGTCACATGCCATGTTATTAAATAATCTGAACACTTTAGTTAACTAGAGGTAAAGGAAAAAAACTTTTTGTACCAAAGGTGGGTCACCTTCTCCGACGTAACAAATGAGTACCATATACGCCACAAAATACGTAAAGAAATTAATTAATTAATAAGTAGTGTAGCATGGTGGTAGTCATCTTTTTAAATATGATTTAAAAACGGTTTTAGTAGTAATTGCGGTGACGGTGCCGACGGTGGACCACACAAGAAACCTACAAGTGAGCTACATATAAATTTAATGCTAATTTAAGGGCCTTTGGAGCACGGCACCTGGTACCCGGTACCTGGTACCTGGTTCCCGGTACTCTTCTTCATCCATTCACACGTCTTCTACATCAACCGTAGCAGCTTTCCACAATTTTTTTGCAATTTGTAAATCGATCCGGAGCGTATCGAGGCACGTTTCCAGCCTTTTTATAAAACTTTGCCATTTGCACCTCATTCAACCTGAACCTGTAATTAACTTTCCTACAGTCTCGTCCGATTAAAAGGATGTGGGAGATGCAAAGTTCTTTTTTTTTTGTCTTCCAGATGAATTAAGAGTACTTTTGTGTTCAATTCTGGTTCATCTGGATGGAGGATGGCTCGTACCGTACCGGTTTTTTAATGTCGGACACCAGAAGGGGGCTGAACACATTGAATGAATGGATTTTTTGGTGAAATACCTGAGTATCCGAACCTTGAGGAAATGAACGTTCTGTTCCCCGGTTTTTTGTGTACTTGCTCAGTTTTGAATTAATTTTTTTTTTCGCGAGAAAACAACTCGGATCTGTCAGAGTCGTGTGATGGTGTTACTTAACATAGTAGTCTTTCCGAAGCTTTTTAACTTTGCTTATGTCTGCTTCATCAGAATGAATCACGTCAATTAAGTAGGTGTACGTGTGGTGCCTGCGTGCTGAACGAAAGTTAAACTCATTCTGCAAAATTTTAAAAGAACGAATTTGACCTGGACGAGAAGTGAAGCCAACTCAAACACGACAACAGAAAACGAAGAAAGTTCAAGAGGAAAAGAAATAAAAATCAAGTTTTAGCTACCCTGTGACCTCAAGTTAACGTTCAACTTTAAACTTAATTTTACATGAGAAATCGTCTAGTCCGAGACTAGTCACCGGCTGAACTATAAAATTAAATTTATATTATTTAGGAAGTAATAATTAAACTATAAAAAGTGATTAACAATTAAGAAAGAATTTATTATTAATGAAATATTAACCATTTAAATACTTACGGACAATTTTTAAAGAGTTCAACTTAGAAGGTAACTTTAAATTTCAAGTTAATCGAAACGGACATCGAGTAGAAAGGTACTCATTTTATTTTCCTTAATAGAGTTATTAGATATGAAGTGACCACATTCTACTTTTATAAATATATATGTTCATATGATTTCGTATTGCACCTAAATCTCGTCATCTCGTAGTCATCTCCACCTTACCTGTCGTTCTACTATTATTTTATTAGCGATGATTAATTTTTTATTTATTAATTTACTTCAAGTCACCTTTTATGAAAGATTGGCCTTGTCTGCAGAACAATAATTAACCGTTTGAAGTGTGTACTGTTAATTATATATTGTTAATAAGAACGTAAACTTCCTGAAAACTAATTTTTTTATAATGTCAGCAATGAGCAATATGAATAATAATTATTTAAATAATATTATGTATAATTCACAATGTTTTAGTGCCACACCGACAGAACGAAAAACGAGTATTTTCTATTTTCCATAAATTTTATATTGTTTCATAGATTTTGTTGATTCTTTAGAATTATAGAATTTGCAAAAATTAATTATCCAGTAATGGAAGGAAAGACCAAAATTTAACCAACTGAATAGAATTTGTCCTTCGACAAAAAACGAATTCTCCCCACATTGTATTCCTGTATAATTTCGTGCTGGCAAAATAAACTGTAATAAAAATAAATGTTTTCTTCGAATTGAACGAGTAGCCATTAGTGTAACGATTTAATTTCTGGAATTTATCAAAACGCTTAATATTAAAATTATAAAAATATTTTCCCTTGTCGAGCCAACTGTAAATAACTTCATACTGTGAACTTTATTTTCCTTTAATCGGTTCTAGTGCGACGAAATCTAATCGGATGTAAATTACTTTTAACTACATTGTAGTTAAATAAAATTGTCGCTCGAGCACGTTGAATTTAGAGCTCGACGAGACTTCACAGAATGTATTGTATTTCGCATATTTCGCCTTGAATGGTCGCCATTTTAATTACCCGGTCTGAAATAAAAATAAATTACCTTGAAGAGTAATAATTATTTCTGATCGGCACCGTCCTCACTTTAAATGTACATAGATTTGTTTAAAAGCTATTCAAACTCCGAAGAAATCAAACATGTGGGTTGATGTCACATGGAAATTGAATAAAATAAAATACATCACGTCGGACCTTATAGTGTAGTTTTGATGTTGGCGGAGTCTCGTGGAGTGGTAGTGACACTCACGTTCAAGTAATAATTACTTAATTCTGCTTACATCGACCGCATCGACGTCTCCTTGTGGATGTCCGTCTGTCTGTCTGTGTGTGGCGTTAAATTGTGATGTTTGGCAAAGTCTAAACACCCCATCAAACGTCGAACATCACAATTGTCACGTGAAAGGATCGGGTCGGGACCGTTTACGAGATATACGTCCTCTTTAATAAATAAATAACATTTCTTTACTGTTATGCATTAATAAATTGTTTTCGTAAAACTGATCTCGAGAGCGGAATAAAATAAAAATCCAATTTAATCAATTCGAATTTGTTGTTTTGGTTGCCAAAAAAAGAGAACTGGCAATCATTCACGTCACGTCAACATCTCCTATGGTGTAAATATCAGCGAGTGATGTTTCCAGTTTTTTCTGCCCTCCTCCATCTTATGTCCAACCAGAATATTTTCATGTTGTTGGCGGTCCGGACGTATTTAATGTTTTTAATTTTTGGGCCTTCGGGTCGTCCCATCTGTCAAGGACCTCTACGAGTACCTGGCAGGTTTGTTGGTATCGGCACCACGACTCCGACAAACGACTCGACAATTTAATCTGATTCATAACAATAACGATGAAATTGCACTATTAGAAAGAAATAAAACGAGTCTGGAAACTGCTTTTGGCCATTTGACGAGACGAAATGCAGGATTTTACCAAATTATATTAAATTAATGAGACTGTCCAACCCTACACGCTGTGACTTCTTCTGTGACGTGACGTAGGTGGCACTGCTGTTATTTGGTGACTGTACGACAAAGGTGACTTCAAAACTATAACATCACAATATATGTACATCGTAATATTGCTATATTGAACTTTTCTTATCTAAAAATTTGACTTTGACATGCACACATGAACTTTCGTTTCTCTCTCTCTCTCTCTCTCTGTTTTGAAAAATGAGAAGATGAGCAAATGAGAGAGAAGATGTTTTCGACTGGGATTATGTTCCGTTGGCCTCTGGCTAGAAACCACAAAACCCGTGGTCAAATCTTTGATAATAAGGTCGTTTGTATTACATTTTTAGATGAAATTCAATAAATTTTCGGAGAATTTATCAGTGAGCACGACGAACACTCCTCCAGATCACACAGAGCTTGATCTTCTCGTGATAGGAAGTGGAACAGAGGCTGGCTTGACTCAATGAATTTTCATGAGTCTCTCCCAGCTAGTCAGACAGTCAGACAGTCAGACCTCCCTCTCCTACACAGTACCTCTACTCTCGTACCTATGGTCCTTCTGCCCATTCAACACAAGACCGGTTTTGGGGTTGTGAAATCATTTTCTCACAACTTGACCCGGGCGTTTGTGGCCTGGTTATCCATTCACCATCTTATCTTTCATTTCTTATTCATCTCATTTTGTTTCCACTTTTAGTTGAATGTCCAGTGAGGTGGTGGTGGTGGTAACCGTGGTCCAGAAGTGAACCCATACAAAATACAACCCATTGAGGAAAAGAGTGGATGCCTACAACCACCACGTGCTGCACTTGTAGTGCACACTGTCCTCACTTTAAATGTAGAAAAAATGCCTTTATTTATTTCCAAATCACAACACGTTTATTACACATACTTATGTAATAGTACAGCCATGTAAATATATAATGTTGTTTAAATAAAAATACAAAAATATTAATGTTTTATAATGCTTCATAAATACTATCGTCTATTGCTACTTCATTTTATTACACATATTAAATGTTTAACAAAATATTGAATCTGTTAACATGTTGATTTGTTGTAGAATCATGTGTTCAATATTAAAAATAATAATTTACAACAATTCGAGCATAATATTACAAGATTATAAATGGGACATCCTATTAGGAGTCATACAACGTTGTTCAAATGTCGGTTGTGATGAGATGAGAGAGAGTTGCATTTATATACCATATATTTTTATAATTCTTATTTTCTAACTAAATGCAAATGAGACTGCAGTGAGGTCAGATCAACGAGGTGTGGAATGAACAACTACAACTCTTTAGCGCTTTCTTTAGAACAAACAACAATATGAGGACTGAATGCAACTACAAGTGACAGAAACTTGTAGTTATAGTTCTGCCTCTACGAATTGAGTTTTTAATAAAAAGAACTCAGATGAAATTCAACTAGACTCGTCCAGTTGGTCTAGTTTATTGTCTCCGTTCAAGATGAATTTGTTGCCGGAGACTTATTCCTAAGCAGGAGAATAATTTGAAATTAGAAACGGCCAAGTTTAATGCAAGTTGAACACATCCGTACAGAGACGGGTACTTTGTGGTGGTACCTACCTGGTACTTCATTTTGTGACCAATCAAATGACAGACCAAACTACGGTGACGAAAAGTTTTGAGAAATTTATTGTAATTTGAGAAACGTCTCATCCTTGTAAAGGTGTCCCAACTCTTTTCTTACTCTTCTTAGGACTTTATTTAATTTTTACGTTTTGATTGAATCAAAACCCGTTTTTGATGGACGTCATTTGAAGCGAAAAGTTTTGAAACTTTGACGTCAAGTTCGACGTAAAGTCGAAAAAGTTGCCCACGACAATAACTGAGCTTTTCTATGCAGTTCGAACCAAATTTGGCTGCCTGAAATTGACATTTTGATTTCAATTAATTAGTCAATTAGTTCAGGGTTGATGACACATGCCAATTGGGTACATCAAGGTAAGTTGCACGACTGTTGTCTTCAGGGGGGCAGGTAATTACCTTTTGCAATTCAGTCTCATCGTGGATTTGAGTTCCTTCAGAAGTGACTTCGTGTGTGGCGTCAAAAGTAGATAGATTTGTAGGAATCCCATCGCACTATTGTACTCTCGCACACTACTTCTGACGTCTCTACCCTCCCCCCCCCGTCCCCCGTCACCTCATTCTCTCTCTGCTGTGTTCTATCGTCGCACGGAAAACGGCACACAAATCACGAGACCCAGACAGTATAATGACATAATATAATCACTCAGTCGAGCACATAAAAGATCAATAACTCTTTCGTTACCGATCTTTAAAATTATTTTCCCTTCCAATTAAGAGAGGATAACTCCACGTAGTCGTACGCTTGCAGGTATCGGTCCTATGTGGGTTAATCGAAGGGTCGACTTCCTGTGTCAAATCGTAGCTGCAGGCAGTGACTCTCTCACATGGAGAGCAACTAAACAAGACGAGTAGCGTCAAGTAAGCCGCCTACCAGGGAAATACCAGGAGGTACCAGCCAAGTTCCCAAGTGTTGTAGTTGAGTTGTGGTTCACTGCAGCGAAGTTGCGGCATTAAACGAGATCGGGAAATAAGTTGAAACGAAATAGTTTTGCACAGGAAATGGCGAGAGATGAAATATACGCGTGCATTTCCGGTGGCAAGTACCACTGTGCAGATGAAAGGCGATCACGTCATGTTAACAGCCTTTAAGTGCACCCGGACAGTGAAAAGTAATTCGTCATCCATTCGTACAAGGATCACGTATGCTTGAGAGCTACCGAACTACGCGAGCGTTGCACGGAGTCCCTTCCATTCGAACCGCGTTATCTGGCTCACATGGGTGTCTCTTACTTTCCACTTGCATAAGTTTTCATTTAATGTTTTCTGCATTGATCTTTGAAGATTTTGATTGAAGCAACGCCCTCCCAGTTGATCAAATACCATGATCAAACGTGTGTTGTCTTATTTGTAACTCACGACAAGTTGAACTCTAACTTGTTAACACTGGTACGATCTTTTCGTTTCGAGTGACAGTTGAAATCTCTGTAATACAGAAATTACTTCACGTATCGTGATTATTAATTATGTAACATGTTCTTTCGAGCATTTTTCTTCTTCAGCAAGTACTTTATTTTAAGTCAGAGTAATCAACTTAGAGGTTTCAGTGGTACCTTTCTTATACACGAAAATGTATACTGTTTAATATTGCAAAATCTACTTTTCAGTATTCATGGTAACGTACTACCATGTGTATGTTTCAGAGAAGGAATTAATAAATGCAAAGTTTGCATAAGTTACCGACGTGTGTGTCTGCGTTTTTCAACGAATATCTATTTATTTTGATTATTTAGTTATTAACTATTTAGTGGTTAATTAGTAGCTCACCACTCATTTTGTACTCGAAATGAAAAACCTTCCAAAATGGCTATTGCATTTCTGGAATCAATATTGTTTTCGCTCGTGTTATTCAGAAGACGTTCCATCTTTGTCAGTTTAGTTTGTAATGTTGTAGTATGTTGTAGTATTCTAAAGAAAGCATTTCTATGCTACGAGAATTTTATAGTAATTTGTCATTGTTAAAATTTCTGTTTTCCTACAATACAATTTATGTATTGCATCGTACATACATTATGTACATTGTTTTGGGAGGGCGGTAGTTAGGATTCCTTCGCTTCTGTTGACGTAAAAACTCTTTTAGTTTTTTTTTAACTGCCTAAGACCTCCATATTTATATTCTAATTTCCACATACATAAGCAATCGCTTTTATGTAAAATTTTATCGAAAAACAAAACGGAAAAAGTCAAGTCAGGTTTTAGGTGTTACACTGATCGAATTCTCATGACTCAACGAGTTTTCAGGTACTCGGCGATTACATCTGCCTAATTGAAAGGTTTTTCTGCTTTATTGATTGTTTGTTTTAGCTGGTTATCTTGTCGACTCATCTAACCTTCATAATCATTTGGGGCGTTTGATTTACTATTTCTCGTGCTTTTTTTATTTCTTCCGTTTCTCCTATGCCACATTTACCAGGCCTTCTCCTTTGTCTTGCTCTTCGCCACGGTGCCTGGTACCAGTCCTGCTGGTGCATGCGTGTGCCTCGGTGCCTTATTTGTTTATGTGAGTCGATTTCATTTCAGATCGAAAAGATATCTGATAGACAATCACGTTTAAATTTTACATCCAAAATTTATAAATCTATTACTCTTAACGGTGTTGATGAAAATGTGAGATTGTTTTCATTGGTTTTGTTGATAGTTTTTTTTTATTGCTTGTGCCTGGAATTTGTTTATTTCTTTTAATTTTAAATAAATGGCTGCGAAAAGAAAACTCGTGCACGTCTCCTTGTATGTTGTTTTCCAAAAAAAACTGCGAACTGCCAAAAAATATGAAATTTATGTAATCAAAATTTAGACAATGTGAACAACTCATTACCTAATTGATAAAATGTGTAAACTGTGTATTGTTATGTACATTATTAGTGATGTCCGAGTTCGTGTATAAGTTTAATAAAAAAAATCACAGTAAATAGAAAATTAATTTTAACATCCAGTAAAAGTATAACCGACACAGGACGACAGACTGCGTCTCTTGATTATTTTAGAACTATGACATAAGTAATAAATACACAATAAAAAAGTAACTTTATTATTTTGTCGTACAATTTTGATTTTTGTTAAAATTTCGAGTCTTTTCAATTCCTTTTAAGTGCATAAGCTATAACCTGAAATATTTGTATTACTCTGGTACATTACTAAGTAGCAGAAGATGACTGAAAAATTGATAATGGCGAGTCAGACGAGTGCAATACCCAGAGGTACTCGATCGGCCTACTCAAAAGCAGAGTAAAGAAAAGACAATTACCTGGTCGGAAGCGATACGAGTACGTAATTCCGAGAATAGGTAGTCATTTTATCAATGCAACTGATACTCCGGAACATAACCATTTTAAAAATATTACTCTTGAGAAAGTCTCCTTGGCTTCAACGTTACATTATATACGATTCACATTACGCCGACACTTAACGGTGTCGTCTTGTTGGAGAAGCCGTGTGTTTGTGTGCCTGTCTGTCTTCTTTTATTGCAAATAAATAAGTAAATAAATAAATAATTGTAAGGGAAAACGGGAGTTTGATGCGCGGATGAAAAAAAAAATTACTTTTTTCTTAGGACCACACGAAATGTTCCAAAAGAAAGAATAAGTTACGTAAAGTGAATGTTGAACTTACCACTTACCAGTTGGATAAACGTAATAAATATTACGGAACGTGCTTTATTAACTTTACCAAATTTAACCGGTAATTTTTAATAATCACGGGTTTGAGTGATAAATTTCACGTGATTTGCCCCATTTATCGGATTCGGTTAATGTCCCACCGGTAACATTATCAAAATAAATATTAATAATTACATACATCAAAATCATCGAGGTGTCTTACATCTTTATTTTTTATGACATCGGAGGTAGTGTAATTTTAATGACGAGAAACCGTTTACATAGCCCCGAGAGGGTTTACTTAGATTATCGTTACACAATTTCTGATAGTTTTCTATGTGTTACAGAATCGTGAAATTGCATTAATTATTGATTATTGGTTGGAGGTGCTCCTGGTGCACACGTCAAGGACACTTACACCTGCAAGGGCGAAACTCGTAGCACTCCTAGTCTTGCTGATCGAGCCTTACAACGACATTTAGGTTTAACTACATTATCAGATCAGCACTCGTCTTACACAGCTCTCTTGAGTTTTCTGTCTTATGCCGATACTTCCTTCAACATCGGAAGTACCATTTAAATCAAATTACCAGCGAGGTTTCTGACACGACACCCGTATGTTGACGAGTCTGAGCCGGAGAGGCACCAGAGGTAATGACAACAGTCACTGACTTGTCCCACGATGAAATTCATTCATCCAGAGTTTCATACCTAAAAAAGTTTGACTCGTACGAATGTCCACGAGAAAGAAAATTGCTGGTTAATAGTCAAATGCTTTTCTCACGTGAAGATGACTGAGCAAGTTCAACACCTCACTTTGGTGAGGAAACTGGCATGTTTCTCCTGTCTGTCAGGACATTCATTTATGTCTCTTAATGTTATGTTAATCATTGTTTTATCAGCTTCATCATTAAAACAATGACGGCCACGCCTCGCAAGTATAGCAAGTTGAAATATTTTAAGTTCACGTCTTGTGTCGGACTCTTCTTCATCGCGGTGTGATTTGGCCCCTGTGTTCATCATATTTAGATGAGAAAGTGATAGAAAAAACACCATGGGAAGTTGAGAATGCCGAGAATCTTATACTGTATTGCACTAAAAATTCAGTGAAGACTAAAATGTGAATTGTCAATTAACTAGTTCTTTTTAAAAATAATATTTATTCTAATCAAAGCGGACACGATGCTTACAGCATATATTTTTATTATTATTAACGTTTTTATTATGATAATAATAAATCTGTGACTTGTGTGTTTTCTAAAATCTGTCTCTTTGATGTTTCAATTTAGTAAACGTTTTTAGTACCCAACTACACACGTATACATTACAAATAGTAACAGTAAATAGTGTTTTGATTTCTTTTATTATAAATTGAGCTAAATCTGTGTTAAAATTTAAGTGTAAAAGTTTTTTATTATTTTTTATTAGTTTTTCTGCATTAATTTACTGATGTAGTTTGTCTGTCATTCAACTGCTTCACCTTACAATCAACAGCCGCCCATCAATCTTCTCTTAATGTACCGAAAATCGATAACCTACAGGTGATAATCGCTTTTTTCGTTATCACGGTTAATAAAGACGTCTGAAATTTTTTAAAGATCTCAAGTGCTGCCTTTTAAAGTGAATACTTCGATTACATGTGACGGTACTAATCGGTCATTCACTACTTGGAAGTCAACTTGTCACGTCATTTGCCAAAATGGTTTCTTCTAATTTGACCTCTCTTTCCATAGGAAGACTCAAATGTCAGGAACGTTGCACTGCACATTCGCACAACGACATAATTTAATCAAATTAACCAAAATAACTTTATTTATTTCCAATTTCACACTGAAGTAATCAAACCATTCAATGCTATTCTGTCGAAAAAAATTATTAATATTTAATAATTTCACGGTATTTTAGTGGCGAATTGTTAGTTCGTAACGGCCTACCTATTAACTCAACTTATTTAGAAATAACATTTAACTTTCTCACTACGAAAACGTATTGTTCTGCGCTTCAGTATAGACATCTGAAAAATCTGTGTCACCGTTTGTTTGTTTCCTCAAGTGTTTTATAATACAAACAGAGCCTTAGTTCTAACTATAATGTTTACAAAAATATATCAACATGGATAGTAAAATCAAGTATATAGCACTAGAAGACTCCAGGAAAGAATTTCGACGTGCCTCACTTCACTACAACCTCACTATTGACCTTCATCGGTTCGATTAACGTTAGATTTTTAATAATTAAATGTTCACACAGGTACGTCTGAACGGGGCAGGTTGTAACTCAATTTAAATTGAAATTCAAAGGAAATGGCTCATACATCACACCGAGGAGTGAAACACTTTCGAAAATTAATACCACAGAAATGCAGATCTTTATTAAAGAGTCCGTTATAATTTAATCAATTAGTATTGAAGTGAAACATTCATTTTCCCGTGTTGAATACGCTTTCTGTTAGTGATGTTGATGGAAGTGAGCAAGAGCCAGACTCTCAGGAATTTATGACGGAGTCGATTATGATCTATTGGAAAGCTTTGGTTTCGCATTCTTCTTCTAGAGAGAGAGAGAGAGAGAGAGAGAGATGAATGAACAACAACACAACAACACACACACACCAAGTTCGTTAAAATCCGTAAAAGGCGAGCAATTTCTGATATTGAGTTTCCATCCGTATAATAATAATAATTCATTAAACGAAACGCTTGCTAAGAACTATAAAAACAGGGCCGTGCTCTCTGCTCCTCTGGTAGGAAACAATATTGTTTTTCATTTCTGGAACGAGTTTTTCTACGACAAAAAGTACCACCTCCTTGTTCGAGTGAATATTTTAATTATACGACGACCATCAACCTCGGGACTCATTTAAAAAAATAATAATAACTAATGTAATAAGGAAGGACTGCGCGTACGGTCTATCCGGCGAGTTAACAAATTCGATTTGGCAGAATGTTGAGGCAGAATTTTCGAGTACCCGCGAAGGAAGTATCCCGCACCCGACAGAACTGTTCAAGTTCAACGTCGCTACGGAGGAATAAAAAAATGGAAATTTCCAGTGGGACAAATTAAAGTTTTTTTTTTTTTTTAGTGTGGAGTAACACGTAGTCGTAGGGTTGACCCTTGCAGGATCGCATCTTTTACAATGATAATAAGAGTATCAACGTCCGATCGGAATAAATTGATCGGCTATCGATGATTTTTACCAGTGTTTTTCGATTTGGTTCGGGCACGAGCTGGACCCCTGGATTGACCCCTTAAATGCGAGGTACCCGGGTATTTCTTCACCTGTCAAGAAGTCTCGTTCGATTAACAATTAGTAACGATTCCGGGATAGACATACGACCCTTTGGGTACTTCAATTTTGTGGCCCCGAAATGAGACCGTAAATAACGGACAATTGTCCAGCAGTGAGTACGGACGCGGTGGGTACCTCGGTGAGTACCTCGTGAAAATGGACGATTTAGAATTCCGATCGGGATTCGTTTTATTGTAATGCAGTGGGAGTTACGGTGAAGGTATATCATTTGAAGGCCTCTCATTTGACTGCCCTGACTTTAATAATACGTTTTCAGAATGTTCTTCAAAAAACCGGACCGGCCCCGAGAAATAGATAGATTTTATTAACTTCTTTCTATCACTACTATTTTTCATATATTATCATTACATCTGTAATATTCTAATTTTGCGGTCGTTGCACCCACGTCTTCCAGGGTCGATGTGATTTTTTTGCGAGGTTTCATTGCGATTTGGCAATGCCCTTTGGTACCAAAATAAAAGCAGAGCAGAAGAGGTGGACCGCTTAGCTGAACTGAACGGTTTTACCAGGTACAGAAAGGTACAATAAGTGCAAAAGGTACTAAGGAAACCTTCCAATCGCAACAAACAAAATCAACGTGCGGATAGACTACAGAACGACAACCGAATTAACGTAAATTTTGTACCTTAAATTTTCTTATTCATTGAATTCGCATGAGGTATTGCCTCCCAGGTTCAGGTACGCGGGAGTATTAGACGTCAGAAAATATTTATTACATAACACCAGGCGTCGTTTACGACTGTCACCCGATAGGTTCGCATATTTTTGCACTCTCAGGCAGTTTGCTCAAAGTCAAAACGACAAAACCCACGAACAAAAGAAATAAAAAATAATTTACATTTGGTCGAGGATGTAAATCTCTCGATGGGTTTCGCACGGCAAAACCTACGAGACAGTGAGAGATACCTGACGCTTCAGGCATGAATTGAGGAATGTCATAATGAGAAGCCACCTACAACGGACGTTTCGCAAAACCATGTTTCTTTTTTTTTATGTTTAACCGGTGCACCCAAGCACAAGTGAACTGAATACTTTGGTATTTGCCGAAGGTTCGAGGACTATTTTTGGATTTCGTAACGTTCTTTCAGGTTGTCTATGGTAATTTTCAGGTATTCAATCGAAAATATGACGAAATCACTAGAAAATGGCGAGGAAAATTAATTTCAGGTTTACAAGTCGGTACCTCCCGCTTAATTTTTGCCACCCAAATGTCTTTTTATCAAGTAAAGTTTGTTTAATTCTTGGTATTTGTATGCGAAGCTTTGACATCTCGTGTTTACAATTTATGTACATTATGTCCACGTTGTTTTATTTCCGTTCACCGGGTGTGTACCAAAAGTGGTGTTAGTTGGTTTTAAAAAAATTTCATTCGTAATTTAATTTTGGTTTTCAAAACTTCACAAAAACATAAGTAGGTGGTCCTCCAGCATTATAAGACCACAATAAAATTTTATGTAATTTATTTTACCGAGTCAGAGATTAAGAGCAGAACTCCCCCACGATCGTCTCTCATTCTCTCTTGCTAAATAAATAAGTAAAATAAAAATAAAGATCGTTGCATCTGCCCAGCAGGCACCTTGTCGAAGAGTCAGGTTCGATTGCATCCGACTCACTTCAATTTTCTGGTGTGAAGTTTCCGGTTGAGCGACCAACCCTCAATGGGTACTCGTTTGCCATTCTCAGCTTATTGTTGCCGGTGTGAAAAATTGCAGGGTTGTCCGCACGGCCCACAAATTTTTTAATTTATGACTGGTATGCCAAGGTAGTCATTAGTAGATCTCTTTAAATGCAGGAGAGAAGGCGTTGCAGCAAATTGGTGGAGGCAATCGACCAAAAACCTGGAAATTTTTTTTCTATAAAGCAGCCATTCACAGGTGAGGAAATGCAATCCGTGACGTAATTAATAATAGATATTACATAATAAAAGCTAATAGGTTAATTACAATCAGTGGCGTTAGAGATAGAAGACACCCGTGCCGACATAATTCGAGTCCACTGAATTTAAGGTAGACAGAAAAAGTCAAAGAGATCTACCAAGAGATCTATGAAGATCACTCAAAGTAAAATATAATTTTCAGATAGTACAAAACGGGATGGTTAAGAACAGGAATAAAACTATGTCTCTATGAGTTCGTTGTAGGAATCCCATCAAGGGATTCCGTGGAAATTATTAAATTTAATTGTACATAGGTTTTTCAATGTAAAGAAAAAGTTACTTCGGATGTAAACAATGGGCGGGAGACTTTAGATCGGTGCCTGGGTACCGTTTCTGTAAGATTGTCTTCTTAATCATCCGAAGAATAACTCAAAAACTCATTAACCACTTGGTCAGTTTTGTTTCCATCCGTCTTTCTTCTCCTCTGGTTCATCAACGGGTTAGAGCTTGGCTCACGAAAGGAGCGCAAATTGTTCAGAGTGGCTGTATGCAGAGAGAGAGAGAGCGAGCGAGAGGGGTGGGTCTACTGCCCATTACAGAAAATAACGAGATCAGTTTTATAGGTTTCTTGTTGGTACCTAAAACGAGGTACTCGTGAACGAGGAATATCAGAGAGTATAATGAGACTTATAATATGAATGATCAAGAGTTCAATTTCGGAACGTATATTTAATAATAATCGTTGGAACAATCGTTTGAATTTTAAAATCTCGACTCTGTACGCTGTAATGAAGAAACAAACAGAGAGGTGTACAACACTATGATAATGTATTATATAAACACACACTATTAAATGTTTTTATTACGGATGAGTAAAAATAAAAGCCAAGAAAAAAGTTTCTGTAACAGTTTTTACAATGTTGTTATTAATATACATAAATATATATATTTTACCAACACATCCTAAACACATATAATTTACTGATCTATATATCACATCGTAGCATGTTATTTACTACAATACAAGCATGTTCGTTTCCCATGCTTTCTCCGTTTAACTTAAGTTAAACAATCGGTTATTTTTATAAAAATGAGATGAGTGAGAAAAATGAGCAAGGAAATGTTTAAGTAGAACCCATAGATACCAGTGGGTGGTGGATAATTTAAATACTTTGATTACTTAGATAGCCCTGTATGGTTGGGGTTGTAGTGTTGCGTGGAGTCCCCTTTTGGTGTTTCTCACTCTCACATATTCGTCTCACCTTCACAGGTTTCCGTTTGACTGGAGCTGGACAAATCGGTAGAGAGCAGAATTGTGTAAAGGTCGCTTACAACGATTTATTCGAGATACAAATAACGATGATATCTGTGATGAACCTGATCCCACGAAAACTCATCTGTCCGGGAGTGGGGAGAGACACGGAAGAATTCTTTGGTGAAATCCGCCAAACTCTAGGGTAGATCCATTAATAATCGCCGGGGGTCAAGGGTCACACGCCGATTTGTCATTACATTACGTGAAGATTTTTAGGGTAATGATCGGTCGGACGGTCAGGTAGAAACGTGATGACTCCGAAAACCATTTTAACCATCTTCGTCTTGGCCATCATCAGCCTCTTCCACCTTCATCTTTTCCTTTTATTTCTACGTGACAAAATTCTTGGCGGTGGCAGCCGGGCTACGAGAACCCGGTCGTATTCGGAGGTACTTGCCGTTTCGTTCCATTTATTAAAGTTAATCAGATCAGTCAGTTGGTTAGTTTGTTAATTCGTTAGTTCGGTAATTTATGGGCGGATCCGAGTCTTCATACATGAGGTTTCATTCCATTTTGGAGCCCTGTCATTATGACGGGGATATTTCACAAGGCTTTAACAGGCCCTAGAAATCATCCGTGGCTTACTTGTTTGTCCATTAACTACGAGTCTAAACTATAAACAGACGAATTAAAGTTCCACTATGGTTCGAATCGGTTGAAAGAAACGCCAAAACAAAAATTCATACATATTTAACTTTACTTAATTGTACTTTTATCTTGACTGGTAACCATCCTCCTCTTCCAAGGGCTTCTCTCCTTACATTGATGGCACTGAATATTTTGAACCACCCCTGTTAGTCAGGGAGGAAACATCGTGCCTTAATTTGTTTAATAATTATGTTTCTTATACGTTAAAACAAGTTAATTCACTCTTTTTAATTTTTATTTAATATATTCTAAGGTTTTGTATATTTATTTCTGATTTCTTTTTAGCGACCGCATTCAAATCCACCAAAGTGCTCCGAAACAAATAAACTCAGTATAATTTTCTTCTTCTTCTTATTATTATTATTATTTCAGTATATTATTCTGTTCCACAAGTATCCTTGTAGTTGTAGTGTAAGTTTTGTTTTACAAATTTTCATTCACCAGCTGAATTCTGTGTAAATAAAAAATGCTGAGTGTTTGTAGTGTCAAGTCCAACTTAAAAGATCGGTCGCAGTTAATGTGATGAAAAAACTATTAATTGTAATGATTCGCGTTTTCTTGAGCTGCTCTTATTGTAATTGTATTCCGAGTCGGCGGCAGGCACCGAATTTAAAATAATTATACCAATTTATACGTGGCCCTGCAAGTTAGTAAAATTAATGACTTAATTTAAATTAAAGACTGGCCGAGAGCATCACATAAACAAATAAATAATTATTCTCGGCTCATTCAGAGTTTGCTAAGGAAAATCACGTCTTTGTTTAACAAATGGACATGTCGAATCTTCTTTTCCTCACGTCCTTAAGACTCACCAACTCAAGAGAGAATTGATACTCTTTTAATAAGGTATCATATCTAAACAACCCAAAAAAGGCGTGAACGTTTCGTTCAAAAGAAAAACAAAATGGCACGAGTTAATAAATTTATGATTTATTTACATATTAATTGATTTATTATTTTTCATTCGGTGTTGGCTGTGTCTTTAAACGACTCAAACCACAACATGATCTAGTTATTGGGATTGTATTCAAATATTGTGAGGGTAGTGGCTCCAAGAGAAAACGAAAAAAAACTGTACTTTGGAAGAAGAAATTTGTAATTAATAACCTTTAGTAGAAATATATTATTCATTATTAATAGCTGGCATTTCTTAATGTCATTAATAAGACGTTAAACTTTTTATTTTTGTTAAATTATGTGCTTTGACTTTGTACTACAAGTTTTCTTTTGTCCGTTTCCATATCACAAATTAAATGAGCTTATTTAAGTCCTCATAGAAAACTATTATTATTTCACAGTAACATTTTTCTATGAGATAAACTTGTCTCGATAATACTATTTTTAGTCTATTGGCCACTGTAACATTCTTTGTGGTGTACACCTCTACACATAAATATATAAATAATAAAAACTGATCAAAACAATTCTTACTGTGTAATTTTGAAGTTTACAGCGTTTTCCACTCAACAATTGATATTTCAAAGAGCTTCAGTGAGTCACAAAACTGCAGAAACCAAAATTTATAAAGGGTTATTATTGAATTATTAATATTACTCAAGTAGAGTTACTTCGTTTGAATAAATTTCTTAACTTTTGTGTAGAAGCATTCGTCATAAAATTTCCCAAACAGAAATACTCGATTTATTTGAATTTCATACAGAACTCATGTTTCATCTCATAAAATGTTTCAGTGTCTAACTTTGACGGGAGAAACTCCTCGGCCGGCGTTATCACGTCAAAGCCAACTATCCAGCCAACTATTTTTATCACAATCGTAAATCCCATGTACACTACAAAATTGTAGAAACTCGCTCTCCTGTCCGGATGTTTCCACGACTTTTTCCTTGTACACAAGAGAATAGTTAATTAATTTCCTAACTTTTCTCCTCCTCCTGCTGAGTTATATATCAATTTTCAGCTTTTGTCTCGAAGGAGTTACCTCCGGTCCTTCTTGGGTTTTCATTCCTCCGCCATTCATATCCACAATACGTGCAGTAATTAACAGACTAGTCGAGTTACGACCTATCGATTCCGTTTGATCGGATTTCGGCCTCCTTCGATACTCTGAAATAATAATTTACAAAGGTAAAGTGTGGCCTCCTCGGAATTTCCCCTAAATATTCGATTCGGGTCTACTGCATATTGTTTTCATTGATTTTATCGATAAGTGTTCGATACCAAGGACCTCCAACGACCTTACATTGAAGCCACTCTATCAGACTATTAAATTTATGGTAATTAATTAGTATTGGAAGACAGAGGGACAGGGAGAGAGAGGGAGGAAGGAGGGCAGGAAGTGAGAAAAACTTTTATGTAGAATATTGTTCCCATGAAGAGAAACAACCTGACCGAACATGGAGTTATTCTATTTATTAGTTATTATTACCAAACGATTTAATTACTGTAAACGTTTCACGGAGTTATTGATCAGAATCAATCAGAACTGTGAGGTTTCCTATCGGATGACCGACAGATTCAGACTCTTCAATTAATTTGTTCGCTAAATCAGGAATGTCTGAAATTGCGTGACAGAATCAGCAACTCAACTCCACGGAATCGTTAAAGAGTCGTTAAGTTTCTCATCTCGTAGAGATTTATTAGATTTATTTAATTGCTTGGGAATTCGATTTTTTATTTATTTATTTTTGCTCGATTTAATTTAATTAGAATGATCGTCTCGGACAATGCGAGTGTCTGCGTTTTTATTTATTAAGCCCATGTAAATAGATACGGGATTTCTACATTGTCGTTAAACATTTATTAAAGGAATTATTTTTTCATTCCGTTCAATCAAACACGGTCCGCCATTTTGAATCAAAATCTCTGACCGAATGGTTGTAGTGTCAACTTGTTTACTACTCGGGAAATTTGCCAGAATTTTAATCGGTACGGATTCATCGTTTCTGCACTATCAAAACTATTCGTCTTAATGTTCTGTTTTAGTTTTGGTTCGTGAACTGGTCTGTGTAGAGCCGCGAGATGCGTAAAATTTGACTCGAACATTAAATCATCCTCTTAATATTTATATATTTTCTCGTCTTCCACTCTCTGTGGTTTTTATTATTTATAATATTTGACCCGAGAATTTGCTCTGCTTCAGCCGTGTCGGTTACGCCTCTCAGTTGTGCACATTCGTTACTTTTGCTTCGATTCCAACTCCGGTTGTTCGATTATTCAAATTAATGAGACTTTCTTCTCATTCTCTTCTTATTTGAAATTTCTTTAGGCCGACAGCTTCAGTTTGTCAAATGGTGTCACAGTACTCCCTTTGTGACACTTCTACGGACGACTGAGAGACAAAAAGTAAGGATGTTGCTGTGACACTGGTGTTTTTTATTTCAACATTAACGTGTCTGTGTAGAACGATTTTAATATTATTGTTAATGTTTTCAAATTTATCACCTACTTTTGACTGTCTAATGTTGACCACTTTTATATGAAATTTTAATTATTTTAGTGCAAGAGACCAACAGCTGGAGAATGTATAGTTAATGAAATGAAAATATCATTTGCCCTGACTAGAAAACAGACATTTGATTTTATTTAGATACTGGTAGGTGTCTCATCACTTACGTTACATAGTGCTGACTACAGTGGTGACCACGATGAGTACCTGTGCACCTGACAGGATGGATACCTGAGTACCACCTACGGCGTTGGTAAAGGTTAAATGGGGCAATTGAGAGAACCCGAGTACAGCACCCATTCCGAGAGCACTTTTAATTAAAGATTAATTAGATATTGGAACTATTGCTGTATAAATAAATTAATTCGCGGGGAGGTACACTCGGATCGAATGGTAAGAGAGTACACGAGAAAAGAGTCTGCCCTCTCATTCCACACAGGTTTTCACTATGACCTCCTGGTCCAATGTTTACGGTTCACCTTTGACCTCTCGTCTGCCCGGTACGGCCCACCGGCAAAAAATACTGACTCCGTTGCGAGAACAAATGGAATAAAATATGTAATTCATTCGACATTAAAAATTTTACATCTTATGTGTAAATAAATAAATTTGGAAGGGAAAACTAGGTGAATGCCTGTATGACTGATGACTTATACTGATATTAATGTGTATACGAAAGTAATTCGCTTCTTTGGGAGCTCACGTCACGCCACTTCGAAGGACATTAAGCCCCGGGCCCTTGGGCAAAAGTATTTTTCTATTTTCAATAGTTTTCGTTTTTTCAAATAGTTGGGCAGATCTTCAATTAATTGGATTGCTCGAACGAGCCAGAAAAAGAGCAAATCGCCTGGGTGGCATGAAAAGACTTCGGATTTCAATTTAATTACTCATTGTGGTTTACAGGTAAAAATAAAAATAGTATCTTCTGTATCGGTGAGGAAGGGAACCCAGGAAGAAAACTATTAGGTAAGTGCACGCCAATTTGTGGTTTTCACCCGAGTACAGTGAAATTATATATTGAGTTTGTTAAATTATAAGTGCGGTACTCCACAGTTGGTCGCACGAGGTTTTCAGCTACCGTCCAATTCAGTCTACTTTTAAAGAACAAAAGTTACGTATTCTTGTAGTGGTCCCTACAAAAACATTACCTTTGTATTAATCACTCCTAAAGTAGTGGTCCGCGATATACTGTACAAACAAGACACGTTTATTCACAGGTTAAAAAATTAGACAATCCAATAATTATTACAGTAAACTGTATGACACAATATTAAGGTACAAAAAAACTTTAAAAAAACAAAAATTTTTGTACATAGAACTGAGCGTTTACGTAAATTAATTTTGCATTGAATGTTTGAAGATTTGAATGAGGAACTCAATTTTATAATTTTATGCTCCATTCCTAATTTTATGTAAGTATTAATGTATGTTGTACAGTACATAATTGCTTTATAAAACATACAGTATATATTAATATATTCTTAAATATTTGAGGTGCACACTTCTTACAAAAACGTGACATATTTTGTAACGTGCACCTCTATGGTAATATTATTTTTCCGAGTAGTACATCAGAGAGATTTCAAATAAATAGAATGATAATTACACTTTAATAATAAAAACTTATGTATTTAATAAAATGCCTGAGTTCAGGAGGTCTCACCTTCCTCCCTGGGTCTTTTCCTGAAGAAATGCCCACGTAAGCAACCATCGTTGCCGTGGCACACCACAAAGTCATGTCTGTCAGATTCTGTCAGATTAAACGCACAAAATGACACCCATTCGATTATTGGTTTAATAATCAATAAAACATAAACCGCACTTGCATTTAGATTTGCACGAGGGAAGGTTTTGAATGTTTTGAACGTTTTACGATTTCTGGTGCAAGGCCTGAGTTGAAAAAAAAATGTGAAATTTGCACAATTTGACCGGTCGCGTTGCCAAATTCGAATTCACTTGAAATTTACAATTATGAGTATTTTGAGCTTCGCAATTATTGGTTATAAGAATTATTAATGCGTAATAAAAAATTTGATAAACTAATTATCGTCATTAATATTTGGGCCCCTTGACGTACGACGACCGATATACTCCCACAAATTTTTATGTCTTAGATTTCACTCGATTGTAATAACTATTAATATCCAACAAGGAACTCAGACTGGAAACTGTACGAATTGGCGTATCTTCTGAAAAATCATATACATAATTTTGTTATGCAACGATTAGTATTTCAGTATTCCGGGATTCATATTGATTTTGTTCATTAACACTGATTGTTTTTAAAGACTTGTAAACTATGAATTTAAAACTATTTTTCAAAACCTTAACTTGGTATGTTAAGGACAGGAGTCAACACATGAATGTTTGGACGTCTAACAACTAGTTGTTGTTTCCTACGATTTGCTACTTACCAATGTAACCCATGTTGTTCACATGTTACAGTTTTATTTTCTAACACGTGGTGAACTTATGTACAATTATTATTATCACGACAAACATTTGATATGATCCAGGAGATCAGCGTGTAATTATAGGTATAAATTAGTTATGGTAGCTCTGAAGAGGTGTATTAATCTCTTCCGGTTACGGTTACGATTGTGAGTATTGAAAGTTAGCAGAGACTCGAGGCAGTCGAGGAATGCCAAGCATAGCTTTTGGACAATTGACATGGGGACCAGGGTCATGGTGCAACTCTAACATAAAATCAAACGGACACTGTCGGTGAGTACCAGTGCTGACGTTGCAGTCACCCGGAAAATTTTTAAGGTTTTATGTACAAGAACGTGGTGACCCTTTCAATAACTGTGAAGATCTGTGAGTTTCCATGAAATGCGAGCCCCAAATAACTCGGGCCCCCCAATTTCTGTTACGTGACTTATCCATATGACCCAGCACGGGTCTGAATCGTTGCCGTAATTTTCAAGCCAAAGACCATCCAGTTAAATTATTCTTAATTTTATTTTATTTTTATCCTTTCGTTGGGTATCATGCGGTGATTTCTATTGATTTCATCGGCATTCTCTAAGTAGAGGACTTGGTTCTGACTCACACCGATTTACTCAAATCGAATTTGAGACGCCATTAATTATCAATTAATGTTTCTTTTTTCTAGTACACCAATAATTTGAAATCTATTCGAGTTAAATAGAACTATTACTATTGTCTGAACTATTGTCTCTCTGTCTCTGCATCTTGCCAACCAACGGTTAAGTAGCGCGCGCGTGTGAGTGTGTGTGTCTACTAAACGAGACATCTTCAAACTGGGAGAAGTAAACTAATTGTTCCTTGACTTAATCCTCGCGAGCCATCTATCCGATGTAATCTAGTAGATCTCATTGTAACATGAGTGCGACTATTAGTTTTGTTAAGAATTGAATTATAAAATATACTCAACTAACAAATTCGAACATGTGTTTGCAACTGGTCAAACTGGTCGGAGCCGAAATATTTCTCAGTTGAATAGCCAAAAACCGCTGGTCGACGAAAGTATTTTGATAAGAATTTATCGCGAGGAACTTGTTAAGAATAATTTCCCAGGAAGATAAAGTCCGCCAAAAAAGGGTTCATAACTCTTGTGCTTTTAGTGTAAGAATGGCGGGCAAAAACAATTTACGATTCCTCGTTCAGGCACATTTTAATGTGAATTTATAGGGTCTGGGTAGCAGTGTCGCACGGGTGTTTGCCGGTCAAATTCCCCATTCTCGATGCTACCTGAAAGCAGCCTGAAAGAGTGGAAGGTAGGAGTAGTGCGAGGGTAAGGTACGAGCAGTATAAATTTCAAATTATCCAGGTAGACAAGCTTGAATTTAAAACGCATTAAATTGGAATCAGACTGAGTGAAAATGATCGTACTGCTTCTCGTCCACCACCAACACCGGCCAGGTGCCTCGTACCTCGTACCAAATGCAAAAAGGTCGTAAATTTCAGGAACGGTCGAATTTTCTCCGGGGAAAAAAAATTAACCCGAATGAGTGCAAAATGGTACTCGTTCGACGGGAGCGAGTATCCCTGTAAACATTTTCCAAATTGAACCTGACAAGATGCAAATATTTTTGTTGAACAATTCGAGTCACATGTGAAGTAACAAGCAACGCCATCTTGGCGATGATTCCTTTCAACAGTTCAGGTACTCCCAATGTGCCGTGCCTGTTTGCAATTTTAAGGTACTCCTCCGATCGAATTCTCAAAGTGAAATTCTTTTCAGTGAGCAGTCGTTGGGATTTAAATTTGGGACAACCTGGGTGAGGTATCTTTTCATCAAGAACTTTGTCGTTTACTGCTGAAAACCTCTGATTTGCATAGATACATTTCCTCGAGGTAGTACCCGTTCCTGACTTTAGTTTATTCTTGTTAGTCCCCTTCAAGAAAACATACTAGATAATACACATCTTACAAATGATTATGTTAGGACGGTCATTGACGGAGGTACTCGGAGGTTTATTTTTGTCTGTCTAGTTTCTAGTCGAGTTATAAATCTATATCACAGAGTGATTGGCAGGTGACAAATCCAATTCAACTGCAATTCAGTTCCTAAGATGAAGAACCGAGTGTTTTAGGGTGTAAGTGAAAAGGATTAAATGACTTCTGATAGAGAAAACTTAACCCGTTACATGTGTAAATAATAGTCAGGTTTGTTTAATCGGGATGCCTTTCTTTCAGTAAATAACGCGTGGCCGTACCTGTACGACCTTTCGCTCTGAATTTGTATTGTCATGTAACTGAGTATCGAGGTGTCTGTGGTTAAACTTTAACCCCTCCTCGGGCGGCCGAGTATGTTTCTATACTTTATAACTGTAGTCATTTGTCATTTTAATATGAGACCACAAGCTCACCACCCATGAACCAATTTATCGTCAGGTTTGTCATGGAAAATGGCACCTAGACACAATCAACGGTTGTAGGAGACGTCTATGAAATACATTACATCAATTGGAAAAACGATATGTACTCGTTGGCATTTACGACCAGGGAAAAAGTTTGTTTTACTTTAGTGGGACTATTCACGCGTAAAACTTTTACTATACTAAACTTACAATATAATGTTACTCCCCCGATGTGATAACATAAATTGTAAGACTTATTAGTTAATTTAAATAAAAGAGAACGACAAATGCAAAATATATTTCTCAAAAGTTACACGTTATGTAGACCACACAAGTGCAGTGTAGTCGAATTCACATATTACATGTGAACTTCTTCATTCACTGAAAATATTATTGTACCATCTTAAGTAAAACTCAACAGAAATTGATGAAAATGAATGGTACGACAAAGAAAGTACAAAGTGTATATAATCACGACAAAATATAATTTTTGTACTTACAAATACAATCAAAAATGAAGATTATTAAATATCCATTGTATCCGACAGCTATTTATCTTGTGCGGATATTAATTGTACATGACTTAAATTTCTGTTGTTAATTGATGACCATGAAAACATCAAACTGCAGTAATATCCGGTAGAGAGGCGAATTATTGGCTTTTAAGAGTGTGACAGGAGAGACTCTTGTGAACACCTGGTCGAACAATTCGTGACGAAGGTGGAAAAAAGAGAAAAGCTCTAAAAAGGTTCCCTTTGGGTACGCCAACGTTAAATAACTGTTTATTCATCCTATATAAAACCGATAATAAAAATATCAATTGTCTAATTGTGCTAAAAAGATGTTACTGCCACGAGGGACCCACTTCGGCAGCTGTCATTTGCCCATCAAACAGTGACTTGATTGTCTCGAACGTTCAATTTCAAATAAAACATTTGTTGTTGTGAGAAATTTAGTTAGCCGGAGGGCGAGACTAGCCATTTTGGTAGCATCTTTCATTCTTACCATTCTTGTTCGACAACGTCCGTCTTCGTGTTCACTTTCCTGGTCTCTTAAACGTGCCTTCTTCACCCGTGAACGATTTGCCCTTCTTTTTCTTTGCCGCCGAGAAATGAGTTTAAGTGTCAGAGGTCCGAATGCGGTTGGCAAATAGGAGTGCCCGTCATCATTGACATCGTCTGCTTGTTTGTTGTAAACATTCTTCAAAGGCGTTTCATATCCGTCATGTATCTGCGTATGTAACTGGTGGTTTATTGCGGTGACCTTAGACTTTACGAGGCTCTATTTTGCACACAATATCTACCGATGTTTACTTGATGTGTTCGCTCTCCGCCGGTTTTCTTGCGACTGTTCCTCCTTTAGGTGAGGCTAAACGAACTGTCCGATGTGAAAACCAACACAATGCGAAAAGTCAAAGAATTGAAATTTAAAACTCAAATAAAAATTAACCGACAGAGGAGTTAAACTACTCCTGCTGTTGTTCTTAACAATATTATTTATTATTATTAAATTTTATTCAACGGTAATAATTAACAGAAAACTTATCATCTACATCTCTACAAATACGTCGATATGCCACTAAAATGAAAGGTTCAAAAACAATATTTTTTATTTATTTTATTTCATTACCTTAGAAGAGAGTGAACGTTATGTATCAGGTGTGATAGTGAGATTATCCCCGTGGTAACACGAAATGAGTTTTAGTGACGATGGAAAACTTTGGTCGGGGGGGGGTTCTATGTGGGCAGGGTTGCGGATCATCAGGGTCTCTCCCTCAGATAATCTTTGAATGATCCAGAAACACCAGGATTCTCTTGGCTACTCCCACACAAACAAGGCATCCTATGCCCTGCTATTGACCAAAAACCACTCTGTTATTGATATAAAACCCCGGGCTGTTCTAATTGACTATCCCAATATTACAATGGGAATTCATTTCATATTGTGAAACATATACAAATGTTCCCGAGGGTAGGAGGTCATCTCCTAAGGAATTTCCAATTAAAAAAATCAATCCCATTATTCCCTAGGACGTGTCTCTTTTAAACAGATGAGCGATTCACGAACTCGGGTCTAACAATACAACTGAATCACTGACATTTTTGTCGATGACGCTCGTGTGAGGAGGCCCAAGCCCGGGGGACCCAATGGAGCAATTGCTTTTCTAGAAAGGTAAAAATGAAGAAGATGAAGAAGAAGAAGAAGGAGGTAAGTAAAGTCGAAACTCACAATCGAATACATGAATATCATTCGGTTTGATTAAGTGCCTGGATGACTTCACACATTCTCAGCGGGTTCTACCTACTTTGTCTGCATGTGAGTGAGTGAGTGTGTGTGGTACCTGTGTGGTACCTGTACGTATGGGTGCGTATGTGCCCGTACCTGTCTTTTTGTGCTCTAATTTATTTCCACTTCAACAGTAAATATGTCAGAGAGAGAGAGAGAGAGAGAGAGAGAGAGAGGTGAATTGGTTCGGATTCTTTTTCCATTCTTCTCTCTCTCTCTCTCTCTCTCTCCCTTCGAGCCGTGAAATATTAATATAAAACCTGGCGGGGTTTCCCTATGAAACGTCGCGGGCAACCGTGAATTATGGCTTTTCGAAAAGAGGCCCGGGCTTTAAATTATCAGCAAATTAACGACTCCTTATAAATTTGTAATTTGTTTTACAATTTGACGCTTCCCTTTTGTTCTGAATGCGTAAATCGTGCGTGAGAAACGAACTTGAAAATGTTCTATTACCCCCTCCCTCCTTTACTCTTCCTCTCTACTCGTTTGTTCTATTTTATTACTCTGATGGCCCCCACAACAATGTACAGGCTAATTACAGGTGTTCGGAGGACCTCACTCCCCGAGTGACTCCCATACGAAGTTAATATAGTGATGATGTAAGGAGCTCCGTACCCGGTAACAATAACACACACATGTCTGCAGTGATGCACCCGATCGGTGGTACGACCCTGAATTACTACTCGATTGATACCTGAAATAAATATTACGTAAATATTAGCACATTAAATTTATTTCACCGAAGTTTCTGTCTTTATGTTCGTCATTCATATTTTATTGAAATGCCTCGAAGCTGGTGACCGACAGTTGCTGTGGGTAGTGTGATTTTAGTTTATACATGTCTTTCATTAATTGCATTACCGTATACATAATTTATTTTCTGCACACCTGTCCAGGCAAAATTACTTATTAGTTTCGCCTTGTGTACCATTAACTTATGTAGTCAGCATTCAGAGTCGAGGTTTGGTTCGGCGGAAAGCACCACATTTATACAAAATGTCTACAGTGAACACATGGATGATTCGGTGATCTAAAAGAGTTTTTTACATTGGTTTTCGTTCTACCTAAAGTATATATTAAATTATTCAATCCTTTCGGGTGATTTTCACAGTCATTATCCGCCGTGACTTGCAACCTTTTGCCCGTGTGGTGGGCGATATGGTTCGGCCTATTTAAAAATAAATTAGAGTAAATGACACGGAAACAGTCGTATTTTATGGAACTACCCTAGAGAAAGTGGTTTTCTCTGGCCGTCTCCTTGAAATTTCTAAGTAAAGAACGGCGATCTGTGTAATTTGGGCTCAGAGGGCTCCCTCCATGATAGCCAAATATAATGGTAAAAAGTTTAGGTAGGGGTAATTCTGTAGTATAATTTTATATTATACTATATCGCATTGAATTATTCTTTTGCTCCATGGAACATGCAGGCATTCCATTGGGTTGCAGTGAAGTCAAAATCAATGATCAATGAAGAGTGATGGTCTTTCATTAAATAGTAGTGGCAAGATAAATTGGTGAAACTGATGATAATGCAAATAGTATAATATTTTATTAACTCTTTCACGTATAAAAAATCATGTAAGACCGTAACGTATTTTATATAATGTTATACATTGTATAAAATACGTTACGGGCACTGTCATGTTGTACGGCTTTCTATTCTACTTATGTAATATTTTATTATTGTTAACGATTATCAACTTCAATCAAGTACATTTTTACACTGTGTTTTATGAATTACAATGTATTAAATTTTCCCAACAATATCCCTTATAATTTTTTTTATTAAATTTAATAATTGTTTCTCTTCTTAATTAGTTAGTTCTTCATGGCTTCTTCTTAATGGTTTTTCATGGCATATTGAAAGAAAAAGTATATATACTTTTTTTTGATAAACTGCTCTTAGCTAACTGCACTACTCTTAATTAAATATTAGCTTTGATGTAGTAGGTTGATTTTCGACTCTTACTTTTTAATTTTACTAAAATTTTTATGTTACAACATATTCAATAAAAATTTGAGAATTTTTCCAATGAGTTTCCTCCATCTATCATCTATCTATCATCGACTGTAATTCAGTGTACATAAGTTTCTTTAAGACTTCTCTCCTTCTTTGGTTCAGATCAGATCAGATCAGTTCGGATATCTATTCTTGCCGTCTCAAATTTGCATGATCATGTTTTTGTCAGCTTAACAAGTTTCGGTTTCTCTTCACATTCAACCCAAGTGTTATTTTTTTTCAACGCATGTTATCCTCGTATATACAAAACCAGGAATCTGCTCGGACGAACGTTAACTCTGACCTTCCTTCTCCCGCCTTTTTTGCCTTTTAACACCCAACATTCTTGGGCGGTTATATTTTATTACCCATTTCTTGATATCTATTATAGTTGAAGTTGGTGTTAAACTCCCGCTTTTCTTCATTTCAGTTTACTTCATACTTATTATTTCGGAGTGTGCTTTGTAATGTAAGTTAGCCGATGTTGCATCGTTCCCTTGTTCTTATTCTTCTTCTTCTCCTTCTTCACCATCGGCAGTTTTATTTATATGAATCGGTTGCGCTTGCGTTCGATCTACCATATACCGCCCTTTTCAAATTTATGTATTAATTTTTTATCGAAATACTCAATCCGGTTGCTGTTTTTATGGCTAGTCGCGAAGTCCCAATACACCTGACCTCTCGGGTCGAATCGCAAAGTTCTTGCTTGCTCTTTTCCTATTTTATTCGCAACCTACCACATTCGAGAGTTTCGAAAAAGGAGAAATGCAAATTCCGCAGAAGAGAGGAGAAGAGGAAGCAAACAGGGGAAACTCACGAGATTTTACTTAAATTATGAAATCAGCGTTTAGTTATAATAATATAATAAAATGTCGTAAATATAAAATGAGAAGATTCAATGGATATTCATGTGTGGTCTCAGCAATCACATCTAACATGTAGTAAATAATACGTTAAAAACACTCGATCCGGTTTTTGCGCTCGCTCTTGTCGCATCAAAGTCCCCATTTTTGCTAACGTAAATGCCCTCAGAGTAGGTTTAACAGCAAAAATAGGTGCCGGAGCAATTGTTACGGCACACCTGCGTGCGCGTTTCCGTGTGTCATCAGTCTTATTGAAGGTTCTTTGACCGAATAAATCTCGTCATACCTGAGAACATCACTAGTTTCTGCTCGGCCACTACAATCCTACAATCCTGCTCAAACTACCGACGTGTTTTTATGGTTATGTCACTTATGTAGGCGTTGGTAGTGTGATAGAAAAAAAAAATGTTGCACATTCTAGGAGGTCTACGACAATTTAAAATTCTAACATGAATTCTCATTTTAGGAACTGTGCGGACCGTTACCTGGTAGCAATTTCAGCTTCGGTTCTTCTTGTTACTTTCCCAACATTCAGAGCAAGTAGAAATTTGATGAATCACCGCCCCGAACGATCAAATAATTCATTGAACGAGTTTCTGCAAATCACCGGTGAACAAATAAAGTCAAATGTAACTTTTTGCGTTTCGTATTAGATGCCAAACTATTTCCGGTTACAGTGGACTAAGGACAAAGAAACGTCCAAGTGATGAGTAAAAACGCTAAACTCTCTCTCTCTCTGACTGAACAAATTAGTTCTATCTTATTTCTTTATGTAACTTCTTTATTTGATACTTTTTAATATTTACACCTCTCCTGATGTCACCGTGTACTTTTACCTTCTTTGCTCGGTTGCAGCCTTTCATTTGGTACTTATTAAATTGCTTAAATTTTAATTAAATTAAAAGAGAGAGTATGTATATGAAACTATTTATTGCGTAATTTATTGTGTCACTCAAAATAGTAGAATTAATAGTATTTATTAATTACTATGTTTTGTTTTTCACATTCATCGTTTTCTTAGACTTTTTCAGACATTCATCTTTTAAACGTTTTGATGAAATTTAATTGAATAAATTCGATTTATGTTCATAAAGTTATAAAGGGGGCACAAATATTTTACTACATAAAAATACCGAAAAGTTACTTAATTAAATAAACGATAAATGATTGTATTAATCTACAAAGTTTTATAGCTTATTTAAAAGTCATCAAACATACATAAATCAAAAAATAATTACTTTAATTATTTACATAAAACGGGGTTACGTGTACTGAAAAAAAAGATAGTAGAGTTTTCGACCATTGAAGTCGAACACAAACACAATGACCAAGAGAAGAAGCGTCGACAAGTGCCGAAGAACATGACGTTTTGTCTAAGCATCGTTGGTGGTCAATTAAATTTGTGTCACTATTACAGATTTTTACAGATTATTCTTTGAATGTGGCGGACTCAAAAAAAAAAATAAATAAATAAAATAAATATCACTCACACCAAGTACGTCCGGTTAATGACGAAGAAATTCTTCAAGGGAATCCACGTGGTCGAGAGAATAGGAAGAAGATCGACCATCATCCGTGAAAGGTTACCTAATACAAAATTCAAGTGCTAAAAAAACAAAATAGTGTCCCTAGGTGTCCTTCAGCCGTGAAATAGATCTGAAAGCCGAATCCATTTTCCTATTAGCACCTTTAAGGATGGATCCATCCCCAGGTGCACTGCTCTCTTCCCTCTAACCTCGAAGCCACTTGGGTCACTTGGGAGCGGTCACACAGATCGGTTGCAATGTTTACACTCAACTAATATCGTGTAGTTTCGCCTTACACATACAGACAATTGTCAACAATAGTTTGACGACATAAAGAATATATATTTTTTTTTTGGGGGGGTTCCCTCCATCAAATTTGTGGTGCAGACTCCATGCTCTTAGATTATTCAACACAGCCCGGTGTCAATTTCATTGAGTTTGTCAAACGATCCTTTTCCTTTTGATTTTATTTGCCTTCTGAATTTATGTTTTATTTTATTTTTTTTTATTTATTGTTGATGGATCGTTAAATAAAAATGGTGAGGCTTGAATTACCTGTCCTTTGAAGTGACATGCCCGATGGTTTCGAAGTAATGCGAGAAACTACTTGTAGTTCGCCAAATGTTTTCACAATTTTTTTTTAAAAGAAAATTTTGAAATGACTCAAACAATAGTCAACGATTTTGATTTTCGTTACGTGTCTGCGGTTTAATGTTGGAAAGTGCAAACTCGAACATGTGACCACTTCCACTACATAACACATAGACTCATGTGAAAACCTAAATACATGAAACGTAACGAAACGTACTTTAACTCGGAATTACAATTACTATTCGGTTAACAAATGCGAGAGCAATTTTTATCTATTTAAATTATTTATTTTTTAAAAAATACACTTCTCTATCAAACTCTTGAAGTTTCTGTACATATTTTTGTAAATATTGGTGTTTACGCGGTATTTTGGTTTGATTTGAGGAAAAAGCGAGAACAAGAAGTGAGCGTGTCGTAAATATCCTCAACATTTTGGTCTTGGCACGAGAAACTGACTTGAATGTTTAAAATTTTGAAATGGTCAGGTACTGTTTGTCGGTTGCATTTTTTCAAAAAATCTAAATTTAATGAAGATTGGTTATTAATTAGTATTTCTCGCCTATTTAACAGCAAGATTTTTTAAAATAAAAATAAAACGATGTGCAAAACTCAACTCTGGCAATAACCTAAGGAGATCGCAGAACACATTCTATAGTTTTTATTTATAATTAATTTATTAAAAGTTTTCTTTTTGTATGAATTATTTTTTTTTTCACGCAATTTTTGTCGCGTGAAACATGTTGATTTGGTTTTTGACTGACGTTTAGTACGTTTTTCCATTTACAATATTTAAGTATGAAAACTGAATGCGACCATCCTATGTTTACTAAGTCAATTAGCAAGGGACTCGGAGTAAAATGGAGATCGTTCTTTATTTAGTGCTAAGAAGCATCCTCAAATATTTACATAATCTTCTACTCTCGAAAGTATTCATATATCCTTGTGCAAATCCATTCTTGCGAGGAGGATGACGACTACGACAACGAGTCCCTTCCTTTTTCTTCTTCTTCTTCTTTTACTTCTATGGGCACACGAGCAACTGGACAAACAATGTCGGTCCATTGAATGGAAGTGCCCCTGCCAACTGAAGGATCATGTTACTCCTCGACATTCCACGGGAGCATTGGGCAAGGCAAAGTAGTCAATCCGAAGGTAAAAAGCGAATAAAAACCCAAAAGTCTTCAATCAAACATTCGTGTAATGGCAGTACAGCGAGGTTTTATGTAATGAGACGTACCAACCAACGTAGTTTCCACCGCTACAACACATATAGTTACAGTTATAGTGTACTTGTACTTCAGAAACTTGTGTAATAATTTTTTTACTAGCTTTATGAAGTGTAAATTTTTTGATATATAAAATTGTGCAGTACATTGATGAAGTACTAAAAATAACAGACATACATTTTTCTAATGTTCTACCGTTTTTAAATAGATGAGTACATGCTTCTTATTGCTTTTATTAATTCGTGCATCAGATTACATATAACGGGCTGTAAGACTTGTGTCAGCAGTCAATGCTTAATTATTATACTGTCAGTAATTTTAGGAACCTTCCGATGTTTTCAAAATGCAGAATTTTATTATATCAGTAGTTTATCAGTTTTGATAAGAAAAGAACTAACTTAAAAGTAACGAGTTCGAACTTAATTATACGATGCATGAACATTTGGTATGAATGTACGGGAGGTACCCCCGAAACCTTGGGAGGCAAATTATACATGTGCAGGTTATGCATGGCATTTCGTGTACGGTTGGTTTTCCACCGACTTGTATCCATTTCCGGTGATGATTCAGGTACATGACCATTCTTCGATGATGCAGGAATAATATGACCGTTCTATCGGCAGGTCGGATGGGAATTGTTAATTCATTCCATCGCAAGACGCTGGACGTTAACGATCCTCCGCATCCCTGGAGAAAACGCCAAAATGATTTCCATTGGCTCCCATCCTCGCTTCATATTGTAATTTATTGTAGGATATTTCTCAAGGAGTTCGGCCCCGGGTGTGGCTTTCCCCCAGCTATCACCTCAGTATTAACTAGAACTTGTTTGCTGTGTTCCTTGGCCTCTTCATAGAGAACGGATTTAATCCTGAGTTACTGATACTCTGAACTTATGCACTCACCTCGCACCAACAACCAAATAATTTATTAAAGAAAGTGTTTAATAAGTAGTTTTCTTTCAGGTACTTGCAGTACCTGCATACTGCAATTTTGCCTTTTATATTATGTTTGTTCTTTTTAGTTCTGTACTCATGGTATATGTGATTTAAATTTTTATTGCTTACCTCTGTACCTGCTAATTATACAGTACATAAAATTTTTCTTGCACTTTGTTCTTCCCAAAATTGTTCTATTGTCTTACAATTGTGTATTGTTCCACGGTGTCATTTTATTCTATTTACTCTGTATTATTCTTTACATCATGGTGAAGCTGCAATATTATGAATTTTTTATTTATTTTTTCAGAATCTTCAGTTTCCAATAACCTCCCCATCTTCGTTAGGGAAGAATGATCATATTTTTTATTGTTCCTTTCTCAGCAACCTGAAATTTTCATGCTTTTTAAATGCTACCTCTGCTGCGGTTTCAACTTCCCAGGCTTTTCAGTTCTTTTCTTCTACTCGATTAATTGTTTTGATATTTAATATTTTTAGTTTGTTACTAGTTTTTGTCTTGTAATCTATTTCTATTGTCAGACAGAGTGGAGAGTACCGTGAGTACTAGAGTGTGATTATCATTTCTTTTGCTGAACTATATTAACAATCTTATTGCTACTACATTTTTTCTATCGTATTTATTAATTTACTTAATTTCCTGATATTGAACCGAAATCTTATCAATAACTTCTGATGTCCGTCCACCAAAGATATGTGAGTCGACACGCAGAACAAAAATTGAATTTGCGGATGAGAAAACACGACGATATTTATTCCCATTAATTGAAGTTAGCGTCGAATAAAATTGTCATTAAATGAAATTATTATGCGTGAAAGATGAGCTCAGGTTCAGGTGGGGAACACCAGGTACGCGAGGGATACCACCTAGCGCAGTTTCCATTCATTTGTTTTATGATGAACGGTCGTTCATGGGTTCTGTCATTCGTGCCAATGCTTACCTATAGGAGAGATGATTAATATGGCTGGTCATCTGTTAGACTCGTACTTATTATCCTTTTTCTCGTTTTACTTTCCCCTAATAGTAACATCAGACAATTGTCCTTCGACGAAGAGTTTCGCATTTCTGTAATTAAGTCGCGGCTTTCTATTTGGATTATTAGCTCTCGTCACTCCCTTAGGAGAGTAGTAATGTCTTCCTGTTTCTGTTTGACAACCGTTTCACTTAGACTCCTATTCATCAACAAGTTAATCGCGTGGTTTACATTTTACAGTTTATCCTACTTTGTCTTCATTAACATGTTTCTTTCATTTGTATATGTCTGTTGAAATTCAACGGAGTTCACTTCCTACTCCATTGTTAAATACTTTTCTTCGGGATAATTTATTTTAAAGTGATTCTGACTGTGCTCGAAACGAACTCGTACCTAATAGTACCCAAGAGATGTTCCACCATTAGGCACTTGAAATTAAGTACTTTTCTTAACTTCGTCGCCTAACGTAATTACATAAATAATGTAATAAAGACTGAAACACATTTAATCAGTCCGTTTAACTGGTTTGATCAATACATAATAATAAAGTACCATTAATGATGCATAAAAAATGAATATTTAAAATAAAACGCCACAATTTAATAGTTAACAACGAACAATGTTTCAATTCTGTGGGTCGAAGTAGAGACTGCCAAGAAGTTGACAGAGTAAACAAAAGCAATATAGAATAGTATGTAGTATCATAAAGTCTTAAATTTTCATTACGTTGATGTGTACGGCGAACTTGGACTTAACTAACTTCTTTTAGAATTGTTTTTAAGTCCGAAAGGAATCGATTAACCGTTCAGGAAATGCTGCATTGTGCACAGTCGAGCGGTTCAGATTTTCTTGTTGTGCAAAAAATCCGCGGAGATTATGGTGCAGGATTCCAATCGAGACAATTATAATGTTTCCATTTTTTTTTCACTGGAAGCAAAGCATTTTCGGTAAATAACACATAAACATAAGATATTTTTCAGTACCAATAATAAAGACATTAAAAAAGTATTAACTTCTTGACGACGTTAAAAATGCAAAGTAGCTTTAAATACCATTTAAACGTTTCTCATTTTCCGTTTTGTTGCACTTGGCTGAATTTTTCGCAGCCTCCCTGGACGGTAATCTCTCCATTTCTTTTTTTCCACTTAACGAACCGAAAATTTTTCTCGAATTTAAATAACAGGTTTGTGTGCAGAGTTCATTACGGTAAACCGCACACACCTACATTCGACAAGACCATTGTACGTACGAATTTTGTGTTTGTTTAATGAGAAAGGGGAGGATGCTGCATGAAATGGCGACTCAAAGAGTTTCGACTCGGTAAATTACCTGTGAAAAATTAAGAGATCTAAGTACACGTTCGGGTACTCAATTGACCCGTGAAGGTTCCCCGGCAAAAGCTACTTTTACGACCCCGCAGATGAGCACTCGCCAGTGGGTACCAGCCGGTGGGTACTCCTTTATGACAGGCACGGGAGACTTGAAGCTTTCACCTAGGAGTATCTCTGACATATTATGAGAGAGCAGTAATGAGATTTGAAGTTGCGTTCAGAAAACTACGTAGGAGAATAGTAATAGAAAACAAAATGGAGCATCTCCATTATTTTATATTGGCCAGACGTAAACAAATTACTTTTTAAATTTACTTCCTATGTTTTCCATCACTCAAGAGAATCATTACGAATGCCTACAAACTGACTTCTTTATTATGTTATAAGAAAGTTTAAACGAGTAGTACGATGTTAAAAGTAAATAATGAATATGTTAAAATGAATCCATCAATAATAAAACATATGAAGGTACCTTCTACACATCATGATTCCTCACTTAATTATGTACATAAATTTTTAGGACTTATACTTTAGATAATGGTTTAACAGTCTCCCGTAGTCGCTTTTAGTTTTTCACGGTACCTGCAGTACTTCAAAATATTATTATTATTATTATTATGGTACTTCACATAGTCTACTTCCACGTCATTTGAAATGACAGGAGAATAAAGTTATTAAACAAGTTGTACAATTGTCTTAAAATTTTATGAACACAAGTTTGTCGAATTACGACAGTTTAAACGCAAAACATTTATTGCCCTTTAGTTTGTAACACACGAACTGAAGTTTTGCATAAGTGAGGACACTCAAACGTTTCGCCAACATAATGCCCACTCGTATCAAGATTAATAAGTAATAATTTAGCAATAAAACACACATCCTAATAAACATTTCAAAATATTTCATGCAGTTACACCAGGTTCAAATATGTATATAGGAGATTGGTTGCGTAGCAAGTGACAACCCAAGCGGCAGGTTTCCTTCTATTTGCATTGACCCAAAAGAGAGTGCAGAAATAGAGAAAACAGCAAAGGGCCCTAATTACAGCAGACGACAATAACCCGGCTCCAATTAATCAATCGTCCGACCGTGACAACACATTATCACCGGTTATTAAGGAGATTCATGTGAAATCAAATCACCGGTCTAATCCCTGGAGTGGAGCCGATTAGAGAGATGAAGGCAGGGTCCTACACCTATGTGTTTATTATTCCATCTGGGTGTGAATATGAGCGAAAAAACTTTTTCCCTTTTCTCTCTATATGTATCTATATCTCCTGTTAAGAAGATAAATTTCACATCTCTGAGGAACTCGTTCTCCGATCACACGGTACAAAGCGTTTAACACCTCGGTAAAAACCAAATAAAAATTATTAATCACCGAGTGTCACATAAATTATAACCACCGCGGCGTCCGAAGTGCCTTTCACGTGTTATTACGATTTAAGTGGGAAAATTTACAGGTTTTCCGGATGGTATTAATCACACTTCGTAAAAAGTATACCAGAAACGTATCGGCGGTACCCATCTGCATCTATGAACCTCGAGTTATGAGTAGAGCCAGGGGAAAATTAGAGGTTCAGGTACTCGGTACGGGGTCCGTTCACACGGAAATCCCGTGAAATATTGGGCCGCTTAACCGGAGCACCTGGAACCTGTTGGCGAACCTCGCGACGATTATTTTCTTTTTACGTTTTGTGTTTATTTTTTTTTTTTTAAGAGTCCGGTCGCTGGAGAGATTTAGTCTGGAGCATTTTTCAAAGGTGTCGATGAGGCGTGCGTGATAAATGTTGTCGCTTGGGTACGCACGCGGTCTACGAACTACGCATGGAGTTCTCGAAAACGCAAATCGCCTGCTGGTCCAAGCCCAGCCCAAGAACAGCCGGGCGCCAACATCACGCTGGTAGATGGCAGTGATGTGATCAGTGATGTTGTGTGCCGTACGGTGAAGCTTGAGGCTTTTGGTACGACATGTAAGAGCCGTTACACTTGTATTGTTGAGGTTGAGGTTTTCCCAGTTTTCGTGATTGCACACCTCGCACACCTGGCCCAAAGCCCCCGTATTAATTTTTAAATTGATTAACACGTCAAGTTTTATTCGTATTAAATTAACATTAAGATCGATAGTCCGATCGCACGTTCCAACCTCCTCATCTCGCCCGAGAGAACTTGGAAGTGTTTCATTGAGAAACTACAATCGTGGTACTACTTATAAAAATTAGAAGACTTTTCAACAAGTATTATTTTTAATATGTTTTATGTTTTATCGTGTGTGTGACAAATCATGAGTAATTTTTTATTTAGTACAATGAAACTAGCCGTGACTAAAAGCTCGTTGAATTTACTTTTATTTGCTCGTTGTATATTTTATATTATTTTTGTATATTTGTGTATGTATTTGTGTGTATTCTGCACGGTCCAGATAATGAAATCGTCTGCCACTAAAAGTAATTTAGACGTTACGGTACGTTGTCAAAAACTTCTACTACTTGCACAGCGTTACCTCTTAATTGCAGCCCCTACATTCATCGGTAATGTTTATGTTTATTTGTTCAATTATTTTAAATTGTAAGGGTTTGTTCCTGAGTGGATTACGGACTCCAAAAAATTGAGGAGAAAACTAGTTCTCTTGCTGCACGTCTAATTCGGGTTAAATTATAAATATTATGAACTCGTCTGAAAAAATGGAAATTACATTTCTGTATATATATACGGATCCTCATAATTCTGAATGATGTGTCTTTTGTGAATTAGAACAAGATAAAATTACTTATTCAAAGATAAGTCCCGGTTGGTGATGCTAATGCAGAAGCAACATTAGGACATGGGCCCATGAGGCAGAAGATGATATCTAAGACAACGTTGATGTGGACTGGAAGAATAATGTACCTGAAATGAAGTAGTTATTAAACAAGGTTCAAACAAGATCTAGATTATCCAGAGGATTAAGAGAATGTTGTTTTTGTTTAAATAAATCTATTCTCTGTACAGAATGTAATTAAATTTAAGATGTGCTTAATGTTTAGTATCCACTTAGAATTTTGGTGGATGTAATAAGTTGCACCAAAATAACTATTCCTAGTATTTGATTATGTAATTCTATTTTTGGTAATAAATTTTTGTTAATGATCCTGCACTGCTACCGACAACCACATTTTACGACACTGTTCAACAGTCGAACAGACTTCAAGTAAATTCAGGGAAAAATTCAGGCTCTGAAACCCACTACAAGAGATCCGCATTCTTTGACAGGTCATTCATCATACAATCCACATCCGGTTTTGTCGTTTACTATTGTCTACAAAACAGTGTCATTTAACTAAAGTCAAATTTCACGTCACACATCAAAAATCAAACTTTTGCCCTTCTCTTCTGTTCGTCGAAAAATAAGACGCAGGAGACAAAACGTCAGGTTCGAAATCAAAGTTCACTCCAAATAAAATTCAAGCGACTCACCAAAGTCCATCTCACATCGTTCGTCACATCATTGACAGTCGGTTCTTGTTGTGACGTGTTGAATTCCATCGTACTCTACAATATGTGAAATTCATTACTGTCACTGACATTTCGGGCTCGAAACGCCACAGACTGACCACGAGGAAAACTGTTGGGTATTGTGCTGCTACTGCTCAGCTGTGAAAACTGAATTAATCGTTACATAATGTACATAGAAATCTTATCGTAAATAATAACCTAAAAAATATTCGAGTGCGTGAAAAATAAGATGGGTGCCGGGGCAAATGTAAGTGACTGTTTTAAAAGAAAGTATAAATTTATATATTTTGCAGCGGTTCAACCCAGGTACAACCGTGGAACATTACAAACGAATAAAAATTTAATTCAATAATCAATTTTCAATGGATTTTAATTAAATGCACGACAAGCAAAGGTCACGGTGCCAATTCACTGAAATTAGAAAAACCGAAAGAAAATTGTTAACATTGACCGGGCGTCATTTGGCAGGTACCGAAGGAAAAGTTGAAACATTTCGGGTTGGACACACACGTTAGATACACCCGTGGAAGTAATTTGCCTCTCATTGTCAGGCACTCATCTCACATCCATGTTGACAGAGTAGTCGAGTATTAAAAAAGAAAAGCGGCAAAATAGAAAAGCGTTTCTTTTTACGAATCCACCGCTGGATTATTAATTCGTGTACTACCCGATGGATCATTCTGGTTTTCTTCTTATTTCGCCGGGTACTCGTTTCTTGTCGTGGTACCTGTCGTGCCCTGTTTTTCATTCTTCCACGTCAAAGTTACCCGCTCCGTTGAAGGCTCTATCATACGAGACGGAAGTTTTCATTCTCAAGGCATGGCGAACCTGAACTTGGAGTGGAGGAGTGGCGTGCACACGGGCCTCAAGCTCACTTATAGAATGAAAAACTAGTCCAGGATAGTTGCAGGTGGTCCGAACAATTAAGAAGCATGCCGGTGAGTGGTCTCTAGTTGGATGCCCAGGACTTAGTGACAGTTCATTTAGAGCCAACGTATTTTGTCAGTGGGGTTCTCTGCCTTCTCATTCTTCTTTGCAAGTGGTGTGCAGCGGGGTGGAGACCGTAAAGGACAAAAAAAAAGAGAACACGGAGTTTGACGCGTTGCAAGATGCAACGAGTTGAAGATGCATCAGAAAGAACAAATGTGAGGTCTTCCGAGGTTGACCGTTGAAACGACTTAAATGAACGGGATTATCTTAACGGGTGGTTTTATGCCGTGTCGGAAAATAAACACAATTACAAATGGCGATATATTAAAGAAAATAAATACGAAGCAGAATATGATGATGCTGATAAAATAAGATTAAGGAGCTAAGCGGTAATGAAGTAAATAAACATAACCCTCGCGAGAAAAAACCTGGGAAAAACATTTGCGGGTACTCGAAGATGAGGTACCCGTGAAGTGCACTGCCCAAGAACGGACTTCGTTCAGGAGGAATTCGACAAAGAAAAAATGGCGAATTTAAACGCGTTTTCAAACTATTTTATCACAAAAATTGTACTACGGTTTCTTATTTTACTGGTTGCTTTTCTTCTCCATGTAAAACTGTTTACTTAGTGTGGTAGCCACCGGCGTGCTTGGAATTCTTTCGACTAAGCCTCGTGGGTACGACAGTTATCCCTTCCTCCAGTGCCAATAAATAAAGAACATTACGCTTTGACAAAGTAATAATAAGATAAGTGAGATAAACAGCGTTATCTTGGTAAGTCAGGGAACTAAATCTAACGCAACACATAAAATACATGTAACTATGTAGCACTGACAACCATCGCATCACAGCAAAGGTAGGAAGAAAGTACTTGGTGAAAAATTACCAGGAAGACTCACCTCGAGTTGACCCCGGCTGTGAAGGAAGTTGGACCCTAATTGATCGTAGGAAGCAGAATTGTGGGGGTTGAAAAATTTATTTTTTATCTACAGCAGGTCTGAAACAATCAGAGTTTCTCACTTTGTTTATCATGTGATAGCGCCGATTTAATTTCAGAACGATGTTTTATTAAGTCACTGTCAACACCACAACATGGCTACGTGTAACACGAGAAAAAAAATGGAGGAATTTTTCAAAATAAGATCGAGGACTTAAACTAATTTGGCTTTTCTTGGTGGCGTTGTTCCTAATACATTCCTGTCAAGCCCTTCACTCTCAGGTAATTAATAATTTCAAATGAGAGAGAGAGAGAGAGAGAGGTGGAGAAGGAAGAGCAAGTATATGTGCCTTGTTTAAAACGACTTAATCACTTTCTTGAGAGAGCAAGACGTTTGGTACAACTTTTGGTGGTTTTTCTGATTTACTTGGGGCTGCTCTCCCATCTCAGTGGCCTCTGCCTCTTCATCACAAATAGACAAATCAATCACGGTCACCGTCCAGGTGATTATAATATTGATCACCTCCTTTTTGGTTGCTTCTTTGTTGCCTCTTCTCGGCACCCCGAGGATCATCGGACAACACCAACAAAAAACAGATTAATTCGAACAATTAGTCTGTGTTAGTGAGTCCAGTGCTTCTGCATACAAATCATAATCCGGATTAGTTTCTGGAAAGTTAACTTAATCATGGACGACCCGGATAACCTGTTTTGTCGTTGCAGAATTAGTCTCGTGTCGTAGTCGGTGGTTGTGGAGTTGACACACGATTTGACCGATCGGGACCAAAGAAGAAATGTAAACTATTTCATAAACAGAAGACAAATTAAATTGTGTTCTAACAAGTGTAAAAGTTCAACCCGTCCGAAATTACTTTAGTTATGTAAACAAAATCCAAGGGATTTTGGAATTTTCCGTGTCCGACGACTGAACGCTGGGTTTTGACTTAAAGGTGACACCAACGACAAGAGTAGGGTGAAAAAATTTCAGTTACTTCACTTACGGTGTGATTAATTGGAATAGTTTTTCTTGCTATTCAGTACAACAGTGTTTTGTGAAAGAAACACAACTAAAACCACTGTAAGAAGAATACATAAAACCGGAACTGTGTAAAAATCCTCAAAACTTATTTAGGAAATAAAAATTCTCCAAAAGGACTGCATATATTTAGTTTTATTAAGGACAAAAGACAGTTTAATGTAGATGTAAACTAAATAAAACAGACATTATTAAATATATCTTGGGTACTCTACATCGTATACAAAGTTTAAAACTAATAAATCTAAATATATTTTGTATAGTCTAAGAAGATAGGCATTCGGAGAGTATATAAAAAAATGTTTTTTATGTAAAATTTAAGTATACGATTAATAATAAATTCAACGGCGTATAAGCGACGATGGGAAGAGCACGACAACACAGAGCACTCGTGTGATAAAAGATAAGAATGATATGTAGTATTGCATTACAAGTTCAATCCGTTTATGATGATGACGCGATGTACTTCAACATTTTAAGTATGTTGCATGCTACCTTATTACTACCGCTTCCCTCACCTTGTTTTAGTTTTCTTGTAGACGCGTTGTTATCTTCTAGAGGCGCTCAAATTATACTTTCAAAATTTCAATTAATAGCACTTCCTGTGGATATCTAACGGTAACGAGCGTTTGTTCATCTCTGAAAACCGGACCAATTACATGCATGGGAGGTCTGCAATGAGCCCATGTTAAAACTCTAATTAGTCTTGATACTCTCGTTTCTTTGAGAGCTGACTATATATCATTTTGGTCGGATGAGCTTTGTCTTATCCGATTATGCGCCTGGTCGGAGCGTACCTGAAACCTCATATCCATTGTTTTGACCCGTCACGACCTTTGCTTTCATTAAGTCAGATATTCAGGTTGGAAAAGGCAAGCTGGAACTTCTCTCGGCTGGTTGCTGAATGTCTACTTACCTCTCTGCATGCCTGCCTGCCTGCCCACCTCTCAGATCGGGTTCTTTTATTATCCTAGCGGTTTTACAACATTTAATAATATCAGTCTCCAAGTAAATTTGATGTGCTCGATGAAGAGATCAAATTATATTTTATGTTCCATTATTTAGGCTGATCCGGTGGTTCGTGACAATGTTCTCATCGGAAAAAGATCGTCGAGAAGAGGTTTCTGAACGGATACAGAGGAATGTTACTCGCCAGTTAAAGTGGCATTATTATCGGTGAGAGAACCGTGTGAGGTGTACAGGTGCAATCACAACATTGCCATATTCATGACGTTAATAAAAAAGAAATCAGTTATTTCCTCAACTTGTAAATGACTATAACCGCGCACATCGCTAATGTGACTACTTTGACTCAGTGACCCTGTGAGCAGAAGTTGCCATCTGCAAGAGACAGACAAGTCATGCATGACTCTGACTCTATATAGTTCAACTTAAGTAGGAAAAAAATGGAAACTTAAATTTATGGTCTTGCCACCTGTACGCCGACTTGCTTGTGTCCTTTCATCCAGTAGAACGGTAACAAATCACTAATAAGTAGTTGTTACTTACGGTCTATGAATTTTGAAATTTTCTTAGTTCTCTGTATAATTGTCGACTGAAATTCTTAAAATTTTGTCAGAAGATGTACGACTTCTATTTATTGTCCGAGTTTTGTGTACTGCGTTCATTTACATTTCATACGAAACACTGTGAATTAGTCCACTTGTTGGTAACTAAGAATTAACAAAAATGTCGACCACACTGCATTACAAGACATGGGAACCGTAGAGTTTCCCGAAGAAGTTTCAACAGATTTGAATATATCAGTGAATATTCCATACAGTTGCACAGGTATGAAGAAAGAAATTTCCAAAATTATTTAGGGGTTCTCTCAGGTCATTTCTAGGTCACGTCCCATATTTTTGAGGTATCCAAGGGCAAGGATTTCAAGGCCATGATAATTTTCATCATTTTCAAGTAAAATCACAGCAATTCAATTCTGTTTATCTCACTCATCTTACGGCTACTTTGTCAAAGCGGTGTAATGTTCTTTATTTGTGGACACTCAAGAAAAGTATGACTCAGATACCCACGAAGCTTAGTCGTCGAAAGAATTCCAAACACCCCGGTGGTAACCACACGAGACGGCAGTCCTAAGAGAACAGCTTTACAAGCAGAAGAAATGCGGATTAAACTGCTTTTCTTATCGCGGATGATACCGCGAAGAAATGGACATTCTTTACATATTTCAAAGTATTGAAGAAAAATTCTTTCTCCCGCGGAGAATTGGCAAATAAAAATGGCGTTGTTATTCGTCTCAGTTCCTGGTTACAGGTTTCTTGTCGCTGCACTGAGTCGGTTTTAAACTGTAATTGACGAAGTAATTGGCATTCGAACGTGAGAATGTAATTAACCCGACACCAGCATTTGTCATCTGATCGAAATCCACCTAATGGGACGACCTGTTGTGTTTCCTCGTTCCCACCTCTTAAGACTTGAGCGATCCACTCTCACTGGCCAAGTACCAAAAACTAAAACAAAATCGTTGGAAATATCGAAAAAACCGAATAATCCGGTATTTCCCGAGCGATAATTGAACAATAATATAAACGATAATATATGTATATAAATATATATAGGTCACCAATAGAAAGAGAGGTTTTGAGGTGCAACTAACAGCTGTGGGAGTGGGACCCTACTGATAGAAAAAATATTAGTCTATTTTACATGGAAGCATGTTTAAGTTAAGTAGTAGTTAATAAAAAACAGTTTAAAATTGCACACGTAACGCCGTGGTAATTTGATTTCCAATTATTTGGCAATTTACTGTGAAATATAATAATTTAACAACCGAAACAAGAGAAAGAACTTGTTTACTGTTAACAAAATTTAAATGGTTAAAATAAACTATGTGTGAAAATTCTATTCAATAATTCGATGCGGTTTTGTACTTTAGTTTGCACTTATTGAACTTAATTTCTGTCACTTTAAAACATTCTTTTCAATTATATTTGGATGACCTGTACGGTAACCGACTACTTTTTTACAACAAAACCTAACTTACTGCTTACAACAAAAAGAAATGCATTCCTCGAGAGGATTCTCTCTGAAATACCTGATCGACCCGCCGGGTTCCCTTCAAACTCTTTCATCCAGAAGAACTTCAACATCCCAAAGCTGAGACTCGAAACCTCTTTCTTCACCAAAGAGTATTGCAGCTGACTGAAAACCCATCCAAATGAAGAAGCCATCTCAAGAAAGGCCTCTCAATTCTTCAGTCCAATCAACCACCGATCAACCTATGACTGATGTCACTCAAATGACAACCTTCTCTCCTTTTAAATCAAAATAACAGGAATGCAAGTCAATGCTTAAGTCATATGCTCTGGATAAAACATTGTACATTATCATTTCCTCTTATTGACTTTCGTACCTTTTTATTTGTTTCTTCCCCTCCAATTTTATTTTATTTGTTTATTTCTTTTAAATTTTGTTTTCTTCTGGTTTTTTATATATTTTATATTTTTTATTCGTTGAATCCCGATATAAATTTTGTTTGCTCTTTACGTTTAATTTGTATTTTATTGGTCAGTCATTTATTTTTATTCGTAATCAACACTTCCACTTATTGTCCTAAAATAGATAAATAATATATGAAAAATAAAATAATAATATTTGTAGTATTGTAATAGGTGTGCAATACATTTATTTGAGCACCAGATTTTTCACAGATAAAAGAAATTTAAGGAAAAATAGTGAAATTTTTGAAGGGGAAAAAAGGCAGGCAACCAGGTGAGGTGACCCAATTGAGAAACCAACAAACTATTAACACATTTACATCCAAAGTACCGTAATAATAAAAACTTTTAAGTAGCTATAAAATATGCAGCAGTAACGCGAGTTGCATTCGTCGCAGATGTTACAAGTGGCCGTCTTTTGGCATCTTCATCATTGTCATTTGACATGTCACCATCATTTATCATTAGTCCACTTGATGATATTGTGGATTGTTTGCTGAGGATGAACCCGGGGGATACTCATCGGTAGCGTTCACGTCTAACAAAGTAGCCATCTCAGTTGAGCCCCGGAGTGGTGAAATCATTTCGAACAGGTATGCTAATCGCAAAATACCTCGGCCGTGTATTTTAATATTCATTTTCAAAAAGGAGATCATTAGCTTAAAAGGGCATTAAAAATAATATTAGTTTTTGTGCATTCGAACGCATACCTGGGACGCTTCTTCGAGGCACAAGTGGCCGTCGAGGAACCCAAAGAAGAAGAAGACGCTGTGAAGGATCTCCATAGAAATCGAGAATGGTAACGAGAGAAGGTGTTGATCGAATCAAAACGCTACAATATTAAGTATAAACAAATATTTACGGTTGCCATTAACCGAGTGAAAGTCGCATTTTTACCTGTGATCTGCTGGATGACCGTCTAGTAGATGCTTTCTTCACGTACATCTGCAGTACCGGACTATTAAGCCGAGGTTACTCTATTAATAATCCAATGAACCATTCAATCATCTCTCGATATGAATTCTAATTAAGATTTTAGGGAAGGCAAAAAAAAGAAAATCAGGTGTTGGTGGCGATTGCAATTACATTTCGACGTACTAACCCATAAATAACGCATGCGGAAAGAAGTGTTACACCGATGTGAGCGTTACACGTCTTAGCGATCGGGTACCGGGTGATAATATCGACAATAAAATTAACAGCAGGAGTTATTTTTATTTTAAAAACAAAATCGAGCAGATGACAAGTTATTAATTTCACTACATAAAAAAACTCATTTGTATTATAACTTTTAGAAAGTGTGGAAGGAGAATTTGCGTGTACTCCGACGCATATGGCGAGAAAGTAAACACGTTATGTGCTACCACCGAGAACAAAAGTTCTTTGGTTTGAACATTGAGAAAACCGAATTGTTTTAGTACAATAAAAGAGATGTAGAATGTGGTGCAACTTGTTAATTAAATTAATTATGATGCTACATAAATTCCGCTTTATCCAACTAATTGTTTGTAATACGTAACTTCTTTTATTTGTTTTTATGTAGTTTTTACTTATTCCTAGAAATATTTACGAAAAACATTTTCAGACTGGCAAGAGTCGTTCCAGTTACTGAACTTATTTATTAATTATTACTCCGTCGATAGACTCACTTTATTTACAACCGACTTAATAAAAAAGGAAAGTTCCGTGGTGTTGTCGCAATTAATAACCCCCATGTAGACTGTCAAACTACTTGAATTTATAGTTTCTTTGAAGGAGACACTCAAGTGAGAAGAGAATGAAATAGTCGAGAAAACTGACAGGGAATATAAAAACGTTTGAAAAATTGTCTCGTTCGCGGGTACTCGTCGGGTACTCGTCCATATTAACAAACGAAAAAAAAGAATAATAACGTGCATAAAAGTATACATAACATTTATTTAACTAATGAACGTCGATCAAACGAGACGAAGCAGAAAACACGTCAATTGGGTAGTGAAATCTTTATTAAACGGACAATGATGGGTTGCACCGATCAAATTGATGGGAGAGATCAAGTCAGATCAAACTGACGTAACAGCGGGAACAAATTACGGATCGGAATAATTTACACGAGGTTCAAGAAATTTGAAAGAGCGTAAGAGAAGATCTGTGTGATGTGCGGTGAGACAAAATGTAGAGAAAATACACGAAGTGAACGTTGTAGTTTTATAAAATCTGGTTCTCGCTCATTTTGTTTGAGGTTGACTGAAATATCCTCATGTAATCAGTGAGTGTAATATTTATATAAATATATATTTATATATGAAGATGAGTGTATGTTTGTTGGACAAAGTGGAATACTCAGAAGTTGGAAATCTTCAACCGGTAGCTCAGCAATGTTGATGCACCTCATGCGGAGGCGCATTTATTATGTTTCTATATAGAAAGACCATGTTCTTTTTTTACTTTTACGACAAGTCGGTAATTTTTAAAAAAGAGTAAACTTGGTACCACATTATTGGTATTTTATATACAAAACACTTTCATTACCTTCACACAACGTGTATGCAATTTGAGGGGGAGAATTTGTCATTTTCCTCGCATCTCGAAATTGAGTAAAAAATTTCTTTTTACTTGTAGCGCTGTTCAAAGTTGTTCAATTCACAACCGTTTTGTAAAAGACAAACAAATTTATTTTAAAACTTTTGTCACTAAGCAGCACGTTGCTCACAAAATCACAAAAATTCTATAGAAAATGTAGACGGCAATGTGCAAATGATTCGTTTACTATGTTGTATACGATACGTATCCTCCTTATGTTCAAAATTTATTAGTATCCATCGTTCATACATTGTGTAGGAGTTATTAGTAATGTAGAAGACCATCAACTTAGTCAGTTCAGTTAGAGCCATCAAGTGACAATACAAATTTATAGGTTATTTATTTATAGGTTATATATAAATTTATAGGTTCGAAATATTTGATTAAAAATAAATAAAAAATTATATAATTTCTCTAAGAAATATTCTTCGTACTGACCTTATCAAATATTGCCCATGACTTCACAAAGTTTTGAATCGAATATTAAATCTCACGTATCGATCGTCATGATAATGACTTAGAAATTTGATATATAGATCGGTGATACATAAAACCGTAAAGTAAATAATAAACTGTCAAATGAATGCAACATTAATGAAAATAGCTCCTGGTTTAACGCCATTGACATGAAAACTACGTTACGTGTAGTACATTGATCGTCGATAAAACAGTTGTTTTAGTCAGCTCATCCTCCTACCCTTCTTTCCTATACAATAAAAAATAAATAGAAATAAAGTTGGTGTATTTATTGTGCTACATATATTCATTGACGTATCCTTCGAAATTTTATAGTCGCAGTGTACTTGGCATTACTATTGAAATACGGGAAAATTCAATGTGGAAGAGAATAAGAGAACGCGACTACCACAAGCAAAGATAAAATAAATAAATAAATAAATAAATAAATAAACGTTTTGCATAATTCACACCGCAAGTTTAATATCCACAGCCGTAGACAAACGGTGGAATCGAAGAGATCCTCTTCGTCTTCTTGTTTTTATGCATTTTGCATTCAGGTTTGTGCATTCAAGTTTTCTGTAAGAAGAAGAAAAAATCGTTTCGAATTTTAAATGAAGAAAGCCCGACAAGTACAAATACATAAATTAAAAAGAGAACGGTGCTCAGTCTCAATGAATTTCATCATAAGTTTGTAAACTGTGGAAAAATATGACGTGAATTTTGTGCGATTTTTATGTCGTTGTGGTGTGTGTGTGTGTGTGTGTCACCACCTCCTCCTCCTTTGGGAGGACAAAAACATCCCGAAAATCAACGGGAACAGAACCTGAGGATGCTGACGATGATGATGATGATGATGATGTCTGAGCATGTTACGATGAATCATTGACAGGTACCGCTTAATAAAAATCCCTTTCCAATTGTCTAACAGGAAAGTAATGACAGGTGTTCACCAAAAATCGAAGCAAAATGTACGTTTAACACGAGCAAAACCTAAACATAAAGTAAAAGTTAATTAAGTTGACTTAATTAAGTAACCACGGGGTGTCTTTTCATTTCCATTTATGGTTGTATTAACTTATGTTCGACTTCAATTACGGCTCTTTGTCGATTTCCTACAGGTGACCACTTGGTTTTTGTTGCCTACTCTTCAGGTACGCCAAACCCGAACTTCTTTCTTTCGGTTTTTGTATTAAAGAAATCTTTTACATTGTTCACCCCTCTCGTCTTCTGCTTGTACGTGTCATCACTCGGTTACGGCAGTAAACATTCTGAAATTTAATTGCAGTATGTACTGATGATTTTTATCTGTTCCATTCCAGAAGCGATGAATTAAGCTGTAGAGAGGAAACACCGGCATTTGTGAAAAAAATACAGGAAGAAAAATTAATCAAACAGGTTCGGGGATGCAGTTAAAGTGGGCAACTTTAACTTTAAGTTTCAAAAAGTAATGTTCAGTCCTGATAGAATATTTGGAATGTATACGCTTCCTACGTAACATTTCACTATTTCTAGAATATATTTTATTTAATAAAATTTTGTTATTTTTCTGAAAAATTTAAATTAGTTAAACTAAAGTTATGAAAACGATTGATAAATAAGTCTAAACGATTTTATTTCATTAAAAGATAATCTGGGGAAAAACTTGAACGTGAAGAGGAAGTGACAAGACAGCAAGTGAACATATTTTGGCAGTCCTTTGCAACTTCTCCTCACCTGTGCGTAGGTCTGAGTGTACCTGAAAACCAGGTCCTTCACTTGTGTGACCATCTTGGCAGAGAAATGCAAATACGTCGCAATTCAAATGCATTGAACTCCATACGGTTTATGGTAGTGAGAAAAAGTGAGAGGTTAAAGGTGTGTGGACGACTCCCAGTGATGTTCAATTCAAAGTGATCGAGCATTCATCTGCCCGTCACAAATTCTGATCGATTCTGACTCACTCACCGACTAGATTGAACCGACTAGAAAACGCAGCTAGGTAAATTCTAGTAGTAGTAGTTGCACGTCAAGAACTTCCTCTTTCACTACACACGCCGTTTCATTTGATCATCTTTTCTACTGATCTGTTGACAGATCGTTTCAATTTACGCGATTTTACTCGTTCGATTGTCCTCACTCGGCACTTTCCCCAGATGTGTGTGTTAACTCAGAGTGTTGCTTTTCTTCCCGTGTGAGAAATGTCCTTCGCTGGTGAGGTACACTTTTATTAATGAAGATCATCCATAAAAGTGAGGGAACGTTCAACTTAAAAATGCTACTTTGATAAAATCAAGTGAAATGTAGAATTTATCTTTTTCCAAAAAAAAAAAATAACCCGAAACTTGTCCGATTCTTTATCTTCCACAGATAATCTCCCAGATGATTTCCATCCGACATTAAAAGTCATCAACAAGTGAATTGTGGTGACTTTGTTTAAGCGTTCGTTTAAATCTTTTCTCCACTGCCTTCTTTTATTGTCGTGGCCTTCCATTCTCAACAAAATGGGGTTGAGGAGATGACATTTAGAGTTATAATAAAGTCATTTCAAATTATAAACGTGTTCGTATCATCCTGTGCCCGTACCTTATTTTGTGGCTCTCTTAATGACACTTTCCGAGATCTCTTGATTCGGTTTAATCTGAATGTTCCCATCGTATCGCTAAACAATTGTTAATAACATTACATTTGTTGAATTTCTCACTACCGGTGACTTACAACTATTTGTTGGGCATCGTACAACCATTTGTGGGTAGGAATCAACAGGGGAACCACAAACAAACACTCGAGCACGTGAAAAACTTAATTTCAGATTAATTGAAAATTTCTATTGGAAAAATATATTCAATTGGGTCCAGGATATACATAAAGTATATCCAGGATATACATAAAAAGTAAATAGCATGCAAAATACTGTGTTTTGCACTCCATATTCTGTCCTAATCAATTACTGATAATCGTATTTCATGATTTTTTTACGAATAAGTATTTAGTAACGAAAATGAGGTAGCGAAACTAAGTGTGCAACACACATGTTAAACATTATGTACATAATAATTTAAACTAAAATCGATGTGTCGATTTTAAATACATTAAGACGGAGAATAAATTGATTGCACTTTATGGTTTTCCCGTCCAAATTTTTGGCACTCACAATAAAATTTTATTTAAATGTATTTTTGGAATTCAAATTTTCAATTTTTTTATCACTTAATAACCTAAAGCCATAATTTTAATAACGTTTATTTATTTAAGTGAAATCGTTAATAAATTTATCCGTTAACGGTACTCGGTTCCTGCGGAATGGACGGTCGATACAACAAAATCCGCCCAAACTGACCAAAACTCTTTCCTGATAGTTTTATTTTAGTTTTATTACATCGTTTTGTTCAATTTGGTTTAATTTAAAACGACGTGCCATCGACGACGATACCAATTTCACGTCGGCCATTTTCTGTGTTTAGACAGGACCAGACCCGTCTGCGTAGGAACAAGTCAAGGGACCGTCAAAAAGCAAACTTTGGACGTGGCGGCTCGCATGTGGTTGGTGCGAACACTCAAATTCACCCGGTGGTCAGGCCGGGTGATTGTCTCTGTCAGTTGGTGCACCAACAATACACGTTACTGTAAAAGGACACGAAGAAAATACCTGACATTCTTGTCGAGGTCAGTTGACTTAAGAAGAAATGACACTCACCTGTGTTGACTGTTGGTGGAGGGAGGAGGGAGGAAATGAAGGTGTACTTTGTATGGGCCTTCGTTTGAACTTGTAAAAATTCAGTCATTGCTGAATTGAGAAGCAAAATAGAAATTAGTGGCAGGTGCTAAACATTAAGCTTTTAGCACCTCAAAGTGAGGATGGTACACGTGTTTCTGTTCTAGACAAATAAACTTAAATTTTTCTGTAACTCAAGTAGTTCACTACGCAAACTAGCGCTTTTAAGTTTAACGGAATTACAGAAAAAATGTATGAAAACATTATCGTTTATTAAACTGCCGCACTAAGTACTAAGTATATATATTTTAATACAAAATATTATACAAAAATAACTACGGTAGAGTACTATACTTGCACTTGGAGGTAAAATTTTAAGTAAATTACAAGTTCTTAGTTTAACTAAACTACTAATTTTAAATAGGAAAATGGTTGTTAGCACTTGGAACTGTACAGGGAGAATGGCGGTGGCATCTGAGTGAGCATCCTCGACATGAGAATGTCAGGGTTGTAGGCATACACACCCTTGGGGTCAAATCGGCCAGCTATCCGAATGTCCAGTGCCTGAACCTGGACCTGAAGAGCTTTGTTCTTCGCTTCGCTTTCGAGGAACAGCTTGTGGGAGTCGGCCTCGAGTTGGTTGTAGAAAGACCTTAAAATTTTTGTAGTGTTTGTAAATCAATACAGTAAATGAATTGACTGTACGAGAATGTGCCGAAACTCACTTGAGCACGTCTAGGTGGTTGTCTATTGCCTCGACATTGCTCTGAAGTTGCGTGGCCTCCTTATTCAATCCCAAAAATGGGGGATCCATCGTTGCATCCACAGAGGGTCTGAAGTATCTGTCGGAACATCTCGTCTCAACGCAACGTAAATCGTTTTTCACTTCTGTTAGGAATTCGTCCAGGCGCAAATACTCGGCTTTGGTAACATTCATTAATTCGCCTACCTTTAGACAGAGTAAAAATATTATTAATAGGACACCTGTATTGTTCTATATATTGAGGAACTGTTCCTCTTTTTACTTACCCTCAACAGCTGATATTGACTCTCGTTCTTCTCTCTGTTTATCTCATAGACTCGTCTTCGCATCTCGTAGTCAGTCTTATCAAACTGTATGGCATATTCGTTCAAGATAACACCCCTTGTGGCTAACATCCTCTCCCTTAACTTTCTGGAGTCCTGAATTTCGTTTTGACCCTTCTCCACCAGGCCGTAGACGGTCTTCGACCAGTCCTCGATGTTCAGCATCCTGAACAAAAAAAAAATTCCCGAACATTTAGAATTTTCTGACGGCTTGTGTTGGTCACCCACGTTCCACTTGATCCTACTTGTTGGGTCCTTTGGTTGCATCCACCTTGAAACTGACTCCGGTGTCCATCTTTTGTATCGACAAGCACCGCTTGTCCATCGCAAGAACTTCTTCTTTGAACTCGAGATTGAGTCCGATCCGCGTTTCAGCATCCTCCAGCCTGCAAGACATTTCCCATGCAAGCAAACATTCCTCTTTCAGTTTCACCTTAGCATCTTCCAGGAGTTGTATTTCCTTTTAAAGAAAAAAATAACACACAACTAAATGAGAAATTGTACAATCGAATTGTACACCAATTTTATTAGACTTCGCAGTTTGCTTGAGTAAAATATGAATAAGTAATAACATACAAAACGGGTACTCTCTCGGGTACTCGAAGATTAATGTTGAAGCTCTTCTGTTTTTGGCAATAATTTTATTACTTTATAGTTTTAGTTTTATTCCGAAACCAGCTGTTTATTTAAGTTTAACTTATTTCACGGGGAACTCTTAGAGAGGATTTGCTAGTGTAACGGCTCTTCAACTCTTCATGACATTTGATTTGTTTTATAGGAGTCGACCAACACACCCACTCGTACTTGCCCCGACTAGACTAACCTTTCTGATTTCTATGGTTGCTTCATCATCCCTGGTAACCTCGTCTTCTAACTTCTTGTCGAGACACGACAAACCGTCAATGCACACTCCCAGCCATGTGTCACACTTTTGCAGGAGAGTCTCCGTCTGGAACTTCTCTTCTAGTATAAGTTTCTTTTCATTGACGATTTGTGGGAGCATGCTCTCGGCGTACAGAATGAGAACTTCTATTTCGTAGACTCTGGCAGGGAGTAAAGAGACATTCAACTTGCCCTGAACCCGACTTTTTTGCCTCGTGCACATCCCTTTGCACTCACCTGTTTTGGAGTTTGATGTTATTGAAATAGTTATCCCATGTTTTGGACACTCCTATGTCGTATCTCATCTTTCGACTCTCGTTTCTCAGGTCTCGACACTGTCCGTCTTTTCCCTCTAGTAGTTTTCTTACTTTCAACGAGTGATCCCGCCATTTTTTAATTGTGCAATTCACCTGCAGGGGTTTGAGACTTTCGAAGTACAGAGAAGACATTTTTATATTTCACTTTCCTCCCCTTTCAATTCAAAGTACTAAAATTTTGACGATTCGAACCTTTTCGAAAAGGCTGCTGAAATTTTATTTTGAGATGATTTCGTTCTCGTGGACTGTTAAACGCGAATTGAACGCATCCTGTAACTCATATTAAAAAACTATGTTACCAAACACGAAACTATTTTATCGTCTGGTTTTTTGACGGCCCTGAAATTCCTACTGACACGTCTTTTTTTTCAACGAAATTTAAATTGTCTCGCCATTTTGTTTGAGTGTTTTTACTTCGGTTTCCCTTATTCGAGGGAAGTTGCAAAAAACATTTTAGGGCGTTCGGGTAGTGCTGTAGGTCGTATTAGTTTGAACCAACAGTTTCCTCAGAGAACTTCATCTCCGAGTCACAAAGAACGGCATCCTACCCGAGTTGTCTTCTTCTACAGTCGATAAACTCTCTACCATCTCTTTCTCATCCGTAATAACATCGTAAATTTATATATATGTAAATATTGAACATTCAGTAGACGCTCCGCCACCATTTCAGTTAACATGTGCGTAATGTATTTTATTTATTTAATATATATTCTGACACGAGACTTATAACCAGTTACAACTTGTACATACTTACATTAATTAATAACCGTATGTATACATAAATTTGTTTATTTAAAAAATAATGTATATACGTATAATTCAATTGACTCTCACCCACAAGATTTTACTCGCAGAGAAATGGACCAATGAGTGAATTGGTGTACTCGTGGTGATTTAATTCGAATAACTCTATTTGTTGAAAACATATTCCTTGTAGGACGAGTGTAATAGTTTGTCAAGGAATATAAAGTCGTTTTGCAAGGAAAAAAAATATATAATGCTTGGAAGACGCAACAAACTACATTATTAACACCCACATAAAAAGTATTACAAGATTTGATTATCTTTTCGGTTATGGACATTAATGTTAACTCGTGTACTTAAAAGTAACATAAACAAGTAGTTCACATAATTAATATTCTGTACATGAAATTATATGGACACCTACCATTGACTTGAAAATGGAAATTGCATTCCGATGGTCGTGCTCATTCCAACTCGAATTATTTATATTTCGTACGTCAAGGAGTACATCAATCCTGTTTAGTTTAATTCGCTTTATGTAAATAGAAATTCGTTATTGTTATCGAACGGACACGTAACCGCACGTCTCAGACATTTTTCAAAACAATTTATTTTTTACAAATTAAATTTTCAAGTATTACAAACTTATTGTGAAACGAGAAGTAGTGCAATAAATCAATTTTCATATGCAGCGATGGCTTGACGCATATAAACGTGTAAATCGATCACACATAATTTAAGGATTGTATCGCCGATAATCGATAATCGATTACGGTTGTTGATCGGTAACGGTACCCCCCCGTCCAACAAAAGAAACCCAGAAATATTGACACCCGACCAAATTCGTGAGCCGACGAAGGGAAGTTAAAACTTGTTAATAACTGAATTTAAGTCACGAAGTGTAAGATGACAGGACAGGTAGCAAAAATGTTGACAGAGTCGGCTACAGGTAGGTCGGAACGGTACCTGACCCGAAGGATTTGGGCAAATTGACGGGTACCCGGTGATCATTCAGATTATGAGGTGGTATCGATGAGTAAATGAGTCAAAGGGCGTAATTGGCCGTGACGTTCCGAAATCCGTTGAATTTGATCCGTTTAACGATCTGTAGATCACCCGATCGAACGGTAGCCTTTGTCCATCCACCAATAACCTACTTGTTGTAATCACATTTTGATCTGCCGCCACGTTTTCAGGCCGGCGCTCTTATTAGTCGTGTTTGTTACCATCACGAGATTACAAATGGGAGGAGGAGATGTGATGAGAGAGGATAGTTTAAACCAGATTAGTTTGCCTTATGGAACTAATTCACCATAATTTTCCGCACGAGCTAGTGGTCGCTTGTACTCCTCTTCATCTGATCTAAGAATTGACTTTGCTTCCACATTCTTCTAAACCATTCATCGTATTTCTTGTAACAAATTAAGATATAATATGTTGATAGTATAAATTGCTTATATTGTGATTCTCTGTACATTGCGGATGTATGCTGCTTCGAGACACTTACCGAATGAAAACACTGAGTAATTTGGGTTGACGAGACACCCAAACTATGTGAAGTAACTAATACGAAATAAATCACTTTTTGAACTCTTCCTCTGTCCTCATATAGATATTTATCATTATAAAATTCATTACAAAAATTTATAGTACGTTATCTGCATTATGAGGATAATTTATTAGAATATAAATAATCGTCGTTTAAAATGAATTGACTTGTTCGCCCTACAAGAAGTTCACCGTTACGCAATTAAATGAAGAAAAATTTGAGTCGAGAGTTATGAAAAATTCTATTAATCGCTTGCAACCCGTAGTTTTGTGTGACGATCACGACTTATTTTCAAGTCATTAAAATTTTTCTGTCTATTTTTCTATTTCGTAAGTTTTACAGAAAAAAGAAACACACGGGCGATGTTATAAAATAAATCCTCCGATTCTTCTTCACCGACCTGGGCTGGACCGTTTCAATAGACCGTGCCATAGTTAAATGACCACATCATTTCAGAGAACTCGAGGACACCACAAGAAAATAAACACATTAGATGTGAAGTGGTGTAAATAGGATGGTGCGGGCAAAGGTGAACAAATGACTATTTTCCTAGCCGGAGATTAATGTCACCAGGTGACTTTTCCCGTCCACCTAATTAATGAAGTTTCATCGCAAAGGTAAAACACATGTAATACTTCTTTTTGAAAAGCCTCATTATTCTATTTCACTTTTCTTCTTATATTTGTGTCCGTTTCTTCCTCTTCTTCTTCTTCTTCTTGTAACATGCCGCTGAGTCGTCCGTTAGCAGACCGTAAAACTAGTTATTCCCGATATTATATTTCACATTTTCATACATCGTGTCATTTGTTTAAAATCCACCGTGAGTAGACGTGTGTATTTATCAATGTGAAATCTCAGGTGGAGAAAAACATCATCTGGGTGGCACGGATTTATCAGCATTTTATTATATACAAAGTTAATTGGTGGTTTCCCGGACACGGTTTGACAACACTGTATAGGGAAATTCTGACGTGACGTTTATAGCCAGTTAGAACTTGTAGATAGTGTAACATATAAATATATAACACATACATGTATATATTATGAAGATTACATGAGGCAATATGTGTGCCGTTATAGGTACATTGACGTGATCTAATGGCCGATCATTATGACTGAGTAGTTCTACGTCTTTCCGGTTTATACGTACACAAAAATAAATAGGAATTCGCAAGTTATCTAGGAAGGGAAGTAAACCTGAGAAGATGCAAATTGCAACCAAGAGGATTATCTGTCAGATCAATTCCACCAACAGAAATTATTTTTCTCAGCAGCAATACTGCTGGTTTGCGGCAAGTGTTCAGTTATTTTAATTACATAATAACAACAAAACGTACAGTATCTATCTAGTAAGCTTTCCTTTGGTCTTTTGTTTTTACATATACGACAGTGATATATTTAGTTGTAACATGAGAAGAATAACACAGGCCGAGAGAGAGGAAGAGTTTCTGTGTACCTGTGCAGTGATGAAGGATATGTAAACAAAGATGGTGAGAGACAGTTGGTAATAACATTAAACTTGAAACAATAATACCGAAAGACGCAATTAAGTTTGGGAACATCGTCTATTTGTCACCGAATGGCGGTAGATAATTAGACAATTCCTATTAATTTTATGATACGATTAAAATTAATCACATGATAAATTCAAAGTTAAAAAGTCACCTATGGAACTCCTTCTTTTGGAACGGTACGAAGAGAATCTCGTCGAAACCGGATAACCGGCGAATAAGTCGTTGAGATAATTTATTTTGTTTCTCTAATAACTTGTCTATTTATTTATCTATGTATTCATCTTTGTTATTGCGCAAAAATAATTTCGTTTCACGCCGCCGACTTTATCACTCCGGCCCGTGGGTGGCCCCCATTTTCGGGTCGACCTGATAACAACAACCATGGAGATTATTTCTATTGATAAACATATTCTATGTAACATTATTAATTTTTCGGGGTACCCGTTGGGTTAAATATTTTCTCGCGTTTGCATGTGTCCTGACGACGCGGTACCTGCTAGGGTTAATTATGTTCCTATTAATCAAATAAAGTTAGTTTCTTAATTATGCAAGTGTAGAAATGGACGTGAACCTGACCGGATATTATTAGTTCTTTTAATATTATTTATTTTTATTTATTATTAAAAATAAATATTGTAATATTCTCAGTATTTTAATAAAGCTTATACTGCACATAAGAGTGACTTCTTTTCAGTTATTAAACGATACGTGTATTAGTTTTAACTTAATAAGTAAAACCAGGGAAAGAAAATAAAAAATAGGAATTGTTTTAATAGTTCCCAGTTTTTATATATTTGATATTTATGTATATTTACTTGTTACTTATTATTGTACTTCTACCAGTCGGTGACTGTCACTGCTCTTTTACATAACGCAGTTTAGGCAAATTGGCATGAGCTGTTAATAATTTTTTAATAATTAAATGATAAATTATTCAAAATGCATACTATTGATTGATTAATTGGCAGCTTTCACATTTTCAAATTATTATTACTTTTATATTTATTTAATTGCTTCATGCACGAGACCCAAACTTATGTCTTAAATTAATATGTATATATATATATATATATATATTGAATCGAATAACATATTTACGTGTAGTAAAATGTGTTTCAAGAGGTTCTTATTTGTAATATTAGACGCTTAACATTAATTAAATTAATTCTCAGTAAATTTTTATTGATATTTATAGAAACATGGCTTGCGCTATATATATATTTGTTTAATACTGAACTGAATTAAACTTATTTATTATTATCGTGGTAAAGTACCAGAAACAAGTTAGAGTACAGAATAGTTCCATTTATTAGAACTCTTTTGACTTACATCGAGTCTGGCCGTGTCTGCTCTCGTGGAACGTTAAACGTTTTCTTGTCCCATTTATTATTAGACCGTGGAGTGGCCATCATGTTTGACATGCAGCTAACACCTTAATTTAAGAGGCGGCCGATGGCTACGAGTTAAAATCAATGTCATTCCTTAGAATTCTCATTTATTTAAATTTGATCGTTTTTCACCATAAGAACACACATCAACCCGTGACAAATGAGAAAAGGTTGAACTTGAGCGTTACCCTGGTGTAAAAATAAATTTATGTATTGTTACGTGCGACACATTTGATCGTTACGAAGGCTACCACCTTGTGAGCAACCCTCAGTCCCGGAAGGTTCGACTTGTTCTGAGCGACACTCAGCTCTCACGTCAATTTTATTACCTCGACGGGTACTTAAGGCAGTTTTATCAGGGCAACATCAGTCTGACACGTAGACAAACCAACCGTGACAGTACCCAACCCTGCAGCCTGGTAACGAAAATTCGTGAAATATAAATAAAAATTAAAAACGGTCAATTACAATTGTGAGTTGGAAGCGTTTGCCGCTTTTCATCGGTCTAATAAAGTTGCCCCGGTGAATATTCCGGCGAGATCGTGATCCAATAATTATTGAACTATTTGAACAATTTTATTTGTTTATTTATTGCCGCTAATAAGAAGTGAGATCTGACCGACGTTCTACATACACCGGAGAAGAATGACCATGTTTGTTTCTTTGTGAATTCGAAGTGACCGAAATTTTCCATCAAATAGAGCGACGGATTTCAACGGCTAGAAAAATACGTTGAGAGGAAAAAATAGTTTTCGAGTAAAATGAGCCGGAGCAACGTCGTTGTTGTGCACAATCCATAAAATCTGTTACCTGTAGTACCATTCCTAGTAATTCAAAACTATTTTCTGTGTATCAATAGATAATCTCCGGCGATTTGTACCAACAACTAAAACCCGAACAGGTAGCTTCGAACAATTTCTGTGCACCTGATTAATTAAGTAATACTAAAGTAAATGAGTCCTTTCCTTTTCTTCCTGTCTCCTGCCTGCTCTTCGTAACCATTTTCCTCTGACACAGATGCAGATAAAATCAGAAACCATTTAAATAGTTTTATTGTGAATGAAATTACTCCGGTTTACTACGGTCATGTCCATAAATCAGACGCGAAAGGATGCTGAGGAAGAAGAAGAAATCTAATTAGCCGGAGCAAGGGGATCTACTCGATAGACGATACTTCTTTTAGTTCTTTCAAAATCTGAAACATATAAATATAAACAGACGAAATGGAAATAGGAGCAGAACACGGACGATTTAGAATAACAAGTTTTCTTTCATTCTTTTCCACTAGAATGAAAGAAAAAAAATATTAACGTGAGACGCCATATTGTCAATTACAATAAATCTGTGGTGACAACCGAGCGGATCGTCCGGTGCCTTCAAACCTGATTTAATTTTTTTTTTCTTCAGTTTCGGTTAAAGTGGTTCAATTTCTTTTCTCAGGTATCACAACGGGGGTCGTTTCGGTACAGGAATAAGATCGTAAAAGGTTATCAAACACCGAGTTCCTAAGGGGTGATTAGCATGACCTCCTCCGGATCATCTAATTAACCCCAGTCCCCAGCCCAGCCAGTGAACATTTTCAGTTAATTTCACTAAAGTCCGTGGTAAAAGTAGGAAGAATAGTTAGAAAAAGATAGTGGAATAAGAATAAGAGTAAGCTAAACTAATACTCGCGATGGTTGAAGTGTTGAACTCTAATAGTGATGTGAAGACGCTTTAAAAACCAATAAAACTTGGCCCAAAATAGTAATTGACACATTCAAAATATTAAAATAAACAGTTATAAATTAGAAAGAAGGCCTCGTTGCAAAATTGGAAAGGCCCCCTGGCGAGTCTGTTTGACTCGGTTTGCATTCCTATGAGAAATAACTACTTTAAATAAACTGTAGAAAGGTGGACACCCGGGTACCTAAAATAATAAAATAGTGAACTTCATATATAACGTATTAAACTGACAGAGAAGGACTAGTTTCTACCAGCATGTTTTTATATATTTTATTCTAAAATATTCCCAGATGTAAAATTTGAATCAAACCATTAAAGTTCACACGTTTCCAACGTAATGTAATAAAAAAATAAAATTGTTAGCAAAAAAGTAAGAACTGAAGAAGGAAGTGAAACGTACCCCACCTTTCGAACTCAATTTAAAAAAAAAAAAAACTCAAAGACAGAAAATCAAACCGGACGTGAGTGACAGGAGGTTGTGCTTTTTTTATCCGAAAGCTGCTAGACGTGAAGAAAATATAAAAGACAGACATTAAAATTACCACGACACATAGTAGTGTATAAGAAGATGGGTGTAGTCTGAGTTGTGACGGGTTCAACCCCATCACTTTTGTCACTGATTAATGAGATCAAAAGTCGATGGACTAATTGAATAATGATCAACCAGATCAAACCGCTCTGTGACTTCTCTTCGCCGACGTAGAACAAAAGCAGAAGAAAACAATAAATTTTCCCTGGCAACTGTCAGGTACCTTGAAATTTTCTCACCACGTAAATTTAAATTTTCCAGCGGTTTGAACGACTCACAAAGCTTAAAGAAATTTTATTTCCTATTATTAACCCTTGATTTCGAACATTAAAAATACTCTGCTATATAAATTACAAGGATCGCATAAGTGCGGATTCGAATTTATGTGGCTTGGCCAACCTCAGGTTTCAGGTACAACCTTTTGACCTCTTAAGGTGTACGATTTTTGGTTTTCGAGCAAACGCCAACATTTTTCCCTATAGAAATAAAAACATGTAAATACTTTATTACTCACATGTGATATTTTACTTTTTTATAGGAATGAAATATTATTTCGATCTTTTGGGTTACAAGTTAACGTTTCCGAATACGCGCGCGTATACGCGACCAAATTATTGCTTTCAGACGTACACACTCACACATATGCGTGCGATTTTATTAAATGTTTAAAACGTGATAACTCGAACTGATAGGAATTATTTTATTATTATTAAACTATCGATAGTTTCTGTGTGATTTTCAATTGACTTCTCTATTAGATTATCGTTCTCGTATGCGGCTAGGCGTAGTTCTCTCTTCTATTTGATTTCCTCTCATCTTTTTCTACTTTTTTCTTTTCCCAACCTTTTGAACTTGACCTGGTTGGTTGGTTCCATTTAAGAATTACGGAACTTTGTTAACTTACTTACGCAGAACTTTCCTTTAATCTTTGTCACTTGCAGCGACTACTTGATCTCCATTGAATAATATTGCGACAACGTGTTGGCTAGTTTTGTAGTGAACACCGTAGCAACGAGGTCTTTCACAGAGCACTGTGATTTTATGGAGTTTTCAGTCTTATTTTCGTTTTTTCATTAATCTTTCGTGGATCAAAAGTTTAGTCACATTAACTCTGCACGTAATGTAGTTTACATGGGATGTAAATAATGCGTGGCATGTTGTAAGTATGAAACTATGAAATACAAATGTTATTTTCATTGTAGTAATTTAGCGGAATCATTTAAAAATAGTGTGTTCGTTATGCATAATAAAGTTCCCAGTTCCTATTCTTAAATATTGCCCGAATTTTCAAGTTCATGTAAATAAATAAAGTAGCAAAGTCGCAGGAACAATAATTTTGGTGATATTCTCAATAAATAACGTTCGGTTGTTTTAATTACGGCGATGGACAAAGTCGATTTTCTTACGATACGAGGAGTTATTTAAACATTACGAACATATTTATTACAAACGTCAGCGAATGGTGATACATTAAGATATTTCTCACTGAAAACGGCAAACTTCGCAATGACTACGGTACTTTGAACTCATAAATTTATGTACTGGTCTACATAGAATAAGTAATTTATGGTTTAAAGTCAAATCAGTCGGAGGCCCCACCAAGAGGCCACCACAACCGTAGTTTCTTTTCTTAGTTTGCATAATACGAGTTGTCCTCACTCGATGGAAGTTCCACTCACTCCTGGAACAATAATGAAGCCAAAAGTCAATGTTGAACTATAAAAACATCAAGTATCCGGTTAATTGACATTAATGAGTATTAATGTTATGTGACTTTACATGGGTTAGAATATTCCTGAGACGAATTTTGCCAATTAAAGGTCATTTCAGGGCCCAAACGTACAGTCTCTTTCTCTGTCTCTCTCTCTCTCTCTTTCTATGTGTGTGTCTGTATGTGTATATATGTGTGTGTGTCACCTCTTTCATCAGTTTAAATACCAACATTTCCTTCCAGAGGAGAGTATGATGAGGAGAGGAAAACGTTTTAATGGCGACCTGGAAGTGAGGAATTTCTAAATTATTAATAATATACGCTCGAAATTGTTGCATTCTTGGCATTTGAATATCGTTTTCATGAGTCGAGTAGAACGACTTTGGAAATAAAACCTGAAAGAAGAACACCATAAAAAAGGAGAAGATGAAATGGGAAGAGAAAAGAAGTAGAAGTAAATGATGATAATGATGATGGGTATGATGGAAAAATTTCTGCTAACTCCGTTTTAATTCTCGTAAATTTACTATAATCTGAAATGATAATACAGGTACCCGTCTCTCTCTCTCTCTCTCTCTTTGTGTCTAACTATCTTCCCGTTTTCTCCTGCCTCTCTCTCTCTCTCTCTTGCTCGCTCCCCGCCCCCTCTTTCTCTCTCATTTTATTCGATATATATAAATATATATTATCTTCGTAAATGCGTTGGCCAACGCTTTGAATTAGAGATTAAACACGTCCGGATATAATCGAATAAGCAGTTTGATTTTTCCCTGCATATCGAACTTATCCGTCCGTTATCAATATTATTAACATTATTCTTGTTATTGTTGGTGTTGTATTATGGCAGACGAATTTGACTTGTTGGTCGTTTGCCTGGAAAATTCAAATTTGGGAGACTTTCGGCCGTGTGGGCGGATTTGTTTTAACGGAAATTTATCAATAAAACCTTTTACACAACTTTTTACGTCACTATGTTAACCGTTAAATGAAATATTTGTACATACGTACCGTATTTACAATAACAAGATCTTTGAGATTAAATAATTTCGGTAGTGACACAGAAACAAAATATGTAGTTCGTGGTTACGACTCGAAATTGAACATAAAATTTGTGTGTATACATAACAGTGTGACATTAATTAATAAATGAATGTGCTAAAATACTGTCCAAAATTAAGTCGAAAGAAATTATACATTTTTTGTGAATCTACTTCACTACTACCAAATATTGTACAAATAGAATTTGGGCAATTCGTAGGAAAATTAATTAAAAATAAAACCCGTTGAATATGTTAGAAAATACCTTTTCACAGGTGTTTGATGTCAAATTAGAAATTTTACTGAAATAATAAACTTAAAGAGTCTTGGAATTTGCAAGTTATTACATTACGTTATAATATTAATAAAAATGTCTGGCAAGTCATACACTGGCAGTAAAGTTATGAATGGTGTCGGGCTCGTCCAAGTAACTTCATACTGTTAGTCTGAATATTTCAGATACAGTTTAGAGTCCACAATGTTTGCCAGGTGCTATTTAAACAGAGAAATATTCATGCATATCGTCTGATTTACGGTAATGAGTGACCGTCGAGAACTACAATATTTGGCCTTTCTCGGCTCGTGTGCTGAACAGAAGTTGACAAAAAAAATTGTAATTTGCTTCACGTTGAATGAGACATTTGGTTGTTTGAATGAAGAAGTAACAAGAAGCAGCACTCGCACACACATCACAGTAATTAAATGCTCCTCGTATAAATTTGGCGTTAAATTGAACGAGCTGTGAGGTTTTCCAAAGCAACTGTTGTAGTGGACAGTCGGATCATTCCGGTTCAATGGTTGGCCTCTTGTTTAACAACTTCGAAAATGTACAGATCATTTTCAATATGATCAGTAACAAAATTATACTAACCTTACGTAATGGTGTACAGTAATAAAAAAACAATACATGAAGTACAGTAAATAAAATTTTCTATTTGTGTACAGGTGGGAGGCCTATTTTGTGATTGATTGGTAAAATTTGTATTTCATACACTTATTAATAATGCTACAAATGTTCTATTTGCTTCCGACATGGCTTGTTTGAGTCAAACTATTAATTCAACTGACACTTTAAAACTTTTATTAATCACCGCCCTGGTTAACTTAACCAAAAATGGTAAATACAAGTCAGTCGAGTTCTTCCTGTATTTTATTATTAGATTTGTCAACGGAACTTTGGAAAACGTCCCGGTTGGGTCATTTTAAACAAACGTACAGACAAGAATTCCTACAGAGTGTATTATTTTATTATTGCGTTTCTATAACGAAAGAAAAATAAAATTTCATGTTGACACTTCTCTTCATTAACCCAAAACTAAATTGAACGAGAGTTTTGTTCTCAGAATTTTTTTATTGTTGGACATTCTTTTCGATGAGTGCAGAAAAACATTCATAGGAAGTTGTGAAGGTTATGTACCCGGTAAAAATAATACGTAAATAAGTACATACAATCTATGTATCATAGATGTATCATACATACAATCAACGGTTAAAACACACAAGAGAGAGAGAGAGAGAGACAAACAATTTAATTAATTTGTAGTAAAGCATTTTTATGTGATCGTAAATTTTTCCACGAGTTCTTGTGACGAAAACGGGCGTTAATCAGTGAAACGGTTCCGTACCTGGTACCTTGGTCTGCCATCATGCCACGGCATTTTTGTCCAAATTTTTCAAGAAAAATAAAAACATTTGTCAACCGTTGAGACGACAGCACAAGCTCAGAGAGCCTCCCTGCGGCGCCGAACATGTCGCGGAGGACCCACGGGGAGCTCTTTTATGTTGTTTACACATACATTACAAACATATATTTAGAAGACCGGCTTATAAATGGTCTGAAACATTGACTTGATTGCAAAATTTATTGGTTTGGAATTGAATTTGCAAACGTACATGAGTATTTGTGAGATTGTTAGCGCGTGAAAGAGAGCTCGATCGCTGTACATCACCTGGTGAAAAAGATAAATTCCCATAAACCACGAAACAACTTTTGATATTCCTCGAGCGAGTTAATTTTAGCTGGTGTATTATGTACATAAATCGATTATAGCAAACGGATTCAAATTAATAGGTACCAGTCGAATATCTGAAATGTGCTGGGGTCAAGTTACGTAATAAAATTATATATACAGTAATAAAATACTCGTGGAGAAGTTAAAAGCACCGACTGACACTGTTGGTACGGTCAACTTGGACGATGTGATAAAACAAAGGTCGTCTGACAATAAGAAGTTGAATGTTTTTGCTAACGACTAAGAAGGACAACTTGACAATGACAACATCAAATATATGTATATGTAAAGTAAAATAAAATACATACAAGCAGTGAGTTTTGTATAATAGCACGGAATGTACATACCTGACTGCTGGTTTCTTACGCTAATGTTAAACTCGTTGAAATAACAAAAAGAGTATAGTATTTAAATAAACGTCTTTCTTTCGTGTACATAACTTCATAATTAACGTAAAATAATTATTCAAATGACATTTCGCAAAAAGTGAAGCAATTACGCGAAATTTATGTATATACCCACATAGATATTACCTGCGTACCGCAAGTCAGTTGCCTTTTAATTTAAATTTAATTGGATTCATTACCGGGTATCTGCGTTGAACCTGAGAGGTACCTGGGGCAAAGGTTCGCGAATACAATTAATAAATTAATAGGTACGCTCTGGGTTTGTTCAGAAATTTATTAGTGCTAATAAAGGTAGGAAACAGAGTGGGGACGAGGAGGTGCCACGTGTGTCACCGGATGTTCGTCTAAAAATACCCGACCCTGTGGTCTGTTGGGTACCTCTCTCTGGTACCCGCTTTCTCGCACTTTAATAACATTCGTGACAGTATGTGTCACGTGTGGTCTTCACTTTGTGTGACTGATTTATTATTAATGATTGTAAACGAGCAAATCAAATAATTTGGAATGCGGCTGGGAGTCGTGTCGTGGGAGAAGACTCGGTTTCATTGAATTCTCTTCTCTTTTTCTCTAGGAGGTACCCGGTACCAGTCATCCGGGTGTTTTCACGTAACACTCGCCTCAGGTTGAACAAATTGTAGCACAGGTGAAACACTGACCGCGCAAATTCGAGTATAAATAATTCTCCTGGCGAGTAATAAATCAATTTTTATGGCGAGCCACGGTGAAGTGGTTTCTTCAGACAAATTGTCACGACCGACTACAAAATCACCTATTGTTTCCGAGCACCGTCGAAGAATCATCACCATCGGAGTGGAGAAGAATGACAGGAGAGATAGTGGGCATGGACAAAAGTGAGGTAGGAGTCGATTAAAGACAACAAATCTTACCTGTTGCCTCAACACTCAACCTGAGTAGACCGAGTACACTCCGGACTGTTACGGCCCGTGGGAACAGCGTCTTGTAGTTCCTTGGAACTTGCAGACCACAGCTCGTAGGCACATCACCTTGTAGGTCGGATGTGTGAAAGCGATGGACATGTGACATGTTTTCTTACAGGTACGAGAAAAAAGGCAACTTCTTTTGGAGTAGGGAAGGTACCCGGTCGAACTCGGGCCTAAATTTATTGTTCGCGTTAATTTATTCTTGTTATTTATTTTTTTGTTCTGCTCCTTGTTTTCCTCCTTCTTGGTTATTTTCTTTTTCTGCGTTCCTCCTGTTTACATTATTTAGGCTCTGATCGACTAATAAACCTACTGCAAGGAAATGGAATGACGTCAAATTAAACGTAGGCAGCCACAAGAGTTTTATTTATTCGTGTAATAAAATCTGAGGAAAACTTGTCGCCATTATTGTGACCGTAAACCGAACGTAACATAAAATTTTTTATTAATATTACAATTACGATATAGGAGTTTAACCGACTGCAAATGTCAATTATGTCGGATACTCGAACGTCTACGTATGTTTTTGGAGTTTTTCGGGGAGTTTTCATCGGGTAAAAAGACAGCAGGCGGGAAAAGAAAAAAATACAATTGAACTATAAATTATTTTTCAATTGTAATTAAATTTCAATTGTGTCGGGCGCAGAGCATCTTCTTTTTCACTACGTGTCTACGCACGCGAGTAATTAATGGCAGATCAACGGATAATTAATTTACGTCATCTCTCGAATATTTTTGTGAATTATGTCGTGTTGAACTTTCTTCTCGCGAATAAACAAACATGGAAGCTCAGTGTAACGAAATTAAGGAAAGATTATTACATACAAACATTATTACTAATGGTAATTAAAAAAATACATTGAAATAGTAAAATAAAGTATAGTTCAAATGCAATGGTAATCATTGAGTACCACTGGGATTTTTAAAGCGGATAGACCTATTCAGTTACGGTTTAACTAAAAATCATTTACTGAACGAGATCTTTAATATTTAATGTTTATAATAAGCGAAGTTGGATGGTGGACGATCTGTAGACCAATGCACATCGATGAAGAAATTTTTCTTTTCTATCGGATCAACGAAAGATCACGTTCAACATGTAGATCATTTCGGAATTTCAGCGGGATGGATTCTTTGCTGAGAACTTTCAAATAAATTATAATAAATACAGTTCAAGGGTCACGTACACAAGGCAGAACACCTGTGGCATGTAATTTGGTTATATATAAATATATTTAGAAGGGCAGCAGAATACAGGAAATTAGTTCTCAATCTAACATTAATTATCTTTTGAATTTTTAAGTTATAGCAAATTGGAAAACGATATTTATGAAAATAATGATTTTATTTATTGGAAGAAAGTATGCTGAGGAGAAAGAAAGAGAATGTTCCGGTCGATAACAATGTTAAAGATTTATGGCTTTTTATAATTTATTTCAGCTGTAGAAGAAGGTAACGAACTTAGAACAATATTTCACCTGGATGTTAACTTCGAATAGACTCGGACACAGCACACAACACTAAAGAGTTTTCTAATAAAACTGGCTTTCGTGAATAATTGCAAGATGAAAGAAGAATGAAGAAGAGTTTTGGTGAAAGTATTGTTAATTAAATTTACGACATCTTAATTAAATTGCCCGGAGTCACCAAACTCATAGCTGGATAAAAGGTTTACTCCCATGTAAAACTAACTTTTCCTATTTTACTTCGTAGGACTACACCTGATGTTGTTGGTCGTTTCAACAACTTTGCACAACACTTTTTATTTTCTTTTCCACTTGCTGTTCTTTACTACTTTTGGATATTTTTCTGCGGTTTACTTCTCAATACCTGCAACCACCACTTTTATTCTGTGATGTCGTGAGATATGCACACCGACTATTCTGACCTTATCCAATTTTTTGTGTAAATTTTTTTCATGTTACAGTCTTACATGTTACATTTTCTCATTTTACGTACACATTTTAGAACTTGTAGTCACTCATTTCCTGCACATGTTCCTAAGTACTCTAGCCCTCAAGACAAGTACAAAACACTACTTTCCGTTTCACATTGAATCTTCATTTATTCTTAAAGATTTTTTGTACTAGTTTTTATACATTGTTTTCAGGTTATATTAGAATATCAATTTGCTCGTTTCCTCATGTGCTTGTTTGACTGCTCCATGAAATTAGGGTGTCAAGTAAAATTTATTTTACATATTCGTTCTTATTATTTTCGACAAGTTCTTAGCTTTTATTAATAATTGTCATTATTTTTCAAATGTTGTTATTTAGCCTCGCTGATCAGCATTTTTCAGAACTGACATTTATTATTCAGGAGTCTCACCGTTAGAGTCGGATCAGACCCGTTTTGCTAAGAAGTAGACGAGTACGGAAAAAAAAACAAACTAAATAAATAAAACAAGTTCGATGAGAAATTTTGATGTTCGCTCCAAAAATAGACATGACAGACATTATGTAAGCCATATTTGGCAAAATGGTCCTTCAGTTAAATGTGATGAAATATAGGATTAAATCTGTCAATCGGCGATGGACGAAAAAGCTGTCATTTTATTGGTTTTATTTGGAAACTCGTTTCTCTGCCCCGGTTCATCATCTTCTCAGGTTTCTCTCGTCTCTAACTCAGCTACCCACGGGTACCTTACCGTTCACGCTGACATTCCTGCGAGGGCTACGTGTAAACTAGTTCTTGTAATTGTTAACATATAAAATTCTAACAAACAGGGCAATTAACTCTGAAATATATGAGGCACTGTGACAGATCAAATAAAATTTGTTTTCGGGATGCAAACAACCGTGGCATCTTCTGCCCTCTTTATCGATTGATCGATTATATCAATAATGATTTTCCCGTTATGTTCACTTTTATTTATACACGGCGGCTGATATCAGTTTCTTCCGGTTTCGAATTTTGGCATTTTTCAAGTTCGGTTTGGCTCAAACCACTTCAAGTAATTTTTTTCATGCATATTATATATATACATTATTTTTATATTGCTTTTTTCTGACATCAGCCTATTATTCAGTTGAAACTTATAGACTTTATATTGTATTACTCATTATATATGTATACACTTAGTTTTTTATATATTAAATTTTACCTCTGTTGGTGTGCGTGATGCAAATGGATGACATTTCACTGCATCCCTGAGAAATCGTCTCGGTCTGCCACCGACGGGTGTCTCCAATTCGAAGACAGGTATTGAAGACGTTCCGTGACGAAACGCCGAAGAAATCGTTTTGCTACCGATATCGGTCGGGTATCTATACCTGAGGGAAAAGACAACGACCCACGCGGACCTCAAGGATGTTTGTAATTTATGTGCAATCAATCGGTCCAGACGCCGCCATGCATCGTTTGATAGATAGATTATGCGGAGTCGTTTTATTTGTCCCTCAATCAATCATTCCATTCTTTGAATATGACGCGTAGACCCCCATGGGAGTTCACCTGGTATTCTTTCATCAAATGTCCGACACTCTTTTGCCGCCTCTTCGACATGGCAACATCCTCCTCCAGTACCTTTTAGTGTGTTCCACATGAACAACCGATTAAACAACTTAAATGTCGGGTACTACCCGGTGACTCGGGTACTTCTCGACTACAACACGCTCCATAAAAGTGTTCTGCTAGTTTCGGTCAAGACAGGATTCTTTCATACTTTGTTTTTGATCCACTTATGTGGTACAATTTTATTTTTATCACTTTTGGTTTATTTTATTTGCTTTTAATTTCGTCGAGTCAGAGTCAACTTGTCGTCAAAACGTGTTTCCAGCTCTTTTCATCCGGAAAGGATTCCTTTCGACCGCATTGCATTTGACTAGACGACTTCGTTTCGCTTGTGAATTACTAGAAAATACCTGAACATGTAAATTGGACTTGTAGTTATAAAACAAGTACAAGAGTGTCAATTAAGCACGTGTCGCCCTCTCTGAAATCAATACGAAATCAATATCCGATCGATCGACCGTCCGGGGAAGAGGAGGAGAAGGAGAGGGAGCGAAGGAATATATTGAACAATACACATAATTGTCCGAGTGATGTTTTATTTATATGAGTTGACCAACAGCAGAAAACGACAATTTGTACCTGACAAACACGAAAATCAATTAGACTCGTCACAAAAAGACTCGTCAAATCCTCGGAAATGACAAGCCCTCAAAGAGGAAATGGTCAAATTGGTCAAGAAGGAAACCTTATAATTTGGGGAGGGTACCGATTGCGGGTACTTTTGCGTCCGAACCTCATGAAGTCGTTTCAGGTGTGATTGATCACAGCGTCACGTACCTCGTCACGATTTGTACAAAAATAAAAAATGAAAAATCATCCGAAACAATATGAAACCTGAAATTTTCTTTGGAGGAAAATTAAAACTCTAAGGAGTAGGACGTCGAGGTCCTCGACTTCTTCCGCAGGTCTTCGAGTTCCAATTTCAGGTTCAGGATTTTCGGTTTATAAAAAATAAATTTGTTGATTTATGATTTTCCTTTGAAAAAAATAGAAAATGGTTTATTCGTGGTCGTTTAAGTGCATTTGTCACTTAGGCAATTTCCTCTTAGGGTCAACGTCTTCCTGTAGCAATCCTATTTTTTTCTTCTTCAAACTTACCTTTAAATCACGTTCAAATTACCCTAAATTTTTATTTAATGTCAAGGTGGGTAGCCCTGTGCTTCATTGTCAACTCTTGTCATTTCCCACCTGTTACGTACTTTATGTTTCACTCACGACACTTGTTTTGCCTCTCAATCAAAGAAAATGTTTTTTTTTTCTTTTTTTCACCTGTCCGTTTGGTTTTGCGAAACACCTGTGATGTTAGAACCTTCTCATACATTTTATGTACTAATAATACTTGTATTACACATATACTTGTGATTTTATGAAAAAGACGGGAGATTTCTGCACTTCATACAATTCAATAGAATGACATGTTCTGGAAGACACGAGAAGAAAACTCGCCAAACGAAAAGGAGTCTGCCTCAAACGCTTCTGAGTATTCCACCGAGTACTCAGTTTCGATGGAACCTCAACCACCGTTAGAGACAAGAAATGACGCAAATGTTTCAGGTAGGGTGACAATAAGATACCTACTTAATGCTCCCTTAAATCAGGAGGATAAGAAGAATGATAACATTATTGATAAGAATATCTCGGTCTGGACAGGTTGTTTTGCCTGCGTTCAACTTTAAACTGGTAGTTTGCTTCTCTGAAACGATTCGACGAGGAGGAACAAGATTTTATCTGAGTTCAATTGTCGAAAATCAAGGTTTTGGTCCAGTCATCAACATTGTCGTCTATGCAGCACCACATGCCACCAACTTTCAAATTCCTGCTAGGCAGGTAGTCGTTCTGTTATGTACGTTTGGTTCTCATTACGCATTAATATGTTTCGCATAGAAGGGAGTGTTCCTTTTTCACAATTATGTATCTAGTATTTATAATTTTTGAGTATGTTCTACTTGTCAGTATCACAGTTTATTGCTTGTTATTGATTTGAACAATTACAAAACATAAAAATTTGAAAAATTGTAGTATCAATGAAGTCTATATATGAAGAGGTGAGGACAATGGAACAGCACAATCACATTGTAGTTTATTAAGTTTCGGCTGCAACGTACAAATGTATTATATATGACCACTATATGCATATCTTTTGTGGAAAAGAAAAGTGTTGTGAGAGAGCCACTCGGGTACTCACATGGACACCGTGAGCACCGTGACTCACCTTTTTTATTACCCGTAATTAATATTTAAAATTCCATCTTTGCGGAAGGTTATTATTTTAAAATAGAAATTTATTAAATTACCATAAAATACATACGTGAAGTAACATCGTATTTTATTAATTAATGGCCCCGTGATTTAATTAAGCGGAAAAGTTCTAATGGAGAAATTTGTCTATTCCTAGAAAAGAAGACGGTTTCTTTTGATAAGTTTTTTTTTGCTCCATTTTGAGGAGAAATTGGGCGTTGATGAAGTCTTCACATTCACTCCATGCGTCAAAATTTGATGAGCCTGACTGTCTTTCTCGAGATCTTGAAAGTGATTTTCAATGGACACTCACGGGTACCCACAGGGTTGAAATCAATTTATTTTTATCGATTTTCGATTAATAAGATCGATCGAATTTGGGGTGATTTGGGGCGGTGCGACCGCCAACGACCTTTTTGAACTTTTTCGGCCCGCACACCTGGAAATTTTTTGTTTTTTGGTACTTCCAAAAGGAACTCATCCGGTGTGAAAATTTTTAAGTGTGAAAAATCAATTGAAATGTTTAAAAAATTAGTTTTTAAAACTATAATCTACATCATAAGTAATTCCGAGAACTTTGTCAATGCCAATGTACCTGATGAGGACAAAAATTTGAAAGAAACAGGTGCAAATTTGACATTCGGATATTTGGATACCAAAAAAAAACATGTTAATGTTTAATTTAAGTAAGGTTCGTGGATATTAATAAACCGTTTTATTTATCTATTAATGAATAGGTATTTAGTAAACCAATAACAATTTTCGTATTGAGACTGCAATGTCAAAACCCCTTGACGTCTTCTGAAACTTTAAAGTTTTTTAATCTCACAAAATTGTGATCTCAATGGTTTTTTAGTTAGTTTACTCAATACTAATTTTATGGCCGTGAAAAAAATTTCTTTCGCGTAAATGTGGATGAAGTGGTAGGGACCACAGTGATGATCACCCCGAACAATCTGATTTCGTGTGTTGAAACTAAACACAAGTAGTACCCGACGGGTATCTCACCTGCCCAAAACGCGATTATTGTGGGAGTTCTAGGAGGCTAAATAGAAAATAGAGCACTCAAACTACCCGCCTTCTTCTTTTGCGTCGCCTTTTATTATGGTAATTTGTACTCGTTTATCGTCTGTTCTTCAATTGACACTCGAAATGTCCAGTAGCTTTTATTGTAGGAACACGTTAAATTTATCCTGAATAAGTGTCTGAATAGGTGTAGATACTAAGAAAGCTAAATAAAACGAAGAGTCTCAGAATTTTATATCAACAGTAAAATTCCTCTCATGGTGCCTTTTTTTTTGATTCATGCACATTATGTATATACTTTATTAAATTACAATTATTAATAAGTTGTCTTTGTGTTCAATTGAAGACTCCCCTAAGGATTTTTTTATATAAAATTTAACCTGTAGGATAATATTTTACATTTTGTATTAATATGATTAAATTGATATTTATATTACCGTCTCAACTGCACCAAATTTTGTTACTTTCGTAATTCCACATTTTTCGTAGCTTCACCCAGGGTACGAAAGGCATATTTGTATTTTTATAACGTCTATTTATGTGAACTTACTGTCCTTAATGTTCTTCTCAGGCACAAAAGAGCCCTCTTTTTAAAAACTTAAAGCGGCGCCTATCCTGTCTATCCGTAGAGTTTGACCTATTTTCTAAAAATGGGAAAAGAGCGCTTTCCCCTACCAAGGAACTGTTGAATTACATTTATTAATCTGTTGTGGCTATCCATGTGACTTACATAAATAAAATTAATTCCTTCAATAAATATTCATCAATGTAATACAAATTTATTGTATAGAACAGGGTCAAATAGTTCCAAAACCTCAACCCGTCGACAGTCTAAGAATGTAAATTTAATGTTTTGTATTTACTTGTTAACAAAAATTGACGGTCGGATGGGTAAAACCATCGATGGTTAAGTAGATCAATGAAGGGATTGCTCAATTGAAAAATAAAATAAAAATTTGTGCATAACGAAAATGAAAAACAGGAAAAAAGTACAGATGAGTAGTTTAAAAATTCAAAACATGTGATATCAATCGCTAGAAAAAAAACGTCAAACATTCAAGAAGTGAGGTGAAGTTCGACTGTAGAAATGCCGAGGACTACCAATAACATAAATAAAACTTATCAAAACGTAAATAGTACGCGTTACAACATAATTCTTTTTCCCGGAGTCAACTTTTCCGCTTCTGTTGTTTATTTCGTTTGCTTCTGCCATCCAAATAAATCGGTCGAAGAGACAACAAAAACAAAATCAGGTTCAGGTTTCGATACTTTGAAACATTCAAGTGACAAACGAGGAAGATTTCTAAAGAAAGACAAGGATTGGTGAGGAACATCAAAACGAATACTGACAATATATAATATAATATACGAAGAAGTAATTCGGTCGGTGTCTTATCGTTTTAAAGGGAAGAGCAACTGCAGGACGGAAAAGGTAGGCCCAGGTACAGGTACAGATGGCTAATCCAATAAAAAATCATTTTATTGTTTCGGACGGCTTATAAGAGCAATAAAATAAATTTATGGGCCCACTCGTAGGCTCGTTGTAAATTTTCACTTGACGACTTCTTTGATGTTCATCAGTTTGAAGTATTTCCTCCGGTTGAAGCGTCACGGAACTTATCTATGAGATTATATACGGTTTGCCGTTGGTTATGTCTATCTGTATATATGAAAGTGCTTATTACTTCTCTCACCGTTGTGTATCTTCCTCCATAAAGATAAACAGTTTGCTTTAGCAGCATGTGCGTGTATGTGTGTGTGTGTGTGTGTGTGTGTGTGTGTGTCACTGTTACCTTCCCGTAATCACATCTAATCTCTTTAATAAGTCTAACTCCTTGTCATAAATAAGAACATTCAAAGGCCTCCCCAGTTGTTTTTTATTTTTAATTTCCTCAATATCACATTCTCAAATATGTCACTGCTTAATATTAAATTGGAACGCATTATTATTTACATGACAAATAGTTAATAAAGTGATTTTAAGGTATCGATCGGAGACAGTAACCATGTAAGAAGTGTAGTTCATTAAGTTCTTGAACATATTTTAGTCTAAGTTTTACATTTCTGTATAGCTTTTAGTAATATTAGAAAGCAGTACTCGTTTGCAATTTTTATACAAAAAGAATAGTAAAACTTTTTGCATATTTCAATAGTACTTAAATACCATATTGATGAGTTAAATTAGTCATATTTAGTAATTTTATATTTCAAGTAGTTAGAGTCACAATATTTACACAGCAAATTCTGATGAGATTTGTGAAGAGGAGCAAACAGGTGCTCAGACTGTCACTCGAGTGTCTGCTCACGTGCGTCTCGAGGGATGAAAACTCAAAGATCAAATTTGTTAAATCATTTGATTAAACAGTAAAATTGGTAAATCCATTCGAAAGACCGTTGACAAAGTCTGATGTTGCCCCGGGGAGTGGTACCTTCGTTCGCCCACACTCGAGTGACTTTCAGAGGTACCTAAGCTGGCGGAGGTGGAAGATGTTCCATTCGTACAAAGAGAGGAAATCCGTCACGTACGGAGAAGGTGGAGAGAACCACCGGCCGGTTGAACTTCCAAGGAGAGCAAAACTAGTCGGAGAAGACGTGAATAAAATACATTATTTAATTGGATTCGAGTGAAAATAGTAATCAAAACACTTAATTAAAAAGTAAAGAGGTTCAGTGTAAGAAGAAACAATGTGCCTGTTGAGAGCAAGAAAGCCGTGAAGAAAAAGAAGATGAAGAGAAAAACGTGGATGGAACCTCCGAAATACAAAAAAAAAAACCGTTAAAAGTCTTAATCCAAATTTATGGTTCCTTTCGGCTGTTCAATATGCAAAATCTTATAATTATTAAGCCTATTAATAAAAATTCAAACAAGTTGGTACCTTTTTATTTTCGTGGGTACTTGGAGCAGATCCACGCCACAGACGTGTTGCTTAATTGCTTTCAAATAATTCATTCGACTTTACCTGGAACACACCTGGAAGAAAACTGTTTGCATTGTTACTGACGATTCAGGTCGTACCTGAATGAGACGGGGCGGTTCGTACAAGAGAAACCAACTTTGACCCCCCCCCCTCGAAAATGTTTGCCGAATTTTACAAAAAATTAGTTTTGCTTGGTATTCGAGGTCGAAGTAACCCGTTCGGAAACTATTGTCCAGCGTTATGCAGTCAGAGTAGTTTGATAATAAAATAATTTTGGCTTTAGTCTAATCAATACCGATCAAAGTCGTTCTTTTAAGGATTATTTGTCGGTGATCTATTGATCTTGTGAATTTTCACTGATGATGTTGAAGAAACTGCACCAAAAATGGCCGCGAGTAGTCGTGTAATGTTGCGCCATTCATCTGCCACAGAAAACAAAGAGTTTCTTCAGCAAAAAAAAAGACAAGATGGAGACGGGTGAAGTGTCAAAAGGTCAGATCACAGATCAGAATAAAAAAGAAATGAAAGAGGTTGAGGTGGAACCACCAAAAATTAACGTGAACTTGAGGTGAAGGGGCAGAGAATTTGCCGCGGATTAAATTCACGTTGGAACAATAGAAGAACCAAAGGCAAATCTCCTGTCATCTATTTGTTCTGTTGCATTGTGTGTCGGTCTCGTCTTCTACTTCCACCCAAAATCACGACTAATTAACTTTTTACTCTTAAATTTCATCTTCCCAGCTTCTCTCTCTCTCTCTCTGTACCGAATTGCATTGTTCCTTCGTCATTTACAGAGAGGGCGGCCCGATTTTCTAGATTTGGCATGGCCTTTGAGGCAAATTGAATGGAACAATTAGAGAAATTGCCATGAAGAGACTGAATTTCCATTGTGCAATTATCCACTCTAGGTAGGTATTTAATATATGTCTTATTCAAACAAAACTGGAACAGGACAGTCCGTGTGTTGGGTGGCATCACTTTGGAACTCACTCATCACTTCACTTACTGACATTCCCAGAGCGAGCATGAGGATGTTCTTGTGGTCTGAACAAAACATGCGGTGCATGCAATCTTCTGTCTTACTCCTCAGACTTCTGCTACCTTTTGAAGTGTGGAACTTACTGATTTCCCTTTTCCACGTGCACGTTGTGATGTTAAATGCAGAAATTGATGCAGGAACTTGACTAGAGAAATCAAGAAGCGGGACTCTTTCATCAGCATCACAAGAGTTCCAATTATTAATGTTTTTCTTTTTCTACACCTGCACCGTGAACTCCAGTCATTCTTCTGTGACATAAATTGTTGGCAGTAACTTCTCGTCGGTCCACACAATTCACGGTTTATCAGTGGCAATCATTCCTTCACTCCACAATTCATGGACAGCACAAAAAATGGAGAACTTTCTAGAATTTATCTAATTGGCTTTGTCGTTCTTTCACTCGACACAAAACGAATTCAGTCGTTTTCGTAAGAGTTGATTCGCGCTGAACATTTGAACGAATGGCCACTCCTTGTGAAATACCAAAGAAGAAGGCTAAATTGATGACACCTTTAATACACCCGGATTATTTGTTTAATATTAGGATAATAAAATTTTATTCTCGCTTTGAGAAACTTCCATTATCCATTCTGTTCAGCGGACAATTGAAAACGAACGGCGTAATCATCGATTGTACAAACACTTTCTGCTTCTCTCTCTCTCTCTCTCTCTCTCTTTCTCTCTCTCCAAACGTGGTTACGCAATGATTTACAAATTAAGATGAAGAATTCAATCGACTTCGAAAGATACTCTGAATTTGTGTATGTAATGGTGTGTATTAAACATCAAAATATCAAGCGATATGTCAATAAGTCAAGGCTCTCGAGATTTTGTAAAACGAACTTGCAGCAACGTGTGCCTGTTTGTTAGCCCAGGTACACTACCTGACATGTTCTGAATGAAACTTAAGTAATAAATATTGGACTTAATAATGTTTGGAGATTCCTCATCAAGGTACTTGTTACTACTACTGTTGGATCAGATCTTGTGGTGGATGTCGTGAGTTGTGAGAGGTTCACATCCTCATGTGTACCACAAAATCAGCAAAATAATGCTTGAATATAATAATATACATTTTTTGTAGTGTATACTATGTATTATCTTTTTTTCGATAAAATATATAGCGAGCTAAAGAAGACGAGTTGTATTGTACTACTAGTGAAGTCCAAGTTCCACATAATCACCTTATAAATTAATTATTTCTGTTTTATAATACATTACCAAATGTAAATAAATATAAAGGAATTCGACTTATCAAAATGCCGAAAAGAATACTTCACAACAATTGTAGTTTTGTTTACTTGAGTAGTAACATGACCAACACCAACTCGATTGTTGCCCTTTACTCCGAACCTGACGCAACCAAAATTTAAATTGAAATTGGCAGTACAACGGCCGTGACAGTTGTTTTTGCATCACTCGATGACACAAACCACTTATTTTTTGTGGTTGTTCTGGTTGTTGTCCCTCTTGTACTTCTGCTCGACCGTTCGATGACAAATCGATAGGTTTCACCCGTCTGTCATCTGAGAGCGGATCGCTAAGAAACAACAACCGAAATCAAAGGCAAGTCGATTCAGACAATTTCAAAGCAATTTATTTGCCGGTTCCTAGGAAATTACACTGGATGTTTCGTCTCGGCCCCGACAATTAATTTAGTTTTGTTTAATTTTATTATGGTTGGGTTTTCTGGCGTAAAGCCTGCAATTACAATTTGCATCGAAGACACGAAACTTCATTGACATTCCAATTGCGCGCGATCGATTCGAAATTTAAATGTTTAATTGTAGTGTCGCAATTTGTTTTTTTTTTTCTAAATATCGAGTTTGATTACTTAATTTTTTATGTTGACGTTGAACCATTCGGCTTCTTAGACGTAGACGTAGATTTTGAATGTGTTTTGTAACTGCCCGAGGAGATAGAAGTTTGTTTTCTTTCCTGTTAGCATTCTACGATTCTTCGACTACTGGACTCTGTCACAACTTCCTCGCTGCCTTTTGGCTGAAAGTTCATCTAAGCAAATACTTCCACCACTGGTTGTGTACCATTTTCCAAACAATTTCTGGACGCCACAAGAAGTATTTTTTTTAATGGCACTAAAAAATGAAAGCCTTTTACATTATTGTCATTTTTATCACGTCCAATCGCCACGAGGCTCGCAGTCGTTGCCACAAACAAATAGGAAAAAAGAAAATCTGTTTGTTGAAGAATAATGTCACTAAAGTTTATTTTGTTTTTTGAGTAATAAGAAGAAGGAGGAATCGTATGAAAACTCACTTAACCAACAGTCCCGGCATGCAAAAGTCGAGTTTTTCCGCTTTCCTACTGGTCTGCCGGAGAGAATAGTAGTTTGTATAGAACGATCACTAGGTTTGGCAGTTGAATGTGCCTGAGGGTCTGTCGAGGACGTGCAGCACGTAAACAAGTCACACTAGGAGAAGAAAAATAACTCGAATTATACGGTAAATTACAAAAGTAAGCTTTGAGGAATTCCTTCACACGAATAATTAATAATAAAACTCATGTAACTGTAATAATAATAGTAAAACATCAAATTAGTCTGCTCCGATGAAAAGAATGAAACTATTAAACACGTTCAGGTACAACTCAGGCACGAAGGCAATTACGAACTTGAAAACTCTTCACTCTACCTTTTCCTCCCCCTGTAGCGGAGCCCACAATTAAAACTATTCACTTCGACTATTTATTATGTTGTTCATAGTTTCTTTAGTGTACATCTCTGTGACAAAATCAGAAACTCGACGTTTTCGAATGAAAAGAGACGACTTTGTATTTTCATAAATTTCCGATTAGTGTAAAAAATACGTGTAAGATACGTGTTAATTTTATTAATAATGATAAACCAATTGAGTTTAATAACAATTACGTTTTATCTCTCGGTGAACGAGTGATTTTTTTATTGGAAAACTATCATTTACTGAAAAGTTATGAAAGTTGTAACTTCTTTCTTTTCGTGTCAAACTTTACGGCATGAACTTTACTTGTTGTCGTGAAATCTTAACAGCGTGACAGGCAGAGTTGATGTTGTCTGGTCAACAAGGAAATTTCGCCAGATAGTAACCCGAGCTACTAAAAGATCACGATGCCTCGCCATTAATATTATTTTCATCTGAAAAACTGGATGATGACACGAAGATGGCAACCAGTCAGTCAAGATCCGAGATTGATCAGATCGAAAACCGTACGAATTAGGAAATTGTCTCTTTGTACATAAAAACGCGGTAGGAGATCTTCGGTAGTATCAGATGAGATCGATCGATCTGATCCGGTTATAATTTATGCGAACGATGCCTCGTCCCGTTTACTTTAATAATTAAATTTCTGTCCGTATTAGTATGAATATTAATTTGGTGATTTTGTGATCGAACTTAAATCAGGACCGGACCGGACCTGAGGGGCCATAAAGTGCTTGACGAACGGCTGCACGGGGCTAAGCCACGAGGAAAAACGCCAATAATACAATATTAATATTATATTTATTAATATTAATAAGGAAAGAGCTATCCTACGGGCCCACAACGACAAATAATACTAATAATATATTATTAGGTTTATTATTAGGTCGCGCGAGAGCGTAATAACTGGGTATAGTATTAAATATAGTAATTTAATGGGTGGCGTTTTGCCTCTTGTTAAGTTCAATTTGAGCGTTTTCTCTTCTTAAAATCACAATTGCTACGCTTGCGTTGATGTTTGCTTGAGAACTTAATTACCGTTTGCGTTCGAGTTTCTTTCAAATTAAATTAAGTCCTCGTAGACTCTACTAAACGACTTTAACTTTATGTTCTTGTTCTTCACCATTCTTTGTACTTCTTTTTTTCCGCAGATGTCGTTACTTTATTGTTATGTGGTTCTTACTTTCCTGCAGAACTATTCTTCCATCTCGTACTACTTCAGTACCGAGCAATGCCTATTTTTTCTCACAATACTACAGGTTTTTAAATGTTGACGCAAATGTCATATGTGTTAAACAAATAAGAGTAATAATTTTATTACTACGTTACACATCTGTCACTATGCTAAGTGCAGTACCACAGTCGCAATGATCTTGTTTTTGGTTTGTTCTTCGTGAATATATTTTGTTGTCAATTATTTTATCTGGTACTTATTGTTTTACTGCAACATGCAAAGAGAAAACCTCCAACGAAACTCCAAGTTGTTTAATATTTCTAGCCCTTTCTCTAAAATATTCTTTTTAAACGGTTTTCTTAAAAGGAAATATTCATAAAATAGCAATAGCTAAACGTAATAAAATCATGACAGTCACGTTTAATGTTCAAATAGATAATTATTGTTTTAAATTTATTGAACTAATCTATTGCTTCTTACACCACCGTTAGGAGAAACTAGTTCCTTTCGACTACGTCAGGAAAAAACTATTATAGTCCTCATCATATTGTATAATTTAATATCTGGTAGTTGCATAGAAACTTGAGATTGCCAAACTTCATTAATAAGTGGACGACCGGTCGAAACTATTCGACATTAATGTTTTTATTTAAATCGATGAGTGTAATAAAAACGGTTGAAACACGGAATGAGTGCCGATTTAATAATGTAAATAAAGAATAGAAAATAATAGGAGAAATGTCGGTCAACGACGGCAGTGACCCATTCAATTTGTAACAAACGCTAAAACAAACGGACAAAAACAACCAAACAAACGAGTGAGTTTTAAAGTGGTTTTTCACCTGGTTTATTTCTTGTCAGTTGAATAGATTTTATGCTATTCATTCTTGTCTAATAAAACGAATCAATTTATTTTTCGAGCGGTTGAGTTTCACCGTCGCCATGTCACCTCTGAATTACAAAGAAAAGTGAAGCCTTCGAATGATGTGGTCAATTACTCACTTCGACTTAAAAAAATGGTCGACTAGGTAACTTTACCATTCACTCAACGGTCAAACTGCTCTAGTCAGTCACAAATTGTGCACATTTTAAACAAAACGTCTACTAGAACTTAATAGTGAGGTACGTCATTTCACTTTGCCTTACCGAGGAAGTTACACGTCACAATTTCGAGTTTTATCATTTCCACTACACGAAATGTAAGGTGCAATACAGGTACTGTAAGTTGAGTACTGGTTTAATTATCATTCGAGTCTCACCAAGTTGAAGATGCATCCTTGCCTTTCATTCAACTCATTTTGTTCACATATCAAGAGACAACTGAATATGATATCTTTAATTTATGTACATCCAAGAGGGCCGTCAAATAACGTCATGTTTTCCCATAAAAAATTAACCAGAAATGTCACAAACTGTGAGTGCTAATTGGTCCTTTTTTACTGGCAGTCTGGTCGATTCGGGACTGTCACCCACACCCATGAAATTAGTTAAGTACTCTACGGGTACATGAACAACCCGTGAAAGTCCTCATCAAACGATGGACGTTCGGACAATAAAATGAATGAAATGGTTTGACGTGTCGATGTCGACCACAACTTTCCTCCGGTGTCGACTAGACTAGGAAAACATTCCAATGGGTCATCTTATAAGTTAGACTTAGACTTTAACAAGTTTTGTCGAGAAAATGCAGTTGTGCAACACAACACGACCCGTCCTATATTCTAAATTTTATATGCTCCCTAAAAATTTAATAGCTGTGGAGGAAGAGATGACCACAACATCCATAAACAATTCAGGTATGGACCTGAGGAGACTTTCTGGTTCCAAAGACTGGTAGCCTGGTAGCGCTTTTTTTTATTTACAAGTTTAGTTAGAAGAAAATAATAATTTCACTTTGAACATCTCTTTATTATCATCCATCGATTTATTGATTCCCTTCGATTTTCGTTTCTTTTCCTTTACATAAAAGTTTCTTCATTCTTGGCATTCCTGCCTGCCGTCGACTTGGTTCAGTTTCCCTCCACTTTCTTCTTTTTTTTCTCCACTTGGTTTCCAAAATCCTCCCTTTGCCTTGTCAGCTGATTATTCCTGAGTTCTTACAATCTGACTGAAAATGGAGAAACATCTTCGTCGACATTGCAGCTTGTATTCCTTCTAGTGAGGTAAACACTTGGACTTGTGGTGTACACACATAACTAAAAGCTCCTGTAGCAAATAATATTGCTGACTATTTTTTTTTTCTACTCTTACTTTAAAATTCTGTTTAAGTACGAATTTTAAGTTTTAGTGACGTGTATAAAACCAAAGTTTTAAAAAACCCGTTTTTATTTGTCGACCATTACAGAAAACTAATGTTTTGAACACGTAGTGCGTCACTGTCTAGTACGCTACTGTAAAATTTCAATTTTGAGTTGCCGGCGACCTATCACTTGCTCACTGTCAGGGTTGAGAGATGATACCCCCAGATTGAACAATGTGCGTGTGTGTATTGGGTACTTGTGAGAGTACCTCACACTTCTTCATAATTTCTAGTACTGATGAAGCGAAGAACTGGGAACCAGTGTGGTATCGAGTTGAGGAGTAAAAACAAAGACACACCGATCACTCCAGGAGAACAACAAATCACAGGTACTTAATTGCTAGGCCGGTTACTTGTGTGTACGGGGGGAAAAGGGGAGTTCACGAGTACCTGTCTCAGGTTCAGGCAGACGTGTCATTAAAGAGAAAAACACGAATTCCTCATGTGTAATTAAAAGTATGTTAACTTGCAGAAAATAATTCTTTTTTCCTCCATAAAACAAACACCCGCGAGTGAGTCGTAAACAAAATATAAAACTCAAGGGCCGAATTTCCTTCTTCTTTTATGTGCCTGAAAGTACCCGTGGTACCTAGGCTTGAGGAGACATTCTGGCATCACCATAAATTAGAATTTTGAAATAAACAAACAAATTCATTTACCGACAAATTTGGTGCTGCAGGAAAGTACAAATTTCTACGTATTTAAATAGGTACATGGCAGAAAACACTACAGAAAACTACAACAATAACTAACTGTTCTCAATTCAGTAGTACTATTATGAAGCGGCAGACTACAACGATAGGTTTAAGTTTGGCTTCATGGCAAGAGAAGAAATCAAATGAGTATAAAATTGTTTACGGCGGTAGAAAACGGTAGACATTTTGAGTGGGGAACTTCTCGGTAGCAAAAACCGTGGCACTACATTAATAAATAAATAAATAAGGTGTTAAGTCGGGTCCGCAGCGGTTGATGTGAACACGGGAAATAAGGATTTAATGTCTCTTCCAACGTGGAACATCGGTTTTATTTGCAATTTCAAATTAATTGATTATTTAATTACCAATTATAATTTTTATATTCTAAATTTTATTGCCGTTTAATCGGTAACGGTGTGTAATTTGGTCGTAAGTCATCAGGTAGACCAATCACTCGGACTGTAATGCGCTAATCAGATAGAAAATTTGTCGGTGAAGAAGTCGAGGTTTTATGTAAGCGGACCTGACAGACAACAGGTAAAGGTACCTGAACCTCAAAGGCTCACACTGTTGGTGCCTCAGAAAGAGTTGACAATTGTGGTTTGTAATAAGTCAAATAAACAAGGTGTGCTGTCCTCTTGTGGATTCTAAATTTTTGTATTTTGCAAAGCAAAAATCAGGTTAGCCAACTTGCAGGTAGGTGAGACAACTTGCACAATACGAAAATGAGCAAAATTAAACATTTGAGGTTGCAGTTTGCACCGAGTCATTCGACGGTTTCCTTGCGAATTTGTCGACGTCCGACTGGCGGGTTCCGTAAGGTTTGGACTTCTTCCGAAGTGCCAACTCATCTTGTCTGCACCTCACCAAAGAGATCATCCGCCTTTGGCATCGCTGCCATTTTCGTTTCTCATTTCCTCCGGTCTCGTCTTCCCCCGAGGTTCTTCATAAATAAAACAATTTCTGACGGTACTCAATGGGAAGTTCGTAAAACTTGATGGAATTCCTCACGTTATTTCTCGCTCATTTCCTTGGGTACCCGTCCATTCTTCTCTCGGGTAGTACCCCATCGTTTTTTCTCTGCTGTTCTCGAACTCGTTCCTGATGTGGTACTCATTGTGGTTAGGCTCGTAAACGGTGGCTCTATGACGCATTGTGGTCTTCACTTCCCTCGATTTAATATCGCTCTTAATAATTTTTATAGTTTTTGCCTTTATTACTCTCATCATCATCATCATCATCATCGTCATCGTCATCGTCATCTTACTCCTCCTCATCGCTTTTTAATTGTTTTGCGGTGAACCGATTTCTCTTCCTCTACCCAGTGCTACCTGCACCCGCCGCTTTTTCTCTTATTTTTTATTACTCGAATTAATCACCGAGCAAGCACGAAAAAGGGAAAAAGACGGGTACGGAAATGAAAACCGTTTGAAATGCGGTGAGTATCAGCGAGTATCAAATACCCATTGTGATGTGCAAACCGTTTTATGTTGTCCCCTGCTCCTCGCAGTTATTATTTTTTATAGTTTTATTAAACTGTATTTCAGCACTTGGCAGAAGTCTGATGCTACGAAAAAATTTATTACGGTGTTGCTATTACATTTTCTTTAATGCTCGTTTACTCAATTTATTGCACTTAACTCAGGTGGAAGGTCTGCTGCACGGTACTCGTTAGCTGATTCACCATACGACACCCATATACATATATTTTTTAATAATATTAACGTCGCATTACATTGGAAATTTTCATTGCGCTCATTACGTTTTCACTCTCTCACGGAATTTGCACAAGAGTAAACCCATTTAGTCAAATCATTCGTATATACTGAATTTCATCCCGGACACGGCATTACAATGCCTCACAATCGTAAGGTTTGTTTTGATTTAAATAAAATTCTTTTACTTTAACCGTTTCGTACATATTGAAATGTGAAACCAAACTCCTTCTCCACAAGAATGTTGTTAAAACATTTATGTATTAACAAATTTATCAACTGTATTGGTAATCAATTTATAAAAATAAAATAAGGCAAATATTTTCGTTTGATTTGCACCAAAATCACCATATCTTCGGTTAACTGAAATTGAAGGTTCAAAGTACAAATTGTCCTGCGGGAATCAAAGCTACATCAATGCTTCACAAACAGCAAGTGCAAAATTTATGCAGTTCTAAACTTCATAGCTTAAATTATTAATTAATAGAAAGAATCATCATTAAGTGCCAAATTAAACTCTTAAGCTTTAAGAAAGGAAGTCTACTCTATTATTAATTGAAGTCTTAAACAGTTACAAAGTCATCCGAGAATAGAACTTCAAAATTCAAAACGGTTAAAATTTAAACTCTGCACCTGACAAATACCTTTTGCTCCACACCTGACCGAGTAATTAACGAAACCTTCGAAAGTAAGCAATGCAAAGTGCCAAGTACCAAGCTATGGGGGTTTTCCCATAGTCCGACACCATTCATTAGATGTATTGTAGTCTCACGCGGATTTAGATGTCCGCCCAACAGTTTTTCAACTCTAATGTACATACACCGACGTCATGTGGAAATGATGGAGGATCTTGTCTTAATTTTGAAACATTTTAACCATGGGCGAATTGAAAATGGCTTTTTTACGTATTCATTATGTGTGTCCGACTGCTCTTCACGTATATGTAATTACGTTTAATTAGGTATGATCGTTAAACATTTAAATGAGTGAAGTATCAGTGTGAGGGCACTAGCACTTTTTAAATGACTCTTTTAACGTATTTGTTATTTGATTTGGAGGAAGATCTTTGACCAATATGTCACAACAGTGATCTTTGTCTCTTACCTCATGGTATTAACGGCCGGACAAGTCAAGAGAAACATTCCGTTTTAATAATTAGAAATTTAGTAAACAACTTCAAAGTACATGTCTACTTGAATGATACGAATCTTATGTACTGGTAATAGAGTAAATTAACAAAGTTATAAAATAGTGGGGAAGTAAATAGTTGCAAACATAGTGTGAGAAATGTTATTTCTAGAAAGGTGCTTAATGATGAACAAACTAAGTATACAGAAACTAAGCAGACCAGCAATAAAAATGTAGTTATTGTAAAAGTTATTGATAAATTAGTTGTAATAAATAGATGTTACAAATAAATTACAGGTGGATTGTTCGATGATTAGGAATTTCAGTTCCTAGTACGACCAGATCTTTAAAAATTAGACGTAGCCAATGGGCGGAAAAATAATAATCGGGGATTGTCGCAATGCATTAACCTCAAGAAGAAGAATTTAGTAGAAATCAGACCGTAAAAATAGGTCTAGGGCATTTCAATGATGCAGGTGAATTATATAGAAGTCACAACAGGGGGTTAATACACCGGTTCCCAAGCATTCATTATTTTACAATCAGGTTAATCTGGACATGATGGAGAAGGTTCGGTTTTAACGATGGTAACTGAACACTACATGAGTGAATGTGTGTGTGTGTGTCTGTGTGACGGATGTAAACACCAGTAAACCTTTCTGTATTATGTGTTACTGTCCCCTGTATCCAAACATTCCTAAATGCCAAGTTTTAATTTCGCTCTCGTGCTTTATATACAAGAAGAACTTAATGATATTATTATACGTCAAGTACCAGATGGAAATTCCAATTAAATTTGTCTTGAAACTCGTTCAAGTGTAATTGTGAAAACCATAAATGGAGAACTTGCAACTCGATGGAAGATTCTCATCGATCAGAGAGCAGGAAAAGTCATTAATCACTTTAATATATTATTAAAGTGTTGAGGTTCTTCTTTAAGAGATCAGAATTGATCGAAAATCAAAGAGACCGGACTGATTGAGAGGGAGAGGAAGAGGTTGACCGGCAAGCTCAAAGAAAATCTCGAGAATCCTTCACGGCCGTCTACGAGAAAAGCCCACAAGAGGACATTTAAGACGGAGGCACGGCAGACGGTCGTACCCCGAAAAAGAAAAAAATGAAATCGTTGAAAAGAAACATGGGAGCGCCAAAAGGAAGGCGAGAAAGGTACAAGGAGTAGGTACATGGGCGGTCAGGCGTTGGTCTCGCACCATTAGCTGACCCCGTTTGAAGATGCTGCAGGTCCAGGTACTTCAATCTCCGAGTTTTGGTGTACAAAACAAATTAGCACAGGTTTAAAACTTAAAGATGGCCGTTACAATTGCTTTTTTGTGACTGAAAGATTTTAAGGGCTTTTTATTGTTCCTCGTTGGTTTTTGTGCTCCGATGAAATAGTTTTACTGGTCCTTGGTCCGAAACATTGCAGACGTAGAAAAAACATTAGAGCAATCCATACAGATTGTACAAAAACCCTCTTTTTAATAAACGTTATTATCAAGCAAAACGCCTAAAGAGTTGAGTCTTTAAATGTACTTCCAAATTTCAATACTTTGCGAGTAGTAGAGCACTAAAATTCATTCTTTTTATTTTAGTAGATGTTTTTATATATAATATTAATTGAATAAACTCAATAATCATTATTTTTTGTATATAATATATTTTGTACAAAATGAACCGTTCAAAAGTACAAATGCAACCTAATGCCTCTAACAATTTATAGGAACAACGTAACATTCAAATGATGAATTAATAGTTAAATAGCACAATAAAACGATAAAAATGTAATATTTTTAATTTACATAAAATAGAAGTCGTTTTAATCTTTTATAGTAGTTTCAGCGTCTTCGGATTGGGTTCAGGTTCATCGACAACCGAATGACAGAATTTCAGGGCTGGGGAGAGACCTGAGGGTATCATTTTACGGTCGTATCACTGATAAAAATCTTTCTGTTATCAATATTTCATTTTAAATTAAATAAGTTTTCTAAATAAAACGGATTGTTGCGCACGTCAAAACAGTTAGAACACGTCTCTGAACCACCAGGTAAGTTGACATCAAAAACGGCCTACTTTTGCTATGATTTTTTTTTTAATTTTTCTAGTTTTTTATTGGGCGGTTCATCATCTCATTTTATCGCACACGTCAGTCTAATACTGTGAGATATTTTAATGTGTTGCTTTATTTATGGTAAAAATTAATAAAATGAATGTAATAAATAATTTAGGTACAAGGAACAATAAATTAAGGAAAATTTGAAGGCTATTGTAGTTTTGTACACTTTTTTATTTTTAATTTGTAGCAAAAGGAACAAGTAAACAAAGTGTAAATAAAGGAATATTGTATATATATATACTTAGCCATGTGTCCTGAAGTGCCTGATAGTGTAGTTCGTAATTTGAAATTCCTTCTTAGAGGTTAAATGCACTCAGATATTTACTCCACAGCATATATAAAAAGTTGGTTTTCATACAAACAGCATATTTCACACGACGTACGGTCACATGGCGTACTGTCTAGGTTTTTCACGCGGACATTGTTGATTGGATCATCGAAAGACCCACCGAAGCGTATTATTTTTATTTCTACCGACCATACGAACAGTTTACACATCTAAAGAACGCTTCACGCTCTAATTGTTACAGCATAAAGAGATCTTTGTTGAAGAAGTTTATTATTCGATTATAAAAGATGAAAGGTCCGGATGATGACACAGGAAAAATATGAGTAGAGCCACTTTTTTTAAAAGGTTCTTCTTCTTCAGCCAAGTGTTAATCGGATCACTTGCTGGAAGGTGAATGATGGCCGAAACCTGCACGGAGGTCGTCTGATAGATGACGGTCTATCTATGAAAAACAAAAAGCAATTATATTGTTTTCTCAGGCAGTGGAATATTGAGAATGATATATTTCGTAAACCCCCCGCTCCCACCCCCTACACACACAACCAAAGATTAATGAAACTTCACCATGAATATATATTAGTATATCAGTTTTTGTTGCAAGCGTGAGACGCCATCACACTCGAATTATATAATCGAAATCATCCTATGCGATATATTTGTAAATACATGTATATGAAATATATGTAAGCGAATATTAATAATTCTTATCGTACGTAGGACATATTTTGGTTGTCAGTGAGAATTGGCTAATATATTCTTACCGTCTCCAAAAATAAATAAATACAAGGTGTAACACTCGTCACCCACCATTAGACCAATGTTTTTCTTTTTAAGTTACTAAGAAAGCAAAATGGCAGGACAGTTGGGATCTCTTGGTCAAGTCAGCAAGCAAGAAAAAAGGCATACATGCCATTCAAGAAAGACTGTCAACTCGTCGATGGAACACTCCCTATATATATGAAACGGGGCAGTTTCCACTTCCGAAATATTAGTTTTATGTTATGTATCCCTGGCGAACATAACTTGTAACACTTGAATTAATAAAAGCGATACTCTAATATAATTTTTAACTTTCTGTCTTGCCATACGAAACTCAAGAATAGAATTTCTACTGACTTATTACAATTATATTAATTGTAGCAGTTAACCCAAAAACTCTTTATAAGTAGTAATTCATTATTAATTACTCAATTCAGTACTGTACTCGGTGTTGTACTCAATATTGAGTCACACTTGTCAAAATATTACATCATTTCTTCGATTGAGGGCTTCGATCGCTTCGGGGTGAGTCGTCGAAAATGTTTTTTAGATTTTAATTATCGTTAAGTAGAGATATGTACAAACTTATTTTAATTGCCGAAATGTTTATCCGAGTTATTAAAGGATTATTTAAATAATATGACTCGCGAATTCGTAGACCAAATGAAAAGTAAGATGGCCGACTCATTCCGAGTAATTAACACCTTTCAACCTTGATTTTGGTGCTCAGTTTGCCCAGGTGCCATCGGGCCTCTCTGCCGCACGCACTTGCCCGTTCAATTAACAGATCTCAGATCATATATTGAGATTTATTGCAATCGCTGTCTGAGCCCTGCTCTGTCTGGCTCAAAGGTCAAGTCAAATTCCAAAATGAAGATACAAAAAACGAAAGTCTCGTCAAATGACTAAGCAAACGGTAATTTGTATATAATATAATACCTGGTAGCGTCAAATTAACATGTAACATGCGAAAGAAATATTACTGATCCATTGTAGTAATTTATTAATAAATGACAACTGTATTATTTTTTCAAAATACAACTTGATAACTTGATCACCCAATACGTATTTATTTTACTTAAGTGTAAAATATTGATCATTTACCTATATCGTTTTCTGCAGCACGCCTACACACCATTTTCTTTCACTTTTTAAATACTTGGGTTCCCCAAATTCAAGAACTAACCAACTTTTTACTTATGTTTGCACGGATGTGGTACTTCTAATGCACACAAGTCTTTACACAATTTATTTTTATTCAAATTTTACATTTAAATAATTAATTTTTTTTATTTCTTTAGTAGTATTGTTGTACAGTACCTGTCAATTGCCTCCTGTGCTGTTCTTTTTGGCCCAGTTGGTGCTGCATTAGTTTGCTCAAATACTAATGACTAAAAGATTACCACAAAAATTTACTTAATTTTTTTTAATTGTTTATTAATTAATGACGAGTAATAATATATCGTGGGGTAAAGTTGATGTGACGAAAACTTAAACGTAACATTTGAAGCAACAGAATGATAAAATACACAGAAGATTATGTTATTAAAATAACCGACAGTCAGTACGGATAGTTGAATGTCGAACTGCATAAGCTGAATAGAAATAAGATTGCAGTAAAGATAAAGCAATGAAAGAGTAAAAAGTGCACTTTACCGGTTGCACAAAAGGAGAAAATAAAGAGTTTAATAATGAGACGATGTTATAGAGGGTGATAAAAATTTTATAACCATAATACTCTACTAAATATATATACATGCATATATATATGCCTGAAATGTAGATGATTACATTTGCAAGTATGGTAACAAAAAATTACGTAAGTAATAGACCTAATAATAAGAAAACGATGTAAGAATCAATAAATAATCAGTTGCCTGTGTCAGACTCTGCGTCACAAAAGTACAAATTCAATTTGTTCCCAATTTATTCGTAGTTTACTCTACCAGGCGACACATAGACAGACGAAATCGAGCGTGGCACCAGCAACCACCGAGTAGTACTCGTCCTAATGAACTCGCACCATTCAAAATCTGATTCGTTCAATAATAGGGAAAGAATTCAACATATCTCACGCGCAGCGGGGTCTCTCAACATCATCAGTTCTTATTTACAACTTCGATTAATAAAAATTTATTAAAAATAATAATGATAGAATCACGTTTTTTTGAGGTTTTTCCAGCAAAGACAATTGAAACGAGTTGTGTCGCGGACGGGGGTGACCAAAAACCGTTTGCGGTTTCTTCACTTTATGGGAGGTCGTTGAAATGTCGCAGAACATCCCAGAGACCAGAAGAATAAGTTTCATTTTTATTTTTGTATGTTCACTTGTCGCAAGCAGTAACCTATGGAAATGAATAAAAATGAAAATTATGTACTTGTACTCCACGGATGTTAAGTGACGAATAAGTTTTAATAACTTGCAGGGAACATAAAACCGTATGAAGGACGGCGGTCGCAAAGAGTTCCCTGTGCGGGAAGAGAACTTTAATTTGTTCTTACTGTTGGGGCGCTCAAGAACTTGGAACTACAGAAAACTCACCTGGGCCAGTACCCGGTAGGCAGAATTTTGAAACAGATATTTAACTGATAATAATTTATGAGTTCTTGTGTTAGGAACTTAAGAGCTCGGGTGTTCAGTCTGCAATGAACATCCGAACATCTGCAGTCTTGCTGTTTGCACTTGCATCAGTAGCACTTAAATGTAAACAAAAATGTCCATTCTCACTCAGTTAAATAAAATAAAATTCAACTTATTAAATTCAATTATTCAACTTAGAGTGAGGTCAACAACACAGAATTATGCTCGCCATGTTGGTGACAAATTTTAAGTGCTACAAAGACGACATTCTCGTCCGTGCAAAAATACTTGACATTCTCACTAAATTTATACTAATTTACATAATGTACATAGAGACTCGAGTCGAGTGTCCTTCCGTATTCGACCTCTTTCCATATAAGAAATTGTTGTTAAGATTGTTAATTGAACCGGAAGGTGAGGTGACATGTTACTAAGAAGCTTAATTTAAGTTCAAACAAACGTTAGGTAGAAGGAACATGTCGGAACCTGTTGAAATTGTTCAGTACAAAGTGGTAAACAAATTTCTCCGTTCACAAAAAAGAGCGGCCCTTTGCTACTCAGAACTAAATAAAATAAATAAACATTTTGTTTAGTGAATTGGTTCGAGGTTTGATATTTCGGAAAAACAGTTCTTGGGGCGGTATCAGGTACAAGGGTACTCATCAGCAGCAATTGACTGTGAACTTCTTCGGGTACACGACCAAAACTTCTTATGTGTAACAATCCGAAGAACATGTACATAAATCGATAAGTTAAAAATTTTAAGTCTTAACCGTTTGAAATTTAAATTTTTTATGTAACTCTTACTATACATAATTTAATAAATAAACGAATAAATAATTTAATTTAAAAACATCCGTTACAAATTTAAATTTTTAATGGAACTGATCATATGTATACATAAAGTTTAATAAATAAATAATATCAAAATAAAACATTTAAGGTTGCATACATAAGTTCTAGGGTCATAAAATAACCCTTCTACTCTGTTTAATTTTGAAACACGATATTCTGTATGGTTTTCTTCCTATACAAACCTACTAAATCTTTCTTATTGTAGGTTTTGTTTTTGTTAGCGTTACAGACGTTATCTTATGCGAACGTTACAGACGAATCTATCCTTTTTAATTTTGTTCTGATTTAATTAAGCAACTTCTTCTTCAAAATACTATTGCAAAACAGTGATATTACTATGAATAATTTACTAATAAGTAAAAAGCAAATACTCCGACCGCCATTTTAAGTGAGGAAATCGGTCCTCGACTTTGTCCTCGGATATATGGATTTTAACGAAATTCAAGATCTAACTAGTCCGTTATTATAATTTTCAAATTCTTTCAACCCTGAACCTGTTAACTCGAAAATCGATTATGTGTTTTTATATGAACGTGGTCGAACATGGTCAGCCATGGTCAGAGGTGCCATGGAAAGTCGACGAGAAGAAAATTTCAAAGTTAATCAAAGAATGGCCACCCATTGTCTACCTGGTGGGGTTCCTCATTATTACGCATACTAATGTCTTGTACATGTGAGTCGAGCGCTTCCCAGTCTGGTGCACATCAAATAAATAAAATTCTAATAAATAAATAAATAATGGTATTAGGAGGAGTCTTTCTTTCTTTCTTTCTTTCTTTCTGCCTGCCTTTCTTTTCACGGGGCGCTACGCACACATTTTGCACCATCGGACACGTCTGACAGGAGTCGTGAACTTAAATAAACGGCAGGTTAATAATTAAGCATAGAACCGTACCTATACGGTACATATAAAGTCAGAGGAGTTATGTACCCTTTTTTTATAATTCTCATTAACCGGAAATTGACTGCCTGATTCCTGGGGTGCGACATTTAGACTTTTCCACGACGACAATTCCACTCGAAAAGAAATTATTTACATAATTATTCCCAGTCGTTATTAATTTTTCTCTCTTTCGATTTATCGGTTTGGTTATTAAATGTTATTTTTATTTGCCGCGTTCTGGCGGGCGTTTCCATTGCATCAATCGTTAACTGACTCATTACTCATTTACTATATTGTTTTAGGTGCGAACTTTTCCATTCGTTTGTCGTTAGTTCTTGTTTTTATTGCTTAATTGTCCGCAGACATTGTAACCCGCAGGCGTGAACCCACTACACTACAACAAGAAAATAGGGTGGTATGACTGCTCTTCTTCATACGTAACTTTAAATATTGATACTTTATTGAACATCCAGACTTGACAAATAATTTCTAATTAAATACCCTGGACATTGCTCTACGGTTTTGTTTATTTTTACTTAAGTAAAAAAGTTAGTACGGTGTAACTAAACTTACATTAATGGTTCTTTAGGTATGAATCTCTCAACCACCACGCTTAGAGGTGGCGGTGCAAAACTAGAGCACAATGAGTGAAACAATGGCTCGGACAAGGCCAGTAGAACGTGTAAAAATATAGTTCTATATCCTCTATGGTCAAAGTTTACGCCTCGTCAGTTCCCTAAGAGACGTCTATGACTTACGTTCTGCTTATGTCAGACACGTTGGAATGTTTGACAAGGAGGGTGAGTCTCATTTTCACTTTTTTTAAATTTGTTAACCACAATAAACACTTTATATGTTCTTCCGAGTTTGAGTTAATTTCAAATTACGGTGAGTTAAACCTTTTTTTTCCATTCGAGTCGCAAACCATCACTTTTTCTCATTTCTAATTAGTGGAACAATAGAAGAATAGTATTTTACCTTAAACTATCAATTAGCCTTGTTGAAACACGCAAATATTCAGGCACCTGAGCACATAAAGACATTCGTTCAGAGACCAAAGACAGGTGTTACAGCGAGCAAGAGACGAAATGCGTAACTTTTTCTGGAAATTTAAACCAAACTAAATTATTTTACGACGAACTTGATTGGAAGAAGCTAATGAAGGACCACTTTTTCGGAGTTACGTCGAATCAACAAGTTCTTTGTCTTATTCAATTTGAGCAAAGAGGAATTTTTTATTTGTTCGGGCCGCCGGTGCGTTCATTCATAGGTACCAGGCACGAGTTGTAGAATTGTTCCGGCATCGGCCCCAAAACCTGTAGCTTACGTAGGAACTACAGAGAATAATAAAAAACTATGGTAGTTGCGGTGTTGACCTGACTAATAAAATTTTTAGGAAAATACACAAAATATGAGCTGCAGGACAGTTTTGTTGAGAATGTAGGCGACTATCCAGCTAATTTCAAGACATCACGTACCCAGGTAATAGACACGAAAGGTAATAGCCGGTAGAAGTCTAGTTCTTGTAGATCTGATGTAACGCATTTACCCCAGCAGTACCTCACAGTCTCCAGACTGTGTAATATCAATTTAAAATGGTTGAAGAGTCACAGTTTAATAACTCTGAGTGAATCTTTTCACTTCCTCCCAGTCTCCCGTCCGTTAAGATAATTAGAACTGAGAAATGTGTTCCATATAGACCGAAGCAAATGGGAAAGCCACTTCTTCTTCTCCTTGTCGGCCGCAAAAATCCACGGTAAATCGGTCATGGGGTTGGTGGAGAAAATTATTCCGCCATTCGTGCCTCGAACTAGACATTAATGTAATGAAATATAACCACAATAAAGCATAAAAACGTACAATGGAATCAATAAAAACGAAGGCATAGGAACATCGCCATCGTCGTAAATTTAAGACGCGATTTATTACAAATCCACAGAGCCCATCATCCGCTCCGTTTTTGCGCTTTTTCAAAGGCCAAAATTAACTTTTCCGTTACTTACCATGTCAATATTTTTGACTGAGGAAGAGTACCACTTAGGTCGATTTAAGTTTTGTTATGAAAGATATACAAGGAATAAATTTTAAAAAAAACCTATGAAGCTAAAAACAGTATATTCTTTTGTGCGACAGATATCCATTGGTCTGTCTACTACTTTCGGTACCAAACATTAGTTTCACGACCCAACTCAGTAAACATTTAACAGTTCTTCATAAAGACAGCTGCGTTTTCCTGGTTTTTTGAGTCTACCTACCTGACGACTTGTCGCAGGAAATCATTCACAGGTATGTAAGTAGTATATTTAACTTCCAATTAATGAGAAAATAAAGAAAATTCTTTCTTGTCGCTCATCGGACATTCCACAATGATTATTATTATTATTATTAATTGTAATAATTAAATGCCGTTGGTGCCACATACCTTCGTTTTTCTCATTCAAAGGAACCGTGACAGGATTCGCTTCCTTGTGTTTGTACTCGCCTAAGAAGAAGAACCTGAAGAAGTGCCATCCGTGGTAAAGTAAGCCGATCCTTGGGAATTTTCATGTTGACATTAGACCTGGCACGTTGTACCCAGACGATTGCGCACATCTTGACATTCCCTGATTATCTCCTTGTTCTCGCTATTTTCCTCCACTTCTTCACAGTGGTGGTGGATGAGGAGGAGGATTTGCCTCAATTACGAGATCCAATGACGAAATAATCCTGGTTCGAGGGTACGACCGATATTGAAAGAAGAGTGTTAGCTTACCGAAGGGCCGAGACGCATTGCCACCCAGGAGTACCTGGTTATGGCCACCGTCTAACACACTTATTAATTCAGGAAGAATTATTTTACGCCATGTTCCTTTCGAGTTTGGTAATTAATACATGCCAATTAATTACCGTGAACTTTTACCCGTTCGTTTGTATGTCGGGTAACGGAAAAATAAGTTTGTGGCTAATTTTAAAATATTCAAAGCTTTGTGAAGGACAAGAAACACCTGAGGACAGTCTGTTTTTGTCAATGTAATGAGTACCAGATAGCCTAATACAATGAACTAATTATAATTAATGTTGAATTATTCTATTATGTAACGAAAATGCCGCAATTTATGTATTTCAGTACAGTTTTCTTTTATTTATCCGATCGCATGTGAAAATTTTTTCAAATTTTCAACCGAGAGGAGTGATCTCGTATAATTTTATTAACCAACATAAAAATACACATTTTTCGAATATATCAGTTGCTCTGTTGGTTACTCTGTCGGTTCTCAAACAGTTGTGTGAAAAATAGTTTGCTCATGTCTGTGGTCTGCACTATTAAGCACTTACTATTTCATTTGGCAGTGAACACTAACTGATCACTGGCGTATTTGAGCAATTTCTTCTAGAAAAATTTATGTGTAGCAGTTGTTTTTTAATAACCAATAATAATAATAATAACCTAGAAATAAACTCCAACGTGTCCATGCCTTTTAGCGATACTCAATGGGTGCAACAGCAAAAGCAGACGCAAACTAATGCAAGTAGACAAATGTAGACGTCTGGTGTTGTGGGCGAATCATAGATATGACCTCTACAAGTCTTCGTTGGTGATCTCCGACTCCGTCCTTGTTCCTAGAGATGTGTCTCTAGCCCTAAGAGAAACCTTGATCCGATCAAATGCTGCTCCCATCTTTTTCGCATCGGAGTATTTTCTTTTTATTCAACCTTTCACATTCTCCTAGAAACAAATAATTATCGACTTGTGTTTCATTAATTTTATTTGCTGATTTGTGTAATTATCATTCGCACGCGGGAAAACGCTGTTAGCATTGCCCTCGGGTTTCATTAACAAGTCTAATAAATGTCAAAGGAATATTCACATTTCCACACATACCTCTAAGTACCTGATTGTGTTTCCCAGATATTTTCTCTACCTAAACTAAGCGCATCGAGTTTGGTTTTTATTTCTTTCGATTTCTAAAGTTAAACCTAATGTATTTAACTGTGTGTGGAAAAGGTTCAGAAGAGAAATGTAAGCAATAAAACGAAGTATACATAACAAGGCCATTTCCGCCACGTTCTCGTCAAAATCTGGGCGCAGGTGATACTTCCACACCTTTACGTTTCTGAGATACTGAGAAAGAACGCTTTTAAGGGAAAGACTTATCGCTTTATATATGAAATTATGTGTTTTTTTTAGAATTTTGACTTCAGGGCGATCCAACATCGATTAGTTCTACTTCACGGGGGTCAATTTACGGCAAAATAAATGATTGATTTTCCTATTCTCCATCTAGTTATTGTCAGGTTCCGTAATCAAAAGCTCTAATAATCTTCTACAATAGAGTAAAACGTAACAATGCATTAACGAGTTGACTAATTAATCAAACGAATTTCACAATAAATCACACGGAGAGTAATCACTTTTATGGTTGCACAAGAAGAACAATTTTGGTGCACATCACAAAAATTCAATTATTTAAGTTCAAGTTCAAGGCGAAGTTAAGTCTTTTTTTTATTTATTTGATTTGACTTGAATGTCCCCCCGGCCTCCAAATTTAACGTCAAAGTGCGGAACAATAAAAAATATTTCCAGCCGTGAAATCTTTAATGATTTGTAGTTGAATTATGTTTAAGCGTACCTGCGTACCTGCGCACCCATCAGAAAACAGAAAATGGCGTTCTTTTTCCTGTATGTCATTATGTGTGTGCTCCAGACATCACTTTCGATTTATGAGAGCTTTCTGTGCTTTTCATTTTCTGTTACTTGTTCTACTACTACCACTACTACTAAAAGGCTGTGATTTTTCTTTTCTGATTAACTTCTACTCTTCCATTAATTTTTGAGTTCTCCTTCAAAATTTTTCGTTTCCACACGGTGGCATTTGAATTATTTCTTGCACTGCTTTTTCTTAAAATCTAAAATGTCTATTTTTAAGTTCTTTATTTTTATGTTTATCAGTTTTTTGGTATCTTTTTGGAGGCTTTTGTTCATTTTTGACCCGGTTTTACTAATTTGCCACTGTCCATTGGATTCTTTCTTTTCCTTCGCTTGAAGTTTCACCTCACGGGTACTCGTCTGCAAGCGTTTTGCTCAAAAGGCAGAAAAAGGAATGTGCCAATTTTGAACAGTTTAACTAGGAATTTTTCCAGAAAACTATTTATCAAGTAGCTCGCCTTCTACTTATACTGTACAAATTTATAAAGATTCCTGAAGAACCTCACACAGTCGCGGCAACATGCCGCGCGTACACCACTCGTACCTGAGATTCATTTGCTTCAGGGACGACCATTAATTTTCTATTTCTACTAAATCTTATTTCTAGAATTGTAAAAAAGTGAACTCATCTAATTTGTCTTGGTTTGGCATTTTCATTGTCGGACATAGGCCGGAAACGAGTTGTGAAACGTCCAATGTCTCTGTGTGTCTGTCAAAAAGAAGATGAACCAAATTTTCACTTCTTCTTTGTATCGAAGATTAAAGGAATAAAACGGTGCCGACAAGACGCACAGGTAGGTTCAGACGGCGGCGGCTGCGATGATGGAGCGGAAGAACTGGAAAGTACCTGAGTACCTGAATCAGAGAATGGATGATGGACGGTTTATATAATTCGAATTTGAACCAATTTTGACTTGTTCCATGTTTCTTGACGTCTTCCGTTTCTTGTCCTTTTTTTTCAAAATGACGACTGGAGGTTCAGTCCAGTACCAGTTAACACCCTGGTGGCATCCCCGAAACAGCCGATGGCCTTTGACTATGACAGAATAAAAATAAAAAAGTACTTTCGTGCTTTAATGAAGAATAAGAAGTGAACTGACACGATTGACACTGATATTTTGTTTAAGTTCACAGCACAGGTGTAGTTTAGGGGCCAGGTTCATAAAAAAAAAGGAACCTGAAAGATACGGGTCACGCGTTATTTTAGATATAAACTGAACAAATCGTTCTATTCTTCAGCACCTGGACTTGTTATGATAGAAGAGCCAAATAAATAAGTAACAACGGAATGGAAATTTAAAAAAGATCGCATGGGTGGAAGTAAGCTGATCAAAAGACAGAGACCTTGAACATGTTGAAGAAACATGGTGTCATAATAAGCAATCGTGAAAGGAAACTTAAAATTACTCAATTGGAGTGAACGTAAACGTAAACTATGAATGAATAAAACTAGTTAAAGTGTAAAACAAGTAATGTTACTTTTTCGTAAATTATGAATTCTATTGAACTAGTGATGTTATTATTGTATACATTACACTGCCGCGAGAATTAATGTCAGCTGTACGCACTCAATAATATGAATTAATACATTGTATTCGTACAATTAAAAAATGTATTGTTCCACCAACAATTTCCACTCTTTCACCAATTTCTACAAAATTGATTACGTTACTGTACTACTGGCGCTAATTTTACTAAAAATTCCACTATTTTACATAGAAATTTTTTTTAATAAAGCACTTGCAAAGTGGGCGAGGACCTCTCACCACCGTGAGCTCACCTGTCGCCGATTATTTCCAATCTCGGCAGGAGGTTATTTTGTTTTGCATAATTTGGCGCCGTCTATTTGAGAATCATGTAATTTTCCTATGCAATTAAAAAACGCGTACCATAAGTACAATTTATAGTAACAATGTCCTCACCAGTGCTGGTACTCATTTCATAAATCATTCAAAACGAAAACCCGACCGGAGGAATAATTAAATCACGCGCAAAAAATGTTACACTGCCCACCTTGATTGGATTTGATTCTGTAATTTTTTTTTAGGTATTAGTACGTGTTCTGAAATTCATGTAGGTAACCCAGAGAGAGAGAGAGAGAGAGAGAGAGGTGAATGAGATACATATAGAAAGAGAGAGAAGGACAGCTTTAATACAAAGGTACAACACGGTCAACAATTGCCCGAGATTTCAATCTTCTTCCCACCGGTTTTTCTAATTTAACCTATGCTCTAACCCATCCACCATATTCCTCAAACTTGACCTCCTGTATGTAAACATAGTCCACCCTGTAGGTTCGATACCTGAAATTCTTCCTTAATGTGTACATGGGTTTTGTGTGTAATTATTGGGTACAACAGGGAAAGAGAGAGTCAACTGCTTTCCGGAAACCCCTAACAGTTAGTACTCGATCGTATTAATTAAAGTTAATTATCGGTTTGATTAATTAATTGCATTAAGTAATTTGACCTCATACTCTCGGTGTGTGGTGTACCTGAATATTGTGTATGTGTACTTTTTTGTAATTTATTTTGAGGTGCCTCCCCATTCGTTATTAGAACCAGGTTTATCATTATTAGATGTATTATCGTCATCGTCATCAGTATTGGATTTGTTCTTGTGAGGTTTATTGAGCCATGATTTTTATTGATATCTTGAGTATTGATTTGGTATGTACGTTGTGTGCACAACTATGTGCTACATAAAAAAATACCAATCTTAAAAAATATGTTCAAATAATTATTAATCTATTTTGTTTTGCTCGAGTCACAAGAGTCATCCTTAAGCTCGGGTATTTGGTACTCGTTCGTTAATGTATTGGTACAATCACTTGCCTTTCATAAAGTCTGGAATTTTGAGTAGCAAAAATACGCCATAAATTTAATCTTATTACATAAAACAAATGTACATGTAACTTACATTACATTACTTAGAGTTTATTGTACTTCAAGAAATTGTCATTTTTGTGAAATATCTTAACGCATCAGCATGTTGCCCATTTTTTCTTGATTTTCTACTTAATAAAGTCTATCTTCTGTGGGACATCTTCAACAAATTTAAAATAAATACGTACGTTTATATATTGTTTTATTAGTTTCATCATCTTAATTCCCAGTAAGTAACTATCAGAATTTCTAAAGTACTTAATAATAGATACATTTATAATAAATATATAGAAATATTTACCATTATTTTTGCGTGACGTAATTATAACTTTGTGTTTAGTAGCAACACAAATACACATTTATTTCATTGCTTTCCTACGTTCTGGGTACCAGACAGAAAGATGTTACCTATTTGCTGAGCTTTGTTTATTTTCGTAACTTAATAATTTTGTAGTGTACCTGATGGTATTACACAAAATCGGAGCTCCTTGAGAAGTTGATGAAAGTAACAGTTTGAAGGATTTTAGTTAATTACACATAGAACGGCCAAAAAGTCATCCGTCTGATCCTACTGATTGATTATTGATTGATGATCTAAATTGGGTAAATCATGAACTCGATTACAATTATTGTCCGAGAACGTTTATTCATAGGACATTAGACTCTAATTTAAAGAAAAAAAAGTCTTTTCCTTATGCCATCGATGGTAATTTCATGTTCAGGTTTAATAAACGTTTTACACGATGTGTCAACTAATATGTATTTTCTTTTCAAGCGAACAGTTACTTGTTAAAATGTAGTTGAGTGACGAAATAACAAAATTATTGTAGTTGAGTTTTAATTTATTTACGTTTAACATTTTGACTTTGCAGTTCAAATATTGAATAAATTCAAAGTGATTTACCGTTCAAAAAATATTCAACTTTGCTCATCGCTTACATTCACTTTAAATTTGTTTTTCTTGCAAATGTGTCCAATTGCAACTTGGTCTGGAACTTTGAATTGACCATAGTGCCAGAAAACGTACAAACACCGGGGTCCTCGTAAAAAAAAAAAAAAACATTGAGAATAACAAGGAAAGAACAACAAAATAATAAAAATAATAAAACAACAACAACCGCAACATGCTTAAGAAAAGAACATAAAACTTAATTGAAACTTAAAAACGCAAAACAAATATTATATTGTGTAATGGAGGTTCGAATCACTTACCTTAGTAATAAATAATAATATTAAGGTAATTTAAAACACAGGAACGAAGAATGCGTTTCGCCTTGGTGGGAGGAATGAAATTCTAGTTAACCCCTGGGCTCATCCGTTGCACATCTTCCACTTGAAAATGCAATTTAACTCCACACCACAAACATAGTTTTTTAGTTTTTAACATAGTTTTCAACTTGGGCAAGAGTTAAACTCGTTGCGAAGTCGTCTATTCAGCTATAAATAAACTCGGCGATTGCACCGTGTGACTTACCTCGGTTTGTTTCCTTTTATTATTATTATTCATTTATTTATTTTTATTTTTTTTTTGCAATATTCTTAATCTCGGGCCCAGGCCTAGCAAAATGAACGGCGTACCTGCAACTTATAAATCATCGCCCGTCAGTTTTTATGTACGCCGTGTAATATGTAATAAATTAACCGGGAGGGGAAGGTCTTTGTGCATTCGCTCCTGCAGTCGTCTGTAAATGGCCGACGGCATAAATAATGCACCGTGTACGCTAAGATGCGCAAACATTAAGCAATAAATAAATAATTATTTGGCGGGTGAGAAATTTTGCCCAAAACTTGTTTGGTAAAATTAAAAAAACGGCAGGTTATGCCACTGAGAGAAGCAGCAGGTCGACGTGACACACTGAAAATCCAACGTTTTCCGCCCTCCACAACTTTCAATACATAGATTTATTTTATGTTTATGTTATTACAATTCCAATAACATTTTCTTTCTTTAATGTAAGATACATAACTTCCGGATAATTGTGCTGTAATCTCCGCTCAAAGAAACTGTTTCTTGGACTTTTTCAACTCGTTTTTCTATTCGCTGCACTCTATTTAGACAACTGTCTACGAGCAACGTTAAGGTTTTTGATCTATTGAATAAAATTATGGAATCCTAGACAATTATCTGGTCCTCCGAGCAACACAATACGTAACAGTCAAACTACTTTCGCCCTTCTGTTCTTTATGTACGAGCAGGGAAGCAACTTTGTCGGAGAATGGCAAAACGATAAACAACGACAACCCGAATGTAAAATAATAGTAATAACTTTCGGGTGTTGTTGTCACTTTTGTCGTGGATCCCATTAAATAAGTTATTTATTCGAAGTGCAAAATAATTTCGAACGTATCGATTGAAAATTTCGATCGTAAGTGAAACAACGTCGTTAGAAATGTCAGGAAAAGAACGAATGAAATTATTTAAGAAGGAATGGAATTCGAAGGTGTCGCAAATCGACAGGAAAGTACAAAACGAATCAAGTTGTTATTTTAACGGTTTAACGGGTACCGAAAATTTATTATCCGGTACGTCAACTAAAACAAGACAGATTTTGTAGACGAAAGATAAGAGGTACTTCATAACAGTTCGGGTACCAAAGTGGTGATGTACAGGTGGAGTTCACTCCGTCAATAAAATCGACCCCCGAGGTTATCAATAAAATCTGTGAACTCTGTGTAATTTTTACATAACACGACACCCGTCCGTGCATGTGGTTTATGTAACTTTTATGTATTCTCCTGTGCAAAAAATTGATATTCATGTGATTTTTAAATTATATATTGTTTTGTGTTTCAGCAGGACTTCTGTCTACCACTTACTTTCCTTGTTTTATCAACTTCTGTTCTCGAGACTTCACACCATTTAAATATTTTGTAATTTGAGTACTGGGAATTTACTTGCTGTTTACGTGTAAATCATCTCAACGGTGGTGGACAGAATCTTATAGAGTGTTTATAATGTTTTCTTCTGCTTAAAAGTACCTCCTGCTGGTTCCTTTGGTTGGCTACTTACTTGCTTACTTGAAAGTATAAATTTCACCTTCCACAAGGTACACCAAATAACTTTTTCTTGAACAATTTAGGCGATTCCAACACGTCTTCAGTTAATTATAATTTCACATATTATTTTTTTTATTTGAGTAGAGTCTTACATTTAATAATCAATACATTCAATAAATCAATAATTACTCAATAATTGAAGTTTATTAAAAGTTGTAACTCTTTCTCATTCAGCCCGACCCTCATTGTAGTTCATTTCTCCTTCTGTCTGACACAAAATGTTCTTAACTTTTACTTCCCTTCGTTTCAGTTTTCTGCGGAATTACTTAGTTACTTTACTAGGCTTTTTTCAGACCTCTACTTACCTCTTCTCTACTCTTTTTTCTATTCACTTTGTTTTTTCTACGCCTTCAAGAAGTTATACTTGATTGTTTATACTCCACTTTTTTTTACATGATCCGACGTAGACGAAACTTCCTAGCTAGAGGGTTCGTATATGAAAACTCCAAATTTGACGCGAAACTTCTGGTGCGGTACTCAAAACAAATAAATAAATAAAAATGTATTCAAACGAGAAAGAGCTGAGGATAATTTAAAGTTTTAATAGATTTGCTACGGGGTAAAGAGCCAAACTGGAATTTCCTGGACCGTTTCGTCCCCGGCGCGAGTTCTCCCGTATAAATATTAATAACTTTTATTTGTTTTTGTGTGTTTTATTAACTTGTACCTCGTGTAGTTTTAATTTATACTTAAGTTATCCAACAACACGTTGCGGCATGCTAAGCGTGCGCTCATTTAAATGTCAGAGAAAAGGTTAAAATCTGCTTTGCAAAATAATAATTTATCATGTTAATAATAGCTGCGACGATAGTGATGATGATAATAATTTTTTGGTAAGTGTAAGTTGGCAGTCAAGCAGGTACCCGGTCGGGTATTTTCGTACCCGCACAACGAATTCAAATAAAACGTATTTTTATCGTTTTTAATGTCCTTTTCATTTTAACTGGAATATAAAATTTGAAAATTTTGAACGTAGAAAGTTGGAAATGTCTTTTTATACGTCACTTGTCTATCGTAAATAAATAACTATTAATTGAAAGTTATCACAACCACTAATTGTATTTGTAGTTCTTTTTTTGAGTTCAGGTACACTTTGAGTCTGAACCTTAAACTGTTTAGCTTGCCAAATTAAAAGAACATTTGACTTCTAAAGCCAACAGAACGATCCTTGCGATTCAGGAGTCTTCCAAGCTTCTGGTTAGTAGTTTTCTTTTGCCAAGATTGCCCAGTGTCACAACAGCTAAACTGTCGAAATACACATAAATAGTTGTTTCATTATAATCGCTTTTACACATATTAACATTTTAGCAAATCCGTTCACTGACTTTTTAGCAATTGTACCCGGTTTTGGGTATTAGAAATCCGATCCCCCGATAACAACAATTTATTATTCAACAATTTCTGGTTTTTCAAACCGGTTGCCGGACTGAACCATAGCAAACCTTCTCCTCCAACGTTTTTGCTGCATTGAGATTTTGCAAAAGTTGCAACACTACCCAAAATAATGTAAATTACTAAATACTTTATTTATTCAAATTATACTAGCAAAGAAGTTTTTAAAAATAGTTTGATCGTAACTTACGTTGAATTGGAGTCGTCCGAAGAGTAGTTTCGCATACTTCACTTGTGGCCCTCGTCTGATTTATGAAAACCACACCGACTTAAATGTTAAGTTATGAAAAGGTGTTAGTTAAAAGTTTACGGTGGAGAGGACGTTAAATCATTTCAACTCAATTACTGAAAAAAAAATAATTTAATGTTGCACCAATAGATTTTTCCGACAGAATCTCACCTAAGTTCTCTCGGTTATTTTTAAAGCTGCTTTCAAGTCCTGTAGGAAATCACTAACTTAAAGTTCCATTTTCTAACACTTAGTTTCTGCTTTTTTCAATTATCTCTTTGTCTAATCTTGTCATCAGATTTCCAACTTCGGAGGCTTTGTTAGATCCAGGGGGTTTTTCCTCTTGTTGAAGTTCTCGTCGTTTGCTTCTGTTCCGTCGGAAAGAACTTCCTCCTTGTCCTCGGCCTCGTCTTCGCTTCCTTCCGATTTGTCCTCCGACTCTGTTGTTATTCTCTGACTTACTTTGCTCTTCCTTCTGCTTTTAATTTCAATAACCCTCACAGAGAGATCCATCGGTTGCTCCTGAACAGGACCGAGAGATCTCAACAGAGCCAAAGAATGTTCTTCTGCCATTTTCCGATTTGGCTCGTGTCCTCCTTCTTGAATGTCCTGTACCTTGCCTAGATGATTTCCTAGATTCGTAACCGCACTTTGACTTTTGTCTTCTTTGTTTTCGGTTAGGATTTTCTCACCCGTTGAATGTTTCTCCGGCACATGGTCTAAACTAGGGGATGAGTTTTTGTGATAATTTATACTGGGTGAAGGCGACTGAGAACAGTGAGATCCCTCGGACGACCTCGAAGGTGACGAGGACACCGTCAGGGCATGATGATTGGACTGTGAAGATGGTGATGTTTGTAAGTTCTGCATAAATGGTAACAACATGTTTCTTTGAGATTGCGGATGACCCGGAGGTGGAAAGTTTGTGAAGGGCGGTATGAACGACATCGGTAGCGATGGCATCGGGTGATGTGGTAGCTGCAGGGGAAACAGGGAATGTCGAGCTGCCCACAGGGCTGCTGCAGCTTCTGCTGAGTATGGAGTGATGCTTGTAGAATTGGGACTTCTCTCTCTGTCTTTTGATAAATTGTTATTGTTTAGTGTAATACTTTCTTCAGTCGGAGATCCCTTCGAGTCGGAATCGAAATGGGTAGGAGTCGTCAGATTCTTGTAGCTCTCGCCCCAGAGGGCTATAGGAGACTTGTCCTTCAGATGAGCTCCGGCCTGCTGTTGTTCCTGCAGCAAGCAGTGTATTTTGAACCAGTTAGATCGTCTACCATATCGAGAACCGCTTTTTGACATACCGACTAGAAGGCACTTTTTTAATCTACACGCTTTGCACGCGGTCCTGTTTTTTTTATTGATCACGCACTCTCCGTTGTTTTTGCACTCGGTAATAGAACCTAAATTGTTGTACGTCCGTCCAAAGAATGACTGAAAATGGGAAAGAAAAGAAATGGTGAGACAACGGCAAAAGCGTCCATCAGTGGAAGAAAGAAAATAATTAAATTATGGTAGTACCTTGCATCCTTCGCAGGTAAATGCGCCGAAGTGAAAGCCAGCAGCAGGTTCAGCACAGACTCTGCACAGTTGGTTCATCTGTTTAATCAGAGAAGGACAAATGTCAGAAGAAGTATTGGGACGAGAGTAAGTGACTTAAGGAGTACCCTTACCACGTCTGTTGATGGAGAAGGTTGTGGACTTTGACCCCACCACCTTCCCAAAGCAGCTCCAACACCAAGTGAAGAAGATTCGCTTTCCATTGCATCAGGAAGATCGACACTTTGACAGGACCTATCAGAGAATATAAAATTTATATTAATATTTACCTTTGAACTTGTTAGTATTATTAATAACTAGTGTTAGTAAGTTTGTGGTATTACTATGAACATTACTCCGCATAACACTGGGGAAAATGTGACGCAAACATAGGATGTCAAACAGACGGGTATCCGGTACCTGTTCCACAGACAATGCAACCCGTGTGCTTTTCAGATTTTTAAAGTAACTTAAAAAAATTAATTAATGAATGAATTAATAATAATAGCAAATTCAATGAAATAAGTTAAATTGAAGTCTGACGTCCGAAAGAGGAGTTACACAGTCGGAGCCCAACAGACATTTCAGGTTTGACATTTAAGAAGTGAAGATGAGAGAAATACTCACAAAGGTACTACCCGACACTTGCGAACCGAACCTGTTTCCTACCTGTTTTAATTAGTCTTCACCTCACTTCACTTCCACGGGAGGGGGATCATTTTGCTGTCGAAAAATCAAACGAGTGGGCGAAAATAAACGAGAGAGAAAATTTTTCTTGTCGACAGTTCGAGAAACCCACTTCTTCTGTGTTTGTCAGCCGTGCGACAAAATTTCGAGTTTATTGCCACTCAGGCACGACACTTGAAGAGCTAACATCGTAAATTTCATATTGGTGGAATGTGCACTGACCGTTTTAATGTATTCGGACCGAGGGAAACTATTTCAGTCAAAAACTTAATTAGTTTCGATGTTTACTACTGACCTTTGAGAGAAACGTCAAATAAGACATCTTCATACAAGCAAGAATATTTATATTAATTGAGCAGAGGAAAAATTCAAAAGGACCACAGTCTCCCTTTCGTCTTCCTCCTCACAATCCAGAATTCTTGTTCTTGTAAATTTACGAAAACAAATAACAAGACAAGATGCGAAAAATGGAAACTACAAAGCCACTTAATTGTCTTTTGCTGTTATTTAAGGTGGAAAGAAACAAACACCGGAAAAAAAACTTCGGCCTTGGGGTTGGACGTGATGTATGCGTCAACGTATTTATGTACCTATGTATATTTTATACGTGTATTTTAATCAACTAATTATTTGCACTGAAAGTGGACTTTTTAATTTGGTTTCCGTCGAATGTGGGCGGTAAGCCGACGAGAGTTTGGAGATTTAGTACCCGCGTGAGTTACCCATATAGAGAATGATTCGAACATGACACTTAAGGAGGATTTACCTAGCAAGGCCCGTCTCTCGGCTCAGGTGGTACGTCTCTATCTCTGCGTAAAATAGTTGGTCAGCGGATAGTTTGAAAAGAAATAAAATAAATTATTGTTGTCGTGGAAAGGCGACAAGTGAGGAATTTTTACTTTAAGAGACTTAAATGGGACGAAATTCCGCCTCAGAACCCGTAACATCTGATTATTTGATTAATCCCATTAAAAAATTTATTGACTTGTATACAATCACAATGTAATGCGCTCGTCCGTATAAGAAACCGTATAGGTGTGAGGTTAAGTGGATTAATATTAGTATCATTTGCCCTTTTTATTTTATATTTTTGTCCTTCCGAGAACCGTATGAATCGTTTTAATGGCGCCTTATTAAGTGCCTTGTCTTTTATAGACCAACTTGGGACACTTTCATGGGGAGGTTTTTTGACTAATAAGGACGAAATCATCAACTGTGGGAAGCGCGGTATCTGTAGTAATTTGTCCTGTCGACCCCCGAACGACAATTTCATATTGTCATAAATATTTGTGCTTTTATAAGAGCTTACCATATAAAACTCGTATAAAGCCACGTTTTACATTAGTAAGTTATTACAACTAAAATTTTACTATCAAATTGATTAATAAGATTGTTGTAGAAAGTGACGTTTGATAAACGTATTACACTACTAATTTTTTCACTACACATACAGTCTTTAAAAACGATAGGCAACCATAACAAGCCGTACACTAAACGTCCTCGCATATTTTCTATTCAAATAAATATATTAAAATATTGAAGAAGAAACAAATAAGAACGTGAAAAAATGGTAAAATGTTTTCCAATGGACTTTCAGGTACGACTTCCACGTACCCGCTGCAATTTGATACTCCTATTTTGGTAACTACAAATTTTGATATGTTAAAGACACCTCTCGAAGACAACATCAAGCTGACACACAAAACAGAGAGCATTCAATTTATTCAACCGAAGTACAATTCCGTTAGTTGGTACATGTGCCAGTGACCCTGTCTGCTGCACAGGAGTCTCACTCTTCAGCGGTAGCCGCAATGGAAGGAGAAGGCAGCAGACCGGAACAGGAATGATTTAATCGACTTGGAAGAGCCCTGAGATTAACGTTACGTTGGAAAAGGAGGAAAATGGCGGCGATGACAAGTGATAAAACACATTAAAAGAGAGTAATAAGCAATTAGCCAAATATATATGGGAATGTACAGCGAGTAACGCGAGCCGTTGAGTCCAAGCCGAAAAGAGGCACAGGCCTATATAGTTGATGTGTCGATAACAAGTGGTGGTGCACCGCGTAAGAAACTCACACGCGGCCTGTGATAAATATTCAATTAGATAAAATCAGATAATTAAACTTGGCAGGTAAATATAGTAGATAGTCATCGGTTCGAGATGGGAAGCTGAAATGAGGAGAACTCGAGACAATAAGCGGTCAGTGTGGTGACAAGTGACAAGTTACAGGGTAACACATCGCGACAACTTTAAGCGGGCTATTGGAAATCTTCTTAGATTTTATCAGAATGCTTGAACCTCGTTGAAAAGTCCTATATAATAAACGTTAAAACTTATAACTAACGTTTCGTACTTTATGCGTTGAAATGCAATAGGGCCATTACGAATCTGTGCTATAATGTACATTCTCTTAATATCCTGTCCGGTCTCTCTGTTTCTCAACCGAAATTTTAATAATTTATTTTTGGGATGACACGGGATCGTATTTAAATTTTTGGAACAATGTGACGGTCCTCTCCATTAATTCGACGGCCTTATAAGTCCGTGACGAAATACGTTGTTGTTTATGCGACAAATTTGAGTGATCCCACACCTTGTCCACGATCTCTGAAGAGATCTACAGGATTTGACCAGTTTCTCTCTTTCGTCAAATCTCCAGATTGATTTCCTGTAAAGTTGTTTTATTCCGCTTTTGCAATGTGTGTCGTTTTTCATATTGTACTTTTTTTTACCACTCCTTCTGCGTAAAGCTTTTTTGGTTAATTTATTTTTTATCCTTGCCTGACCAAAAAATTTTTGACGTAACCTCCCAAAGTTTTGTTTACCACACTTCAGAGTTTCAGAAATTAAGAAGCCTCGATGCAAACACTAATAAAGTAAATATTTCAGTATATATTTTTATTATTAGTATTAAATTTTTGTTGAAAAAACTTTTTTATTGTTTAGTTTAAAAGTTTAGAGAATCAAAGTAAACATGGCAGTTTTTTACGCGAAAAAAACGAATTGAATTCAAGGGGCTTGTGTCCGTTCGTTTGCATTTTTGCTAAGAAAATCGACCTTTAACAAAAATTTAAACTGTCATGTGATTCGAACATTCAAATTTGTATTCGAATGTTCACTCCAATTACTCAAGGCCGTGGCAAAGCTTGCTACCTCCACCTTACATACTCACACCTTCTCGGGAAAGGCCTGATATTTTGCATAAGGCCAATTCACCTTTTGATTAATTACAAATTCTGGTTAATTTTATTCCAGACGTGAACTTTGAGTTGTTTACCTATTGCCAATCGATTTTGGAATATGAAACCGTTATGTTCTTAATAAAAAAAATTTCAAATATTTTTAAAGTAAAACTTGAGTTCTTTGCGACGTCTGTCCACTACAGTCCAATACTTTCTCCAGCAAGAAGACAGAATTATTTAAAATCTACCAAATGTCACAAAATTGTGAATCGTTTGATTTCACTTTCTCTCGTCAATTTGATGACCACCTTAACACCTACACTTAATGTTTTTTCAGACGTCACCAAGGACTGGACATCGATGACGGCGTTGACTTCATTATTTCACTCAAAAAGAATTTCTTCATTGGACTCATTCAGTCAGAAATAAATTCATACAATTCATGTAAATATTCTTATTTAGTTTTTAACTTCCCTTGGTTACAATACTTGTAAACTTTATTTATTTTTTCAGTTATTGTCCACATGAATTATTAATGCCACAAGCTAGAATAGGAAAAGTAGAATCCGTAAAAGACATAGAACACTGCTATTTCTTGTAATTTTCGTTTTGCGGTATCAAATAATTATTAGTTTTGATACACATACATTTAATATATATTCATAATTAATTTAATTAAATAATGTTAAGAACTAAACGATTAGGTTACATTCTCCTCACACCACTAATGAGGAATAAACTTCACTCTTACATCTTTCAGCACTCGTTAAAACTACAAATCTTGTTAAATAAATCTCGGAAACTAATTTTCAGTTTATTAGTTTTAAGTAACTATCGAGTATAGTTGACTCATTCAGAGCACATCTAATTCTTTAATTTGAATCGTACTACACTCTGTGACTACAATAGTCTCCCAGATGTTTGTTAACGTTCAATTTATTTATGGAAAATAAGATTGTCGATTCATGCTGCGTTACATTTGTGAACTTGGTTACGTCCGTAAAAAATTAAATTCAATTGGCTCTCCGTGTAATTAACACCTTGTTTATTACTTTTTGTAGTCCTGCGGGGGGGATTGTAATTAATCCCGGTATTAATAGCTAATTTATTATTAATCCTCGTGTCCGATTGTAATTAACGCCACCTCATCGAACGGGATGTAACTTACACTTTCAATAAAAATTATGTTACTCTCAGACCCAGGGGTTATTAAATGAAATATGTTTTTATTTGAATAAGTTTCAGTCAGGCTTTTTTAAGTAAGTTTGAGTGCTTTTGTAGAATTTTTGGCTTTAGTAATTTTTGCTTAGAGGAAAATAATTACTTTTGCTTAATAAAATGAATTTGTGAAAGAGCTTTAACTTGCTCTTAGAAGTGCAAGTTTTTCCTTAAACCCGTTTTCTAGGTGTACTATTTTTAGAAAATAGAAGTTGACAGTGAAAGTATATCGCAAATGGTGGTACTGAGAACTCTTCTGTTCCTACAAATAACATCACTTATTTAGGATAATTAATATACTTCTGATTATTATTATACATGCGTATTCAATTACAAAAGACGAATTAATTCAAACTATCAAATCGAGGGTAATTTTGGCATTTGAAGTTTTCTATTTTCTAGAAGGTAAACTTCTTTTGTAAAGTATTTCCAATTGTATATGCAGGGAATGTGAAAGGAGTAATAGCTAGGTGTTCGATTGTCAGAACGGTTGGTACAAAGACGTACGTTGTACAAATCGAATGAGTAGTATTATTCGCATTTTAGAGCAAAGTTAACGTAATTTTTTAAATATAACTTTTTAACCAGGAACTGTAGCCAGGCCGCAGAAGGACTGTTAACAATATCATTCATTTATGAAATTTATATTAAATCTCAAGATGTTCATGTGGTAAACATCACTCGATGGTAGCCTGCACATTAATTTTCACAATTAAAGGTCAAAACTTAAAAGGCAGCTACTACTGAAGCAACTCAACTTTTCTCCTATGCACTTCTCCGGTCGGTTATGCAAGTGCAGTTGACTCTTATTTTTTTGTAAAGTTTTTATTGTTCCATCTCCATGGGTGGTTTCGTGTTCCTAACTTTTTTACGACCCAAGAGTTCCATGTCACCTCGTCCTGAGACTTCTTCCTCATCTTACACGTCGTCTTATCCATTTTCTTTTCGGTCTTTTCCAGCTTCCCTCCCGGCTCCCGAATCCTATTTGCTTCTTCTTTCTTTCTCTTTAATTTTTATTGCACTATCGAGATAACTTGTGTTCAGTTCGGTCGTTCAGTTATCGTCGATCGCGGAGATATTAAACGTTAAGGAAAGTAATTAAAACGGCACTTTAAAATGGCAGATGTCAGTTCGAGGAGGCTCCGGCAGTTTGTTAGCAAGAGTTACCACTTCTACCATTATATAAATATACGCTTAATGGGCGATGATTTTACTTTAACGCAGGCGTACTTCAATCTCCGATGCGGTTCTTACGCACTTTTGTCTCATCTTCTCTGTCCCGCACCATGTGGTTTCGCCATGTTTTCCGTTTTTATGAACACCTCTAATATGCTGCCCTACAATTTCGCATGTTGCTGAAATTTTACGTTCCAATAATTTACTTTCAAGTTGATTTCTGTTGACAATAATTAGGTGATGTTACCGCATGGCTGAGATTCACGAGAGAGACTGAGAAGATCTCCATGAAACACGAGCAACCCATTATTATAAATTGAAAGATCTAAAATTATGCAACAGGTTTTTTTTATATTAATTTTTTTAGATACTTAATGGCACACAACTGTTCGGGTAATAAAAGCTCGAAAGATGCGTTCAAACGGTACATAAGCTTGAAGTTACGATTATGTTGTCCGTAAGTGTGACTCATACAATTAATTATGTGCCTTCGAAGTTATCAATTCGGAATTCTAATCATTTGTAATATGTCAAAATTATCAAAAGCTAACAGCTAAAACAAAACACTTCAAACAATTCATTTTATAACTAATGGGTAATTATATGTATATTGTGTAAGTGGAGATGTCCACTGCTTGCCAACGGTTGTGTTCTGCTCTACGTTGTGTACGGTAACCGTCCTTAACCGGAGTGAACAATTCTTTTAATATAGAAAATTGTACACCTCACTCTGACACAATTTAAAAGATGTTGTGCTATCTAATAATAATATTTAAAAAATCCGAGAAACTACTTGGAATCAAAGTGAATTTTGAGTAAAAAATAAGTGAGAGTCATGTTGCTTGCAGACCAGTCTGTGCCGAACAACTCAGACGGTTAAATAAAACATCAATCACCGGAGAAATTAATTAACGGTTTTGGAATCTAAAATAAACGGACTCTACTTTTGTTGGGAAGTAAAATAACACGTGTCAAATTAATGACTAGCTGAGGGCTTTTCCTTCGGGTTTTGGCAAAGAAAATGTCCTGTCTGTTTCCATCTTTACTTCACAGTTTGACGTTATTCGTCGTGCCTCAACGTCAGGTTTCTGCCGAACTTTTGACGAGCCTTCCGTCGAATTCATCCGGACAGGTCAACTTGCTTTTGCCGTCCTTCTTACAAGTATTTATTAATTACCAGTTTCTGTACCTCAGGTGTAACTGAAGACGGTCCATCAAGGTCTCACGTGTTGGACAGGTCGCGTGTCATTTCTGTCTACAGACGCCATAGCCATTTTAATGGCGGTTCCATGCGACCCTGAATTTTAAGTTTTCTTACTCTGTCACTCAATCACAGTGTTACTCCGTGTTTTACATTTGATTATTAAAGAACTCAACTTTTTTTTCCTTTTTTCTACATTTGTTATTTATTCAGTTTTCTGTCCTTCTGACAAAAATAATATGTTTGTGGTAAAAATTTTTAAAAAATTTAGTGGTTTAAAAGAAGTTTCAAAGAACATTTGAATGTTGATCAAGTAATAGTATGGAACTTTAATTCTGCTCATATTTATAGACTCTCCTACAGAAATGTATAGATTAATAATTTGATTTTATATTCAATATAATTACTTGAGGCATAAGTGAGCAGTACAAATTTAATTAGTTGCGTCTAAAATTTTATGTAATTTCAATCAATAAAATGTATTAATGTACTTTATGTTAAAAGTATTTTAAAAAGCAGTACTATAGATACTAAAAACAGATCGGGTTTCTATATATATTATACCTTTTTGTTCCAAAATATTAAGCTGCGAACTAACATTGTAAACAAATTTAAACCCGAGTATAAATCTGTAGATTAAATATTATTATAATAACTGCGATATACTTTTTTTAAAGATGCAATCTTTGGTTGTAATTAAATGACGATAATAAAATTACACTACTTCTTTAATTTTGTAAATCAGGTCAACAAATAAAATATATATGTACAAATGTCTTACTATCAGATACAGAAATGTGGAGCATAATGGTCAATTTTACTTATGTTACTTACAATAAGGTAAGACTAATAACATATTCTTAACTGTGTTCCTCGAACTTCACAATACTACAAAAATAAAGATGTAAAGTGTCCTGTACCGCCTTATTAAAACTTGTACTCTTAGATGTTTTAACGTTCATGTATAGAATGGTACCAGAAAGGTAAAATATTTTTTTATGTGAATGTGTTCCTACCCAATGTCACTTTCCTTTCCATATTTTTTTTCATTGTTTCATAACATTTCCATATGTTTTTCTTTGTCGTTGCATATAAGTTCTACGTAGACATATCCAACATTGACTTGATGCGATTTAAACGTTAAAGGTTAACCGTTTGGCAGTTTCCCCTTTGTGCATTTTATACATATTCATTCAGTCATTATCACCGTGTACCATCGAAGCTAAAAGAAACGAACATTAATTCTTTTCGTTTGGTTTTGTTTCCTCGTGGGCTTGTGGGCGGAGAAGGCTATCGCTCGTCCCGTTGCTTTCCATCGTTTTAACACCACCTCACTAAGATGAGCACTTTGGCAGAAGACCCCGGATCGAGGTGCACAATACACTTATAACAAACCGATACTTCTCAACTTGTTTCCTCCCACTCCACTGCAAGGAGAATACATTGAATAACATGGAGGAAAACAGATCTGTTAATGAGTTAGTTCCCATAGAGTTCCGAAAGGTTAAGGAGTGTGTAGATTCTTGCACGGACGGTGACCAAAGGTCATTAGGCTTCATCTTCTCCCTTGCCGAGAAGCGGTACTTCTCATTGCGGTAACAACGCCTTTGCTATTGCTCAGTTCACCACTTCAAACTCGGGCTACTACCACTTTCTGGGCATCGTCGAATTGGAATGAAAGTTCACTATTGGTAGGTGTGTTGTTGCCGGGGACCCTTCTCTATCCTAAGACTCTCAAATCAAGTTCTGCACCGCATCACACCGATCCAACATGGTGCCAAAACAATTTTTTTTTTGCTTTGCGACAAGTCAGTTTAATTAGAAAGGCAAACAGACGATAGCAAAACGTTCTGATTTGTCAGTTAAACAAAGATAATAGAAGTGAGCCAAAGAGCGAGGTGAGTGCAGAGAAACCAAGACATCGTCCAGGTGTCTTGGTAAACTAAATTAACGTTTACAAAAGATCCAATTAACGTTTGTTTGCCGTCGCACTCAGAGCTTGCCAGGATGACTCCATTTTTTTCTGGGTGGCACTCGCAAAAACCTGTTGATTAAACCATTTGTATTACAACGGAAGACCTGGTAAATCCGAACACTTAGCCGATCACTTAGCGATCTCTTAGCGATCCTCGGCCGCGGAGTTGTGTACAAAAAATTTTTCGGTGTATTTACGTCCTCCAAGTTCTATGTTGACCTTTTAGTCCTCCTTCCCCGCCTGAGGACTTGTCTATCTGTTGTCTCGCCTAAAGCATTCGTGTTTACAATGGCTCAAAGGAAGATCTTTATGCATTTAAATTAAATTGATTTGGCAAATAGTGCTAATGAGAAATTCTTGGAGATGATTTAAGGCAAAGTCTGAACAAAAGAGAAATCCACAAAGAGGCTGCACTTCTCTTTCATCTTCAACGTCAACTTACACTTGTCCTGATTAAGTGCAGTGATGATCAACTGCTTCAGATGTTGGTGTACACAACCATACACACACACACACACATATACACGAACGGTAGCCCTTGACGGCCATAAAACACGGCGGAAATCGAATCCAATCCATGCGAATTGCAATCCTTTGGTTCCGCATCAATAAATTCATATATATTTTAATATTTCAGCATCCTTTTAAGAGGCTGATACTTCAAAAGGAAGTGTGTGTGTGTGTGTGTGTGTGTGTGTGTGTGTGTGTGTGTGCAGTTCAAAACTTAGAGTTATCTCAAACGGAACGGTAGAGATCGATAATCGCGAGTGTTGTGAATGCCAAAAGTAGTTCTGCCAGAACCTGAACTATTGTAAAATAGTCATTTTAAAACCATGATAATTTTATAACGAAGCAGTTCCATAAATATTCCTCACACTACGCTAATTGATATTTCCAAAAAAGACTCTTATTTACAAAGTCAGGAAATGGTAGTTGTAGATGAAAGACGCCCACTTCGTCAGAACCATCGGACTCATGTATTTATTAAACTAAAATACATACATAATACTCAAATTTCGATTATGGATTTCTGTGACTTTTATTGTTCACGGTTGAGTTACTAACTCTGAAACCAATAACATTGTCTGTATGTATATTTATGTGAAAACTGGATACATTTGCATTTAAACAAAAGATTGTGGCTTATTGACTTGTCCTTCTGGCTATTTTTTAACGAATAATGCGTTGCTTTTCCATCAGTTTTGAAGCAATTAAAGTAATTAATAGTCTTACTGAGGTGTCAGTAGTTCATTCACAGCTTTCGTAGTGTCAATGAATTTTATTTGCAGCTCAGAAACTGACTTTCAGAGTTTTGTAACTTAACATGTTATCTTACTTCAGTTAATGTTGTGCTACTTCATTGCTTTTACTAGTTTTTAAGTTACTACTTATTTCAGTACTCCTCTGTTACAATTTCTGAATTGAATGTAAAACTGTTTCGTTCTAATAAGTAACTCGGTATTATTTATTTATTATTTTTTTTCTGTCACTTCCCGTACATAATATAATAAGCATAACAGAAAGATTCGTAACCCGCGAAACAAATCAGTTGTACGCAGAATGTGGACAACCACCAAACCAAATTCCTCAACCTCAACTTTTTCTTATTGATTACTACGGTAAGCTGTGGAGCAATTCAACTTTTCAGCCTTGGGAAGCGAACCTTTTCCTTTGTGGATTCCAATCGTAAATATGAATATTACAATACCGTAATAAGAATTTTTTTTTATGATGTAATAACAATGTGAGGCCGCATTTTGCTACAATTTGCACGATTCACCACTCAAACCGCATAAATAAAAGATGTTGACGGTCTCCTACGCTCAGTTAGTTTTATTTTCCTGCCGTTTTAACGTAACGCACACAATGTAAACGCAAACAAAGTCAAATGATTTTCACAAAGTCACACCTGTGCAATTTTTAATAGATTTTTATTAGTTTTTGAAAAGAAAAAAAACTCGTTTTACCATTACAATAAGGCGTGGGGTGCATAATGACGCATGCGACTAATCAAAGTACAAATAGCAAAACCATAATTTAAATAAAATCGCTATTGATTTTCAAATCGAAAATCGCCATTCGGAGATATCAAATATATATATATTTTTTTTCCGGTGCAAAGGAGTTTCATCTTGTGAGTTTCAAGTACATTATAAAAGCGTTTTCAATTCTGAAGATGTTTTTCCCTCGAATACCTGAGGAGGTTTCTATATTCTATTCGAACAGCATCTGCTCGAGAAGTTCAAAGTTCTGGTTTCATTCAATGGCATGTTCAAATCGATGGAGTCAAGGGCATCGATGTTCCAAGTACAATAATTAATACTAAAGTACTTTACTTTTAATTGAAACAATTTTTCAACTTGCTTCAGTGGTATAAGCGAGAGCGTAGAACAGACCGTGTATCAACAGGTATCTCACTCAATACCTGATTTCTTTTTTTTTCATTGGGATTGATACAGCAGAGGATTAAAGCAAACGTAATTGATGAAATAAGAGAGGAATTAAGGCCTTCCGGGGCAGTTCTGCGGCACCCAAGCCCAAAGGCCACACGCTCGTACCTGAATTTCATCAGTCAAATTGAAACCCGAGTGACAAACCATTCAAATTAAAATTAGTTTCGGGCATTGCCATGACTTCACATTTGATTGAAAACTCTCACGTGTACTTCTAGTGGACTTTTATTTTATGCTTTGATCGAATACGACTGATCTTTTCCATCACCGCCATTTTGACTGGAGCAACACAAATGTAATTGAATCGAACAAATAATTACGGTCCTCCTCTAGCGTTTGGTTTTTAGATAGTTTTTCATCTTTATATTACCTTATTTTACGTGATGTATACAACCTATTTTACCCTTATTTTACATACGTAAAACGCTTAAAAATAAGAAGTCCGAAGCTTAAACGTAGAACATGCTTTATAGTCGACATTTAACAAAATTTATTTTTTTTAAATTACACCTTAAAAATTTTTATAAATAAATTTTATTCGAAGAACAACCACCAAACACTACCAGGGTTGAAAATTCTCTACGTAGTTTGTCTATGCATAGTTAGAAATTTGACTAACATTTTTCTAATACCAACCGAAAGAAAACTGAAATATTCAATTTACAGTTCCAAGGAAGATTCTAACTTCAATTTGTAACGGTTTCTCTCAGACAAACAAATGATTTACCTCCGCCTCGAGTTTTTATCTTCCAAAACAATCGGACAGGTTTTAAATAAAATTTGCTGGAGGTCATGGCGTGCCAAATTGCCAAAAATAAATTGGTTAATTCAACTGGGCTTGGCCAAATAAGGTCAAAAAATCATTCGGAAACCGGCGGGTTGCTGAAGAACAACCCTAAGGGAGTACCTCCCGCTTTGTCGCATACAAAAATGGTATTTATTATTCGCCTTGAAATATTCCCAAGTACCGTCTTCTCCAAATAATGCACTTAGACGATTTCTTGGTACCCATCAGACGGCCACATTTGCGATTTTCATCTCACCATCACCTTCTACTCGGTTTCACAGGACGTCTCACCGAACTATAAAAACCAAATATGGCGGGGTGCATATATGTTCGTCGACATTGGGATACTTCACAAAAAAATGAAAATATTTAATACCATCAAAGGAGATAATAATAACTCTGAACCAAAAAGCGAATTAAATCCCATGGACGGGTCGTATATACAAAGTTTTTCTTTTGAGACGAACGACAATACAAAAAATATTATGTAATATGATTACCAGATACAAGGCAGAAGTCTAAGTACACATAAATACACCGTAAAATGTGCAATATTTATTGATAAAAAGAGCTTAAAATATTGCTAGATAGATACAAATAGGACATAAAGTACTGGATAAACGCTTAAACGTGTGCATTAAGGCTTTCAAACACGTGGGTTAAAATCACTCACAACTCTAAATTTGAAAATTTTTAGAGGATCTGTGCTGATTTCAGACGTTGAATGCTTTAAATCTCACTTTTTTCAGGTCTTGATCCAGTAACCGCTCGAGTATTTGTATTACACAGACACTAAAACCTGTCATGAGTATAAGTATATTCAACAAAAGTGCAAGATTACTTTCAATATTATTTGTTTTGCTTACCAATGTACATTGAAAAAAGACCTTCAATGCATTTTATTAAATAGTTACGAGTCAAATAATAGTCAGAAGTGAAGTGCATGACAAAAAAGACGTCAGAAACGAGAAAATGGCCTTTCAATGCCTATTAAAGAAATACAAAAAATAAAATTGAACAATACGAGTAAAACAATAACAGTTCGTACAAAATCATATTGTACAGAATAAGAGTTTATTTAGATGTAACAAATCACAGCTTGTACTAATTGAACACGTACTAAAAATAATTTAGAACATTATTATTATAGAAGTCCTCCTGGAAGACTGTCCAATCCGGTTAAAAATTACAGAAGAAAATGGGAGAACTATCGGCAGAAAACATTTTCGTTCGAATCAGAAACTCTAAGGAAAAACGGAACTTATTTCTGTAATACAATGAAGTGATCTCGGCATAAAGGGCTAAAATAAGAAACTAAATAAATTATTAAAAAAATCCTTATTTATTTATTAAAATAAACAAAATTTAACTGTATTTGATAAAAAAAATATTTTCTGTCACAGTCTGTTGTTCGCACCATTATGTATTATTTCCAAAATATATTTCTATTATTAAGATTTACCAAATAATTTCAGATTTTGACTTAATTTTGTGATTTTCAGTAGTTGACAAAAAGCAGTGAATGCGTTTCATTCTCCATTGAGATTTACGAATTTCAATACAATGTATACATATATACAAACTATGTAAGGTAATATTACTGTTGGTTTACCTCTTGAAAAATTTACTCTGCAGCAAATAAAACTAAAAATTTAATATTATTATATTAATATTTTATATTATTATTTATTTAATAATTTCAATCTTCCGCACGCGGTTCCACGTGTTATTTTTTCAATATTATAGTTTTTTACATTTTTATACATGTTTTATACATGTTATTGTTACATTATATGTTATATGCTTGATATATTACACAGTTTGTTCGGTGTGTATTATTTAACTTCTCTTTGACGTACAGAAGAAAATGTTGAGATTCCCAGAGACATCAATTAATCGAATTCATCGCAGGTTCAGACCAAGTTTCACAGCCCTTGTTTTTTTTTTTTTTATACAGCGGTAAAACACCTGAAGAAGTTTGTCCCGGTTGAAATTGTACTTGAGGTTCAAATAAAGTATGAAGGTATGAGTTCCAAATTAAAACCGTGGAACCGATGATCTTTTAATATTTTAGTTTTACAAAATTTGAACTATGTAGAAATCTGAGAAACACAATCTTGTGAATATTATTTAACAAATTGTATTATTTATCAGGTTTGACTAATCATTTGATCGGTAACAGATGGCTTAATTGGTTCATATCGCCTACCTGTTTCTCGGGTTATCCCTCTCCTCCCCCCCTCCACCCAAAACAAAAGGTATTCGTTTAACACGCGACATAAAACTGTTTCTTTTTATGATTGCGATAACCTAAGATGAAATAAAAGCAGTCGATTTTGGCCGGATGGATGAGAGTAAGAGGCAGAGTCCAAGTGGATGGTCTCTCAATTTAACTTCAATAGAACTCTCTGAGAGAAGGAACAAGTTCCTGTTTTATCGGGGGATAAACATAATTTTTGCCGGTTATCCTAATTTTGACACCGGAACACTATTTTATTGAGCTTCTCTCGGACCTGACAAGGTACCCAGAACAGAATCAACTGCCCATGGCCATATTTCTAGCCCTGGGCCTAAAAAAAATCACTTTTTAATGGAACCGGACGGATTTGTTTTATTTTAACAGTAATAAAAAGTCGCTCCTTTCTTATTTTTTTTCTCTTCTTATTATTCTCGCTTTCAGTTAAGATGAGAAAAAGGTTGGATTGAATCGTGGCACAAGTCGTTCAGGAGACAAGGACTACTGCGTCTGGTGACTTTTTTGAAATTTTCGCGTCGAGAAGGAGGAACTACACGATTGATACTTAAAAAATGGAAGTAAGAGCTGCAGGTGCCGGAGAAATAAAGTAAAAGATTTCCATCATAAAACTAGATGGAATCGACGGAGAAATTAATGTAATACATTTATATATACGACCGATAATTTCGTTTCATAAATATCAAATTAAATCTCCAAATTTTAAACTGCCAGCCCGGGTTTTTATTTTTATTTTTTACTTAAAAACGACTTCTCTGGCAACTTTGACTTTACTCGTCTTAGATGGACATGTCGTGGGTACTGGACTACTCCAACACATGAAGGGTGGGTCCATACATACAACCTGTGCCTGTACATTTAAAATGGTGTTTCGTCTATATCTAAAACACACAACATGAATTTTTCGGTTCATCTTGGTTGGTGGGTTTCTACTCAAAACTCATGATGAACCATTTTACGCCGGGAATAGTCGCATCTAATTCAATAATGTTCATAATTTTATATAGTTATGTGGGTGACGAAAAGGACAGTTTAAGCATGTTAATCGGTATTCGGAGCTTTATGTGCATCCTGATTATTATAAAATATATACTGTGCAGTTTTTTATTTTAGCGTTGGGAGGTTCACTGAATTCTTATCAATATCCCGGTATCAACGTCCACGAAAAACTGGTTTCTTCAAAACGTTTAAAATTGTTTAAAAATAAAATATTCTCAAAATTAATTATACTTGACGATACCTGAATTCCGTGAGAAATATAAGAACTAAATTAAATATATTTTCATTCGGCACCCATTGCAATAAGAAGACACTCTTTAATTTTCTAATACCTAAAAGTTACTTCTAGTTATGCAGAGTGTTACGAAATATATTAATTTTATCTTACTTCAAGATAGATAACTGTTGACAACTGTTATTTCACGGCGCTTTTTCAGTCAAAATTAATCGAATAATAAAGATGTAACAGATAATTACTATTTTTAATGTAAAGTCAATAGCCAAAAGTTATAACAGGTAATTTAACAATGACCCAATTAACAATGGACAGGTGAAAAATTAAAATCCTTAAATATTAATTACAATTAATGTTTCACTTTGATAGTGTGAGTTTTGGATTCTTCATTCAGTGAGTCAAAAAATTTTAGCATATAAGAAACAGTTATATTGTAGGAAACAAAAATACTGAAGACCGTGGCGTTTGACCAAGTGCTGGTAGGTTTTTTCCTTTTGGTTTCGCAAGCGATTAAGTAAACTATAACTTTATATTTACGGGGTCTGTTTTTATACTTGTATACATATAAATTGTAATACCTTTTTAATAAATATTGTAACTTGGAATTCGTGAAATAATTTATTGAAATAAGTTCAACACCAACCAGAACAGGTAACTTGAGTTAGAAAAAGTTGTGTAAAGAGTCGGTTGCCGTGTCGCACGGTTTTAAAACACAGTGCACGACAACAGAGGATTACTTCTCCTTCTTATATATTCATTCACTTACATACATACATACCGACCGGTAACAATAATTAGCCAACGATTGTGTAATCCCTCTATCCGATTAAATAAGGATTAATTACGAAGTTACCACCCTTGAGATTTCATCTTTTTATCTATTACTCACGTCGGACATGATATATGTTCCGAAGTTAATTGATACAAAATAGCCGAGTTGAGTTTTAATGCGAATAGATTATTAATAACTTTTTTATGATGTGTAAATAAAAAGGCCACAGAAAAACTTTATCGAAAAACCTTAAACTGAGTTATGTATTTTTCACGTGATAATTATTTTGATAAGATGATTAAACTTATTTTTTAAGCACATAAGTCATAGTCTTAACGATGCCGTAAAACCTATGTAACTTTTATTTTAAAAACAGCTTCGGCGGAGACCCAACGACAATAAAAACGTTGTGTGTATTTTAGTACACCGACATAACATTTTTACACTTAAATTGGTTGCCGTAATTAGGTTTGGAAAAAAGTGTTTCCATCCACAAGTTTAACTAGGTAAGTCTACAAAAGAGACCAGTTCGTGTCTAGTTCTAACGAACTGTTTGTTGGTTTATTGCTCTGATGTTAACAAAACAGATGATGTGTTGAGTAGAATTACTGCTTCAAGTAAAACAAGTAGGATGCTTGTTTCAATTGAACCTCTATCAATTACTGTCAGAGCTTTAAGTTTTCATAGTTATCTTTTAAGATGTACCAACGCACCGGAATTCAGCTAAATATTGTCGTTAAATTGTCCGCAACCATTTATTAAAAAAACTATATAAATTCTTCCTTAGAGTTTGGATAAAGCCATTGTATACATAGGGATAATATTTATTTTATAAGTATAGTTTCACACTATGTAATACATAAGCTCTTAAATACTATTGAGTATTGTTTAACTTGTCGTGTTTTTATCATAAAAATCGTAATCTCTTTCTGCCTTCTTTTTCGAAGTATCATATCGAAGTAATATTTAATGTTTTACTGTTTATATTTCAATCAGTTCATTAAATTTTCTTAAATTTCATTTTTGCATAAATTATATTTTGGCAATTTTATATATTATTAATCATTACGTACTGCACTTTCAACAATTCGTATTTACGTTACCAGTCATTTTCTTTCAGATTCGTCGCCCAAGTTATATTTGGGTTCCACCTATTATGAATTATTGTCCCCTATGTATGTGTTAAAAATTATTTAGCTTGTGTCTTACCATTTTATGCTCGTGATCTCCTAGTAGAGTTTATCCTTGTTGATAGTTGTGATCTAGTTTTTAATTTCGGAGTATAAAAAAGAAACAAAATTTGCAAACCATGAATGAACACTGAACATCACCTCATTCAAAATCACCACTCGAACTGTAAATATCCGTTACGCCAAAACGAAGGTCAGAAAAATATAAATAAATTATTGAATAAATAAATAGGTTCTTAACTATTATTATTACAATTGTCGTGTCATCGCCGATCAACGATCTGATCGTCCGTGATCATCCGTTCCTTTATCTCGCGCTATAAAAAGCCGCGAACACTTCTTTACACGCGACACTCTGCACTATTTGTCCGTGACAACGCTCAAAGAAACTACTATAGTTTTCGTATAGTTTTTCGTGTTTCGGTCCTTCATCCGCAAAAACGCAATATTAACGCGGCTGTCAACTCTTCCACCTGTCTCTCCATCCACGGCCTCTCTTTCTCCTTCTTCCGCGTACCTGATTTTGTCTCACTCGCTCTCTACAGGCTCCGGGCTACCACGTTGGTGCGCTATGCTGGCTCATAATTCTCCCATACCTTGGATATCAGGCTCCAGATGAGGTTCATCTTCTTATTATTCTTATTTCTCATCACCCGCCATAAACGACCATGTGCGTCGCATTCTTAACTTTACTAAGAGCTGGTTCTTTCGTTGGGCCCAGGTTCTACCCAGGTACCGACTTCATTCTTGATCTGTCTCTGTCCCACTCTTACGGCTTCACTTCGCTTCATCTCTCTTCCTTCTCTATTTCTCTACTCTATGGTGGCGATTTGTCCGGATAAATTCATATTTAACTTTTGCGCATGTAATTACAAAACGGTTTGACTAGTTGCCTCCTTCACTCCGATGTCTTATTGTTTTTGCCTTGATCGAGTGTTCTCCTTCCATTATCTGTTTACCCAAACTGTGCTTACAAATGGATTTTCGTTTAGTGGATAATTAATTATTATTTCTTTAGCGGACTACGACTCGAAAGTTGTACATCACCAAAAAAGTAGTTCTTTGTCCGAAAAACAGCAGAAAATTAAAAGTATGTGCTTACCCAAATAAATAAAAAATTGAAGAGACGCTTTCTTTTCATTGTTTAAGTTCGTTCTGTCTCAAATGGGTTTCCAGCCGCAATTTTATTTCATCCATAATCCTCAGAGTTAGAAGTCTGCACTGTTTGTAACAACCTTATGAAAATCATGATAATATCTCTATCGGTCATTTTGTTTATTATCAAGTTGACACATACTTAATTAATGCCTCATCTGCATGTCTCCAGAATTGATCAGCAGGAAATGAAATAATTTACACTTCTTTGATTCAAACAGGTATTTCCCCTCTGTTTCTGCGATATCTAGAGTGACCACAATGCCGATCTTTCGTTGATTTATGGTTTATTATTGTTCCCGTATTATGATATAGCCGAACATGGAATGTTTAGAGCTTACACGAGCTTACAAGTCACGTCCTCACAACACGACAGAATGCATTTAATTGATGTGTATAGTGTCGCTCATTTTTGTTAAAACAGTTTTATTGCTCGATATTGAAAAAATACTTGGCGCATTCACGCTATTATGAAAGTCCAGACTCAAAGAATTAATAAGCAAACTGCTGGACAAGAACTTTTAACTCATCACTGTAATTAAATGATTCTGTTAAAACGGCATTTACAGCCTCATTCGAATATCTTTGGTTTCTGACCCGCATCTGTACTGATGGAAGGCGAGAAAATTTTTGTTAAATTTCCTGTTGACTAGCCGAAATATTACACTTCTAGTAGAGATACAGAAGCTATTTAGTAATATTATTAAGCATACAATCAATTAATATCCATGTTTTATTAATGTCACTTAATTAACTCCTATTTTAAAATGTTGATCTGAAACCAATAAAAATTTAATTTTGACATCGACATTAACTGTGATAATAACATGGAACTTAATTCCTTGTAAATAAATAAATGTACCCCTTAAACTAATGTAATAACATTGAGAATTAACGGTTATTCTTCTTTCGACTTGCCTTATCCTTGAAATCAGGTTTTTATCTTTCTCAATTGTAATCGTTCCGATTAAAAAAAATAAAAAAGCAATCATTTGAAATGTATTGGGCACATTATTTTTTAAAATACATGATTTTACTATGGTAGTTGGTGACTTACTGGTAATCCTCAAATACGAAAGGAAAATATTTCTTCGAACAAGAGAACTTTTATGCCGGATGAATCACTATTAGTGAATTATCATGACTTTAATTTTTTATTAATTTAACGTGGGAATGCAACTATGAAAATTTATATCTAAGCGGTAATTTAATTGTGAAACATGAGAACAGCTACGATAACGACTCCATAATGTTGATTGGTTATTCAGTTATTACTCAATAGTATCCGCATTGGACACATCTTTGAAATTATTTGTGACGAGGATCCTGAAAGAACTGGTTTTGGAGATTTATAAAAAGTTTGCACTTATCCTAAAAATGAAATTCACTTTGAAGATTCGTAATTAAAGCGGTTAGTCGTTTTACACTCCACATGAGGGCCCCAAAGGCAAAATGTTGCCAGTTACGTTGGCTGTCCTGCGTTGAATACAAAAATGTCGGATGATCTTAGAAGCAATTATGAGAGTTTTTCAAATGAGGACACCGATGTCGGCTCCTTCAACTTCGACATCGAAGAGGTTGGTGAAAATTTATGTTGTCCTTTGACATACAGCAAATCTATGCACGCCTAGTCCCAAACTTTTTCTTGGAATGATAAATGTCATTTTGTTGGTTAGAGGGACTTAACAGTTGTGTTGACAGGAACCGAAATATATTGTTCAATGAGTTTAACATTAATTTAATGTGTTCATTTTGTGGACTACAGTTGGACGACGCAGAATATCAGATTCCACAAATTGTGGAACCACCCACCCTAGAAAGTATTTTAAACGACCCGGACGATCGTATTTCTCTGAACGACGACAGCGATTCACTCAACTGGTCTCAGGGTATACATTCCAGTCCGCTAGGAATTGAAGGAGGTAGTGAAACTGTTTCATTAGCTAGTCGTAGGAGTAGAAGTTCTTCCGATAGAAAAGATATATCATCATCATCATCATCATCAACATCATCAACTGCATTTCTTCGTTATGTTCTGCTGAAAGGAATTTCAACACAAATTTCCTCTGCTGTATGTTTCAATTAAAATTCAATACATTTTTCATTTATAAAACATTTTAAGGCTGATGCTATTTCAATTTTTTTCTAGGAAAGAATAAATGCTGGTTTTGCTACTGCAATTACAGTGACAACTATGGTTGCTGTCGGGACATCATGTGGTCTAATATTGGTATTTGATAGTGGTCAAACATTAAAGTGGTACTTGAGTGGGGCTGATGAGGAGCAAGGACCTGTTTCTTGTTTATGTTTTAATAGTGATTCAACTAGACTATTAGTTGGATATTCAAGAGGTCACATCCTCATGTTTGATCTATCAAATGGAAAATTAATTAGAACTTTAGTTGATGTGCATCCTCCAGGTACAGCTGTGCTCAGTGTAAAGGTAGGATTTAATTTTTGTGCTAATTGACTGTTGGAGTGCATGATGTACTTAATTTATTTATTGGTCATTTTAATTAGTTCACAGATTTACCAACAGTAGCACTTTGTTCAGATTCCGGGGGATCAGTCTTTGAACTTAATTTCACAAGGACCCTTGGAGTTAGAGGTTGCTCATCTAAATGCCTTTTCTCTGGAAGTAGAGGGGAAGTTTGTGTTATAGAACCTCTACTACTTCATCATTTAGCATTTCATCCTTTAAAGGGAATAGTTTTAGTTGCCATGGCCACACTCACTAAGGTAAAACATTTGTATATTTATTAAAAATTTATTAGGGCTTCTTTTAGTAATATGTAAAATAATAGTTATAAAACTCATTAACTTTTTTTGAAGAATATTAAATTCCTTTAAGAAAGTTAAGCCATGTAACATATTTGATTCATTTTTTTACAGGTGATTGTTGTCAGCATCAGACCAAAAATGAAAGTTGTTTTTGTGAAGGCTCTTCCTCCAGGATCAACTCTACTGCCCTTGGTCGACTGGCAGTTTGTTGTAATTCATTTATCTGATGGTAGTAAAACAATTGACCCAGTTTTGGCCTTTGCTAAAGATAATTGTATTAATTTTTTTCAAGTAAGAGAAAATTTATACTGAAAATTTTTAATGATCTTATAATGATAGTTATTAATTTTGACAGATTGTTTCCTCTTTTAGATTTCTGTAGATTCAGATTCAAAGTTAAAAGTGGCTGCTCTGCAAAAGTTAGTTGTTAATTATTCACTGTTATCATTGCACTGGTTAAATTCATGGACCATTGCTGCTGTAGATATCAGCGAAAGATTGCATTTATTAGAAGTTCACTCACATGAAGAGCTGGAGAATTTAGATATTTCAAATATTGGATTAGTCTATGAATCTAGTAATTTTAAGGGCATAATGACTGGTGGTAATGTCAGTGAAGCAATGGTAACTATTGAATAAAGAAAAAATTAAGCTTCTCTGATATTAATCTTGATGGACTGAGGTTGCTGTTTTTGTTTCAGGCTTTAGCAGGTGAAAAAGCTTGCTATAATACAATAGTTGGTTATGGAAACCAAATTTTAATACTTGGTATGAAAACTGTACACTTATTAACCATACGCCCATGGATTGAAAGACTGAATTACCTTGTTAAGCAAGTAAGTTACTTTTTTTATTACTACTGCTTTATGTCTGGTGAATGACTAATCTGAAATTGAAATATTTTACAAACCTCTTTACTAAAATGAAGTGTACATTGCTTATTTGAATCTTTTGTTTTTATAGAAAAAGTACCTTACAGCTTTATCACTAGGCTTATCATTTTATGAGGAACCCAAAGGAGCTGTAGGATTGAAAGGCTCTAGAGAAAGAAGACGGGAAATAGCAAAAGGGAAAGTAGTTCAAATTTTGGAGCAGTTCATAGAGGATATGGAAAGTCCAATAGATGATATTTCAGCTACAATGCAATATGCTATTTCTGTTCAATATGTGTAAGTCATACAAAAGATAAAAAGGGCTGTTTAACTTTGTCAAGAATATATATGGGAAAGAGATTTTTCATCTTATATACAGTATAATCAATGTTGCTTAATGCTTGACACTATATTGTACAAACAATGGTTTTAGGCAAATGGGGAACAGAATGCAGGTTTGAGACGTTAATTATATATCAATTCATTTCCATTGTTTCCACAAAATAATTATTTCTTATTTTTTTATATGTATTTATTTCAAAAGAATTTTTGTAAATTAAGATAAGTAAGTAAAGAACACTTATTCAAAATTGTATTTGCAGAGACATAATTTTCAACAAACTTTGGGAGTATGTCTACATAGATTCTAATTTGAGAAGGATTTTCTTAGAAGCAATGGAACCCTTCATTTTAAATGACCAATTGACTTCAATACCGCCAGCCATACTGCAACATTTTGTAAACACTTATGAAAACACAGGAAAATTACAGGTAATTTTTGTTGACAATTTTTATCCAAATCAGATTAACTTTAAACATTTACCATCTGTAATGATAATTTCAAACCAAATTATAAATGTTTCAGGCCCTGGAGGCATGTATCATTCATTTAGACATAGGTTCATTGGATTTACATCAAGTTGTACAAGTGTGTTGGGCGCATGGTCTCTATGATGCCATAATTTTTGTACACAATAAAGCTTTAAATGATTATATCTCTCCTATACATGAACTGGTTCCAATTCTTCAGAAATCTCTTGCCTCAGGTAAAACTCATCACTGTACTTATTAACGTTACATATACTTCACAGCCATTAATATTAATTCATCTCGATTTCATTGCCAGGTGGGAAATTAACTGCAAAAGAAGTAGAACTGGGAAACAAACTTTTGGTATATGTAAGTTGCTGTCTGGCCGGTCGGGGATTCCCCGTTGGTGATGTGCCAAAGGACTCAGTTCAACAAGTCAAGTACGATATGTTCAAATGTTTGACGAACATTCACAGCAAGGACGCAGACGACAGCGAACTACCTTACCCATATTTGAGGACTCTAATACACTTTGATACGAGGGAGTTTTTAAATGTGGTCTCGCTCGCGTTCACGGAACCCGAATTTACGTCTGAAGTCGGTCTCAGACAAAGGCAAAGACTAATTGATATTCTTTTGAACATAATGGTTTACAACCCAGGGTGCACGATGGAAGAAATTGGTGGATTGTACATTTTCCTTGCGAGACAGTTGAGTCGACCGGGTAGTGGGTTGCAAGTTGACAAGGATTTGTTTGGCAAAATTTTTGAGTACTTGACAACTCCCGATTTGGAGCATCAGGAAGAGAGACAGCAAGCTTTGCTTGACATCTTAAGAACAGACGGGTTGCAGGAATACTCAAAAGAGACAATTTTGGAACTTGCTACCAAAGCAAAATTGTAAGTAGAGTGTACTGCAAATAATTTTGGTAACTTCTTATTATTAATGTTATTACCTTGAGTTCAGCTCCTCAGAATTCACTTAGTAGTGTAGGTTTCTATTTTCATTATTCAATTATTGTGACAGGATTTTATGATTTTTGTACTTCTCATTGTAAGGCTGTGCAGACTTTCTCATGTGACATATTGCAGGGTCCTTTTAGATATATTAGGCTACTTGAATTTATTTAACCAATGTCTCTACCTACCAGTAAAACTTTATGTACTTCATAAACCAAAGAATTGAACCATATAAATTATCATATTTCGAATCTTGTCTTTTGTAACCATTCGTTTCATTACTACAATTTTCTTACGTAAGAAAATTCAAATTCAATACTATTATAGAATAGTAATTAGTTTTGTGTATTAGTTTCAGAGTGTGCGAAGCCATACATGAGCAAAATGGAGAGTGGGATCAGGTATTCCTTTGCTACCTGCAAGATTCAATAAGAAGGCCCCAGGTGTTTTCATTCTTGAGAAATATTTTACTGCTCTACAAAAACACTAAAGATGCCGAACCCATATTGAACAAAGTTTGCTCAAAAATAGAAGATCTGATGAATTTAGATATTGAGAGTACTTCAACAATTGTAGCAACCTATGCCATTGACAGATTGCCGGAATTGTTGGATAATTTGAAAAATGACAAGCACAAACTGGCTTTATTGCAGTCCCTCCTGTACAGAAGAACGAAGTAAGTGATTTAGTTGTTGCTTGTCAAAGTCTGAAGTCGTTTTTTCTATCACTTATTATTATTATTTTTATTTATTTTCAGAGAGCCAATTTGCGAAAACGACTCAGCTCCATTAGTACAATTTTTTAATAAATTTATTAGATTAGTCTTAGTCTGCGAACCGAAGTCAGCGGTCTACGAGTTGAAAACACATTCTGAACTGTACAATGTTGAAGATGTTATAAAGATTGCGCGGGAATGCAATCATAGAGAAGCCGAAGCATTTTTGTTGGAGAAAAATAGTAACTTTAAAGAAGCCTTTGAGGTGACTATATTTCATTGCCCAGAGAGAAAGATCATTGCATTACTGGTTAACTAGTAAAAATTATTAACCACTTAATTTCCCACCCTATAGAGTTTTTATTATTACTCAAGACTAATGGAAACCGAAGTTCAACCATCATTTTAAAACTAGGGCCTCCATTTTTTCTTTGGTTTTAACGTCTAAACGTCTCTTTCTAGGTGTTAAATAAAAAACTAACGGATATGTTAAACTGTGCAATAAATCATAGTCAATCTGAAGTAGAGGATTTAGTTAAAGAATTAATAGGAATTATTCAAAGATCTCATTCGAGTTATACTGAACCAGAGAGGCATAAACTGTGGATATCACTCTTGGATGTGTTGATCGCATCTGAAAATTCTGTCAAACCAAAAGGTACAATAAGTTTTTTGGGTAGATCGGTTAGTACGCAATTTTATCCGAAGTGATGGCTTTGTTTCTTTCCAGAAAAAACGCGTCTCATTGGTATGGTGCTAGGAGGAACAATGGGTCACGCCAATCCTTCCGCAATATTAGAGCATTTGCTACACGGGACGAATTCAGTGGCTACCTTTGGAGAAATAAGGCATTTGCTAACGGGTTAGCTTCGTTAATGGAAATAGTTAACAATAACTGAGCGAGATGTTCGATGTTCCAATTGCGTACCCAATACTAATTTTATATTATTTTTTAATTCTCAGGTATGTTAGAGAATACATGGTTCGAGGAACAACTAGTTAAAACAACACAAAAACTAGTGTGCTCTGATTTGTATTCCCAACTAGTTTATTCTTTGAATGGAGCCAAACGCGGAATTCGACTGTCGGCCAGTGTTTGTTCTGCTTGCAACAAATCACTCTCCAATGGCTCCGTACTCGTCCTTTTCTGTGGTCATCCACTTCATAAAAACTGTTTCACAGAACATCAGTGCCCGATCTGCGCAACAATCGCCGTAGACAAGGTAAAATTATTTTACTATTTTATATGCATGCAAAAATTGGCATACTGCAGCTTCTTAAGGATGGAAAATTTTAGATGGCGAGCACAAGCAGTGAGGTTATAAGGTTGGACAAAACCAGTGCGTCCAGTACAAACATTTTGAAGAGCCAATATTTCAATTTGAAAGTTACCGCCCCACCGGCTCCGGATTTGGAGAATTTGGAAAGAAATGCCAACGTCCTGCTCTTTAAATGAAAGTTCTGATATTACAAGTTATAAATACTTCAACACGCCTGTTAAAGACGTTTTTCATAATTTTTCTTGTGCTCTTTGTGACCCGTGTATTTCTTGTTTTACTGGGTCTACTAGCTACCATTTTCCATTGTTACCCGCAAGATAAAAAAACTACACCGCCAGCATTTCGAGAAATCGGAGACAAACGAATCTATGGAGTTCAGTTACCAAATTTTATATGTATATAAGAGTCATGCATCAGACGTCGACCAATGTACATCAGTGAATTTACTGATCCTGTTGAATTCTTCAAACGCATTTTTTTGAGGTCCAAGAGAGAGTGGTATTCCAAATAATGAATCGTCACCAATGTAAGTTTTGAAAGTTCTTCCGTACACCTGGAGCTGAGCATAGTGTGTGATGATCGAGTTGACAACTGAGTCAAAGAGCTGTGTGTAGCAGTTTCCGGAAGGTACGCCATTGTGTTTTAGCCACATGATGAACTAACGTCTACCCCAGCATCAATCTGTAACTCTCCGTCATTATCGCGGGTGGTTTGTATGATTGAGGGTAGCCTTTTATATATATATATGAATTCCTGTTGCCATCGGATATCGAATCCTTTGATACTCTTGTATCAGTGGAGCACCTGTCATACCTTCTAAAATTAAGTGGTCGAAGGCTTTGCCCCATACATGCCTTATCTTAGGTGAGTCAACAGTACAGAGTTGAGTCCTACCAGGATGATATGTAAAGGTTTTCTGCGCAATACCACGTTCGGTGTCTAACCACCATTTTAGTGATAACACTGCGCGGCTAATGGCTTTTTCGTGATTCCCAGGCGCTCCCATTTTGCCGATATAACCCCAACCCGCGCTGGAGGACGGAATAAAAGGAACTGACTAAGTCATTCCAGGGGATTGATCTTACTTTCTGAGGAAGTGTGTACTCCTCGGAAGTTATGCGAATCGCTTCGAGCATCGCTCTTCACACAATTCACTAATCACATCTGTGTCTAGTTGCTGTTCAAGACAGCCTCGCACATATTCGTCAACAAGCCAAGGATCCTTCACAATTTTGTGAGGCTTGACAGTAGTGAGGTATTGAAGACACATTCGTAGGTATATCCATCTCACTAGTTCGTTGAAATCTACACAAGATAATCAATCGCAGTTTTCGGAAATCAATTAGTCAGATAACTCTTTTTATCAATAAGTAACTGTAGTAAAATGTATTCAATGTTCACTTTTTACCTACCATTTGAAGCGTTTTACTATTGTAGTTACCCGAATCCGGCTCGAAGGACCATAAAAATGTTGCGTAAAATGAATGTGGAGGTTCGAAGGAACCTCAACAATGCGTTTGAAGAATTCAACAGGACTGCGTGAACTCACTGAGTGAACTAAATGCGTTGCACTGTCTGGTCGACGTCTGATGGTAATTTTTGGTGACTGAACTCCATAGATTCGTTTGTCTTCGATTTCTCGTAATGCTGGCGGTGTAACAATCTAGAATGGTAGATAATAAACGCTGTAAAACAATAAATATGCGGCTCATAAAGAGGACAAGAAAAATTATGAACATCTTTAACAACGTCTATTATTATTTATAATTTTTTTAAATTTATCAATCCCATTTTCCTAAAGCTAGAATACCATATCCAACGTACTAGTCACACTAAAATTATTAATTATCACAGAACTACAAGAATATATTATGTATATATGGGGACGATATTGTAAAAGTTCAATTTATCTGTTTGCAATAGATAATCACGAAAACTTATTTGTCACAAAAGTCATGTAATAAACACTCGAACCACTATTAAAAACTATTAATAATGCTGGGTTGATAACTAAAATATGAAGGAAATGGTGTACTGGTGTTACTATCGTGGCATTGCTGTATTACACTTACATGGAAGGAGAGAACCGACTGGAACAAAAATTCTTCCTACGGCTATTTTTAATTGTTGCAACTCCAAAAAAGTAAAAGAAGCCGGGAAGGCTCATGTGTTCAGTTGAAGCAATGAAACGGTTTCGAGTTCCAACAGTTCAACAGAGTTTTAATATCAAAAATTAATTGACCGCAAAAATTCCTCGTTTCTCTGGCTGAGGCTTAACTTGTCTGTGGACGCAGGAATTGAGTCCTTGATGAAAAAAAACCGTCGTCACCCACGTTGAGCGAAAATTTCATTTGGCTGTGTCTTGTCTTGCTTGCCAAACCTGCCAGTGTCAAGGGAACCAACAATGCACAAAATCTCAAAATAAATTTTATAAAATTGAAATCTGAAATCATTATTGTAATTATTAACTTAGGCTGAACTGATCACTCAAAACATTCGCATCAACTCACATGATTATATAAACCTATTTATATGTATAAGAAAATTATTGTTAAAACCATGCCGTTCATTATTATCGCGGTTTTCCTGTTTTATTTCAAATAATATTACTTCTCAATCATTCTGTTTACATGACACTAAAGTAAAATTGTTTTTGTTCAAACTTTAACTATGAAATATTGATTATTATAAGTGTTATCTTTATAATTGGACAAATATATTGGTAATAAATATTTTAAATTATTTATTTCAAATTATATACATGTATGTATTACAGCATTTCACTCTATTTTTTGTTTCAGTATTTTGTTTCTTAAGGTTGAAAATTAGCACTTCAAATACTTAATTGGTCGTAGAATATTTGTCTTTTGTTCCTCCTAAAGGTAAGCATTTACCTAATCAGTGTTACCTTATCAGTTAATAGTACCAAATTTTTATAAAAAAAAAGAAAATATTTATATTTGCATCTCCTCCAACTTTAATGGCTATTGGTTTTACGAATGTCAGTCAAAGTGGAGTCCTGAATAAATTATTATCCAAGTCACTAGGAAACCAGCAAATGAAGTCATGAATCCCTCTTTTGTCAGCTCCCAAGCACCACCATATTCTTCTTCATCAATTGATTGAAATGAACTAAAGTAAACATAAATTAGTCCAGCATTTACTAGAGCAAATCTGAAAAGATAAAATATAAGTTTCCTTCTTACTGGTTGTGCAGCATTGATTTGAACAGTGCATTACTTGCAAACATTCATGTGTTTTAGTCTACAGTTTTATTATCTTAACAAAATTTGTTTCATGTTGACCTGTTGCAAGCCTTGTACAGTAGTAAACTCATAGTTTACAAATACCTAATCTCTTTACAGAACGATTAGAATCAATTAAACAAATAATGCCACATAAAATCTTTTAAAAATTGGTGAGCTGGTTACTCTATTTGGGAAAGAAATTTTTAAATTTTTTTTCTGAAGTTGTTTGTAAATCTTAACATCAGAATGTTGATATAAGAAATTACGTAAATTTAATAAAGTTAAAACCTTACATATTACAACTTTATAATAATATTTTTTTATACAACTGTTTTTTTTTAAATTACAAAATTCATCTTCCTGTACAAGGCAAAAGGGAATCAAGAAAATGAGACTATTTAAAATTTTGATTCCTGTGATGCTTCTTAAAATGTTTATGTACCTTTGAAATTTAATTCTTGCAAAACTACACCGTTTAGTTAACATGGAAGAAATTAAGTTGAAATTGTTTGGTCTCCTTAATGTAACTCTACTGATTAGAGTAATTGTGGCCCAAATAAATGGATACAGCCTATTTCCCTCAAGCATTAGGCTCTGCAGCCAATTCCATTAACCTATTAAAAAGTGAGGGGAATGTCCTAGTGTACCAACAAGTCACATGCAGTTTGTTTACTTTTGATATGAATGGAAGACTTACAATAGCAGCGCCACGAAACCTTTCAAAGGTATGAGGCCCCAAACGATTCCTACTAGAATTCCAATAACTTGTCTTGACCAGTAAATAACGTCCAGAAATTCGTCTTTATCTGGCCATTCAGAATTAGCTGTAATCGCTCGTTTCCACATAGAATCCGTTGACGTGGATTTGCCGGACGGATTGCTCACCGTACCGTTTCTCATTGCCTGCTTCGCCTTCGACATTTCACCTGTCGTTCTCTTTCGCTCAGTCAAACCCACATTAAATAACCCTATTTATTTATTTACCATCACTGGAGTGATTTGGAAACTTTTCAAACTGACTCTACGTCATCGCCCTGGCAGCAGACGATAATTTTTATTTTCCATGTGGAAGACGACTTGCTGCTTGATTGGCGCATTGACCTCTGACGTCAGCGAAGTTGACAAACCAATCATTATCTACTAACTCTATACAACTTAATTTCATTTGAGAATTGATTCTTTAGAAAGTGAATGCAAATATTTTCTTTTTAATACATTCGTTGTTTTCTAAATTAGTAGAAGATTTAAATTTGTACCGACGACTATGGCAAACGCTTCGTTGTCTATGGTATTACAGTTTTACGTCATCATTGAACGGCACTCGTGACAGTCACCCCAAAAGTTGGGTATTCTGTTGAGCAGAGTATCAGTTTTCAAGTGGGAACGTGGAAAAGAGATTTTTTTAATTCGTTTACTTTTTCGGAATAGTTCTGTGGTAAAAGTTTGGTGCAGAAACATTTTCGACATCGCGATGAACTTTTTCGTAAACCTCTTTTTGTGCGTTATGGGGTTTCAACGAGTTTTTAACTAAAAATGAAATCACCTCCACCGGTTGATGTCAGTGTTGTTGACTTACTAATTGAATTTAAATTCGGTGCGAAGCTAATTGCCTAGCGGTCCATCCGTAATACTTTTTTTAAAAATAAAATTAGTAATGCTCTCAGAAAATGTCAATTACCGAATTTAGTTTGACGATTTCGCTCAACTCCTGTTGTACAAATGAGTATAACATTCTTCAGCGAATCTCTTGTCATGTAATGTTATTCGACCCAATTCTATGAAATGTGAGACATTCAGACGCGACAAATTTTTCCGTCGGATTTGCGTAAACGCAGGATAAGCAAGCCTTGAAAGCAATGGATGGAGTCATAGACAGCATCCATGGCAAATCAAAAAGCAAGGACTTGGAATATGGAATTCCGGATGGTAAACCCCATCCGGATTCCCTTTTTTACAAATTCACAAAAGTGCTAAGTTTAAATTCCTCCTGCAACTGGTTCTGGACGCTTTCGTCTCTTCTTTTCCTCATGTTTGTTATGTATGTTTGCAAAAGTTATGTAAAAGCCCTTCTCTTTTGGATAAGTTACCAAGACCCAGTTCTTGTTAACCTGTTATTTGTACTGCTCTTCACATTAGTTTCTTTTCCATTTCTCTGGGGATACATGTTACTTGTGCTCTCAAGTGGATACCTATTTGGTGTCATTCACGGACTTATCATTGTGATTCTGTCAGCTAATACTGGAGTTGCAATAGCTCACTACACTATAAAAGCCTTTCATGCAAGATATCCAATATGTAAAATAAATGAAAGTGATAGTGCTCAGGCTGTTTTAAGAGTTATCTCCGGACCTCAGGCTTTTAAGATAGTTATGTTCTGCAGATTGTCTCCAATTCCTTTTGGACTTCAGAATACAGTGTTTGCAGTAAGTAACAATGGATTCATATGTTGGAAATCAGTTTAACATCATTACTCTGTAAAAATTATTAAAAAAATTGTACTCTAATTGATTTAAACTGTTTAGAAAATAATACATCCTCTAGAAGTATTAAAATGATCACTTACAATTAAACCAAAATTAGCATCATCATACTATGTAGGAGTGGTCTATAACACATTTTGTATAAAATACACTTTTGTAAAGAGGACCAAAAAAAATTCTAACAATTGATGCAAATTTCAATGTAAGTTTCAATAAGGCTTATTTTGTCAAGTAATTATTTAACATTTAAATTATTCTTACCACAGTAATAAATACAAAGTAGGAGTCTAATGTAAAGGTTTCAGTTTGCAAAAAAAACAATTTTACAATCAAGTTCTTGTAATCTTATTCAGGTACCGTGTAATAGATTATGTGTGTTGACATTGTTGATTGATATGCTAAAATCATACTAACACAAGGAAATGAAATCAGAAGAATGTTATGGGTGATTTTTCTTGCTAAGTAGCATGAAGGTAATAATTCATTAATGTACGACTATGATAAATGTCAAGTGGGATCAAGGATTTGGTCTGATTAAAATGCATCTTGAACATGTCATTCAGTTGGTCAGACTGCTGCTCCTGCTCAAACATACCACTAACCATTCACATTCAAAATATTAAATGTGGGCTTAGTTCTAAAAGAGGAAATCATGTGTTATTTAGTTTGTTATTAGGCAGTCAACTGACAATGAACACTGGCTGTACAACAGCTGTGCAAAAGAGGTCAACATCTGGAAATACCGTCGTTCGACAGCTACGCAGCAGTGTAATCTTTTTTTTTTATTCATTTCTAGTTAAGTGACATATCGCCAAGAACATGTCACCTGGCAACTTTTTTGGGACTGTTACCGGCCCAGTGCTTGGCCACTTACCTGGGAAGCACCCTTAGATCTATCGAGGATGTTCTAAACGACTATTCGAAGGCGACGACAGGCATACTCGTTTTATCCGTTCAAATTGTCTTCGGCATAACTCTGTTGGTTTATGTCGTTCACAAAGCAAGAAAGGAACTGAAAAATGCGCTTTTGCTTCAAGAGCTGGAGTCATCGTCAAAGGACTCCAGCCTGACGACAATCACCGTCAGCTAACAGTCAGTTTCTCTGATAGTAAACATTTTCTGTTGGACACTCATGTTGGTGTTGGTGCCAACTCGGACGACATTTTGCTCCCACAAGGGCAGGAGCTCACTGATTCATGTGCTTGGATTATTAATGCACACCTGTATTATGTATACGGTTGATGAACGTAAGGCTACTGAATGTTTGACACGCCATACTACGACGCATTTTGGCCCGCAGTAAAAAAATAATTGACCGGCCGTAAAAATTCATCCAACTGTCATCATTGTTACTTTCTGGATTATGAGAGACACAAAACTGCAACAAGATTCCATCTGTGTTAAGCAATATTAAATATCATAATTGGCGCCAAGATGCTGGTACCTGAACTCGAAATTGTGTTCATGTTATTGTGTATGTTATAATGTCTGGTGCTAAGCACTATCATTCACCATTAACTGCTTGAATTATTCACCCATTTTGATCATTTTTGTTTTACAATTTTTTTAGTAAATTTTTACATATTCAATATGCAAAGAGTGTTGCTTGGACGCCATTTAAAAGTTGGGCCGGGCTTTAGCCAAAATGACGAAATTTGTTTTTGTTTGACGAAGACAATACGATCTTCGGTTTTAATTGTTTAATTTTTGTTGAAATATATTTAAAATAATACATGTAATTCATCGCATGCATTCATTGTATTCCGCACTACATTTTCCTCTTCTCTTGTACACCCACCACAATGGAGTGTATCTCGTTGGATGTTTCTTATAGCAAGAACGTCATACGCCTAAGGTGCAACACAATGGATTTCACTGTTGTGCTCTCCATGGAAATCGAAAAACCAGAACATTGTCAATGCTTTTAAATGAATGTTAATTTCCATTGTGTGTCAACGTGAAGTCCTGTGGTGTAGTGCAGTGCTAGCAGAATGCAATGGTGCACCGGAAGAACAATGCTAAATTTCATTGTTTCACAAGGCCGAGAAGGCGAGGTGAGAGTCTGCCTGAGACATTAATAATGTTGTAGATGCAGAAGTTTGAGCAAATTGAAACACTAAATACAGATTGAAGTGTAAAATACACTTACAAGTAAATAGTAAAGTATTATATTTGCACTAATACATTTTCCGTAATAAGATCACATTTTTAATTATCACGCAAAAATGACTAATTTTATATCACGCGAACTAAAACGTGAAGGGCGGTCATCCAAAATTTGACAAAAAATAGTTTTATAACCAACCATTGAAGTAAACATGAATTGTAACGCGAGTAACGTTTATGTAGAGAATTCAATTGCCCATGTCAACTTAAAATGCAAAATACTTTTTCTTTGTTATATGTCCAAGAAATTGTGAGAATACTTCTGCAAAGAAGAACTTGTGCTTTTATGTTACGGTTAGGTGAATTATTTTGGTACTACTAGTTATTTGGAGTGCTAGTTAATGTAACGGTTTGCCCGGGGTGTTAGTAACAATTTAGTAACAATTTGTAGCTGTTGTCGTGCATTGAAATTATTTGACTTGCTCAATTCTTTGCAGTCGGTTTTGAAATTCTCAGTCAAGTGTGAGATTCGACGTGTCAGTGAACTCACGGCGATTAATTGCGACTCAAAATGAATTAGGTAAACTGTAATTAATTACTTCTAACTAAGACTAGTTTAATGGATGAACGATTTTTAGAGATTTGCAAATTTAGCCAAGAAATTGGATGAAATTTATTATTGGCACATACTTGGTACTACCCGACACCAACTGATCCTTCCTCTCACGGAAACTCTACGTGCTGTGCTGTGCTGTTCTGTTACCCGTAAGTAAATACACCCAGACAAAGAGTGCACAAGAAAACATTTTTGAGATTCGAATCATGTGAAGTAAGGAAACGTGTGAAGTACCCACCACCAGGTAATTTTGACTGACGTTTTAATGTAATTGTTCCGTCAATGTCAAATTTGTTTTTATATCCTATCCTGTATAAAATCACGTGTGAAGTTTTTTTTTCGATTGAAAGGCAGGTTTTATGCAAATCATTGAAGACACCAACTTTGGCACCGCCATGTTCCTTGCTCATACATGCCTGATATGGCAATGCATCTGGAATCGTTTTGTCAGTTTACACTTGAGCGCCTTACATTTTAGGACATCATTCATGTTTAGGAATGTTCTTTCTAGAAGGAGTCAACAAACTAAAGTCAATGTGTAATGTACTGTGCGTTATTACACCTAACACCGCACAGCGGTACACAGTTGAGTCATTGTGTAGTATTTCCTTTGTGTTTTTTGGAAATATTGAGTTGACATTTTGCTCCTCCTCGTTAGCCGTAAGTTCACATTCTGTGTGTACCTGGGTACCGTGTTAAACCTGTTCATTACCTGCCGATCATAAAATCATTAGAAAATTTTGTTAACATGTTGCCGTCCCAAAACCTCCTATTTAGAAACTGATTTTCAAAAGTGAATGCCAGTTTTCCACTCCCACATCCCAAGGTGGATTTCTCCTTCCAAATGTTGTCTTTTCTGCCGTAAGTCGTAGATGCGTCAAAAATTTCGGAACTTTCCTCCCCCTTGCAGATTCCCATTTCAGGTACGGGGTTGGAGTTGTTCTGTGGCGTCAGCAATAGTGCTTTTTCCACTTGCAGATTGTTAAGGCCTGATTTATTCGAATTGCACCACTTATTGTTGTTTGCCACCATATCCTTCATATCATTCTCAATTTTGTTCTCCAGTTTGACTATTTCCACTCGGATTTTTTCCAGCAGGTTTTCGCCTATCATCGCCGTGGAATCTTCACGCAGCAAAGCTTTGTCCAACTTCTCCAGGCATTCGTTCTCGAGTTTCTTCAGAGTTTCGTTCATTTTATTTCTTTCTGAACGCGTGTCCGAAATCAGAGTATCCATTTTGTCGCAAAGTCTTCGTTCCAGATCAGACACTTGAAGTTTGACTTGGTTGTAGCTATAGTTGAAAATGTCGTCACCCACTGTAACGAAACAATGTCAGGACATTATTCATAATTTATTGTTTATCATTAGACCTTCACTTCATATGTGAAGGTTACTTTTAGTTGTTATAATTTGTAGTTTGTACTTTGAACTTACTTGATAGGGTTCTATTTTACTTTAGTTTTAATATTTAAAACTAATTCTGAATAAGAACACCGAACGCCGACGACCCCGAAACTTAATTCCATTCATATATTAAAATACCCCTTAATAAAACAAATAAAAGCAATGCCTAAGATGACTGATCTAAAGAGAAACTAAATAACAGCGATTAAAAAAACAATTTTATGTATGTATTTTATTTGCATATTTAGATATGTATAAGACGTATAAGACAAAAGATGGAACTTGTTGGATGATCACGAGAAGGAATTCAAGTTATGTAAAACAATACGATTTCTACTGAATTCTACTGACTCCCCAAGTTCTTATACAAAAATATTTACCACCGCATTTGGTACGCCACATTTAACTTTGTTACAGTAAAATTCGAATGATTTGTATACCAATTAGGCTGTAGTCGTGTGACAGATTGTTCCCAAGCACGTATTTAGAACAGTAGAATTTGTGAATGTCAAATAAATACTTTTATCTAACCGACACTCGTTCCTTAATATTTTGAACAGACAAGAATGAAAACCTTGAGAGCTGTTTGTCCTAGAGAAGTGTGCCTTCCAAGTAGAATAATGACATGTGAAACGTGGAAAGTATTAATTATGACAATTTGCGGGTACTGAAGAAAGCCTTAATAACTCATATGACTGTGGCACTTGCGTTCACTTTGAGATACCAATTGGAAGTGTTCGAAGATCGAAGTATTTTCTACGACGTACCTACGAGGAACATAATGGTAGAAAAGTTTACTGGTTACAAACCTTCGAATTTTCCGGCACAGTTGGACAAACCCGAGAGAAGTCGGTCCTTCAGACAGTTCATGGTGGCTTCCATGTTCTGTATGACAGCTTCTTCTTCGGTTCTTTGCATTTTCTCGTCGACTAACGCCTTTTTTATGCTGGAAATTTCGCTTTCGAATTTCTCATTGACCGCCCGAATTTCTAATTTGGTCGCTACGCATTCGTCGCAAATGTCTGCATGCGTATTAAAATCGTTGTTTTTTTTTAGGTCTTTGATAACACATTTGAGCACTTCGTTCTGCTGCTGAACGAAAATAAACTTCTTTCTTAAGTACTCTTCGTTCTCGTTGCCAGGCTCGACCGATTGAATTCCGGTCTCGTCTGTTGTTGGACTGGCCTGCAGCTGCTTGTCGGCTACCTAAAGTGAGAGATATAATAGGAGAGCTGGAAGGAGCCTTTAAAGATATTAAGATGGTAAGGGATAGCCTCAAAAATCAAGAAGTAATACATCCCACCGGGAACTAAAACGAAAAGTCATTTTGAGAAACCTTTAGGTACCCATTTTGTCAGTACCCTACAGTAAGTAAATCATTTAAATATTCGCTTAAATTGAATTCGCATTCGTGTGGTATTTGGTTCTGAAGATGACAAGTGGAAAAAGACATGTCGGGTCGACCACATTGAAAACTTCTTTTACACCTGACCTGAGGGCGCTCAGGTATCACTACCATTGACGTCATAAATACCGTGGTTTATTTCCGAGTAGAAAATAAAAACCTACTCTTTTTTTGTTTATTCCGCATTGAACTTCCCGACTGACGACGGTAGTCCTCGTTCTGAACTTTTCTAACTGTTCGAGGTATGCAGTCTCCTTCTGCTTGAATAACTTCTCCATGTCCGTTAAATGACATTTCAGACTTATGTTTTCCTCTTCTATTCTTTTGAATTTATGTTTTTCCCGTTTGATCTAAAACGAGTACAATTAAGGTAACACAATTCTTTTTACCTTTCTATACTCGATCCCTTTGCTTAAAGAACTTTCTCTAAATCAAATTAGAAGGTCAATGCAACACTGGGATGGCAGCCAAGAATTGCCAGAAGCCAAAATTAAAAAATCGTAGGTTCAATAGATTTGACCAACAGGTACTTTCCGACGAACTGTCACGCGACACACTTAAACAAATCCTTGAGAGTTGTGAGTAAAATCGACGATATATTTTAAACTTTTACTAGGACAATTTGCTTTCGGTTGGGCTTGTGAACCGACAAACGATGGGAATTTTCTAATACTGTCTTCTTAGTGATAATACAAATTAATAGAATGGAACTGTTCTCGAACGAAAAGGTGAAATTGCTCAGGTCGAACGACCGTCACTCAAACAGTTGTCGATGTATTTTATACTTGGGCTCACCTACTTCTTCTAGTTTTTCCGATAAATTATCTATTTCTAACAAATAATATTTCTCCTTTTCTTCCATTTCTTGCCGCAAAACGTCAAGTAACTCTTTCCTGTCTGTCTCGAATCGCAAGTTCATTTGAAGTATTTTCTTCCAGTCATCCTCTTTGAAGTCGTGAGACAGCTTCTTGAGTGTGTTCGCGTTACGCAAATTCTCTCTTTAACATAGATAAACAGATGGTCTAATATAATATAATGAGGTTTCTTTTAGGCAAATCCAAAAAATATATTTGCTATTACTTTTGCAACGTTCTGAGTTCCCGTTCCTTATTACTAAGTTTTGTTTCCAGTTGTTGTATTTTCCTATCATTTCGCTTGGTGAGGGCTTTTAGAAGGTCTTGCATTTCGTTTCTCTCACGAAGAACTTTTTGAAGCTGCCCATGTCCATCTACAATTGAAGACATTGGTTATCGTTCCTTACAATTGTTTATTACTTATTAGAAGAAGCTGGAGAATTCAACATGTTGGGTCTACATGTCACTCATTTAAATTCTTTCTTGCCTTTTATTTGATGGTAATGTGGTACTCACTACTCAATTCTTTCTCCAATGTGCTCAACTCCAAATCCCTCTCTGATATTACTTCCAGATTGTAGTGGAATGCCTTTTCCAACTCTTTCAAGCGTCGCTTATAAACAATAAGTTCTTCTTCCTTCTCTATAAGATTCGATAACAAAGAGTTCATTTTGCTTGCAACGAAACCACCTTCATGGTTTCGGCTTGCTCGGTCTCTGGCGAAATATTTCTCGAAGTCTCTTTTCATTTTTACCTTTAACTCACAGCTGTTTAGAGTGCTGTTAGAAATCCCAAACGGTTTCGATAAAATTTTTGAAAGTACAAGCTTTTTTCAACTTCTTGTGGAACATGGAACACTATTAGTCATACTTAGAACACAGTAAGTGAATTTCAACAGGATAAGAATGTTGTTTATCTTATCGGAATTACATTGTTTTCATTTGCGAATATGGTTAAAATACTCTTATTGACGATTGTTAGAGTATTCATTAACAGCTTTTTACCTCCTTGGGAAATAAGTTATTTAAACTTATCAAAGCAAATATGTAATGGCGAACCAAATCTATGAAAGAAAAGATACTTTCTATGAATGCAGCGCAAATCAAAGTTAAATATTTCAAGTAGAAACAAGATTAATTGAGCAGTTTAACTGTCGATGTAGTAAATTTAGAATTACATTGAAGAAAAAACTACCGAGATGTAATGTAATCTGATATCCGTTGCATATAGAAACGGAATAGCGGGAAAGAGTTGCAATGCTGCCAACGTAACTGAATTTTCTAGGGAATGGCCGAATTGTCAGGGCCTCTTACGTTTAATACATCGTCAAAACTACAATGTGTTTTTAGCTGTTTTATTCTTCTTTTTCAAAATGTTTGGCGTAACACCTAAACAAGTGTTGAATGCATACCTGCGTTGCAGCACTAAGGGCGCGACAACACATTTACGCCGTCACAGCATTATTTCGTACGGGAAATGTCAAACATTTTGTGCTATACCGACGAATAGAAATTCATTACTTGCTCTTCAAAAAACTGGAAATGGGAAGCGTTTTTACAAGGATTTTGCTCACAAACCCCAGAAAATGCATCCGGTTAAGGCAACCGCTTTCCTCATTGCGGTAATACTGATGCCAACATTATTATTTTTTGGGGAACAGTTAAGTGAAATATATTACTAATCTATTATGCATAGGAACTCGGCAACTTATTGAAGGAATTTTTTTGCAGTATTCAGAATTACCTTGAAAAAGCGAGTACAGAAGCGGCTCCTGCCAACCAGCAACGGAATCCTGAATTGGATTGTGACACAGAAGTTGAAGAGGGAGCCAAAAAGAAAAAGAAAAAGGAGAAAGTAGGATTCAGAGATAGAAAGGTACAAGACTAAATCATACAGGTTGAATTTGAGTTAGTTGTCATGTTAGCTTTGCTATACAATATTGTCAACATTGTTGTTCTTATTTAATGCAGTTAAAACTTCCTGAAATTAAAAAAAAATGGAATTTAAAAGCATCTTAATAAATATTGTATATATTTTTAAGTTGTAAGTCTCTTTATAAAATCATAAATAACCCTTCAGAGAACTGTAACTTTGCACAAATTGATAAATTCACATAAACATTCCAAGTGTTCTTTAATTGCTTTTGTGAGCTTTGTCAAACACAAGATTTAAATTTTATTATTATCACAATGTAACAGAACATAATTTTTGACAATTATTTTTCCTGGATTCACAAAATTAGAAATTTATTTTATTTAGATTACTGAATATGAGAATCGAATGAGAATGTATTCAACACCAGATAAGATATTCAGGTATTTTGCCACAGTTAAAGTGTATGAGGGAGAGTACTCTGAAGTTTTTATGACACCCTCTGACTTCTTAAGGTCTATAACACCAGGAGAAAAGCAACCTGATGGTTAGTAAGTTTTCAAAACAAAATTAATTTTTGAGCCATACCCTTGGAATGAATGCTCCATGCATCAATTAACAATGAGAATGTTAACAACCACTGGTGCTGGTGGTGGAGGCATATGCTCATAAATAATACACCTAATTTTCCCAAATTTAATCAAAAACAGGAGACATGGATGGACCAAATTGCATTTTCTGTGTGCAATTTAATTCTGGAACACAAACCTATATTATAATTGCAGATTATTGAATATGAGAATCGTATCAGACAGTTTTCAACCCCTGATAAAGTATTTCGTTACTTTGCCACCCTTCAAGTGGCCCACCCTGGAGTTCATCTTGACCAGCATGAAATTTTTATGACTCCAGATGATTTCCTACGCTCATTGACACCAGGAATAAAACAACCTGAGGGTAGGCTGCATTAGAACTGCTTTGAAATTGCATGTTGTGCACAGCAGTTAGTTAAATGTACAATGATTTGTGCTTTGAATGTAGCTCAAAAATATTTTTGAAACCATAACTTGCAAAGTCTAGACAGTAATGAATTTCATTATTTTCTACAACTATTTATTGGGTCTGAGTTTATCACAGTTTTGTCTCAATGTGAGAAAAACTTTCCTTTGTATGTGATTTTGCTTTCAACATATCTACATGGAAATTTGACTTTGTTGGCCAGAATATATGTACACATGTACATCTTTCTTTGTTAATTTTGGGGGCCATTTTTTTATTATAAACCAAGAGCCTATTTTTATGTATCTACTACTTTGTTAACCTAACTAATAGCTACAGAAGAGATCAAGAAATCACAAAATTTAATATCTATCTGTAATGAAAAAAAAATTACGGCCTACAAGAAAAATGAAGTATTCATTCTTTTAAAAATACAACAAAGTACGACAGTTGATGATGCTACTCATGATGTCTAAACTATTTTTAGAATTGATACTGCTTTAATACCTGGAGTCATAATGAATTTTTATGTGTAAAAATTAACTTGAGATTTGAGATTTACTACGCTCAAGACAATTTTTGGTTCTACTTTTTATTTATTGGGTAAACTAATTATTAGTTAAAAAATCTTACTTGGGTAGGGCAAATATGTGATTGCACCTTTTTTTTATATTTTGTTATCTTTACTTTCTCCACATATAAGTCTTGCTCTTGTAAACATTTAACAATGGGGAACATTATGTTCATTTTAAAATAAAAACATTTTATCTACACTGTTCGCAGCAAAAGGAAAATGAGTCACTTTGCATTAAAGACATTATATATGTAAAGTAAAACTTTCCTAAAAGGAAATTCCAGGTTTATTTTACTGATATTTCGATTAAATGTATTCTTGAAATAAATTAAATTCAAATCGATGCTTTCATAAATTTAGAGCAGAAAACGCATTACGAAGAAACTTGTCATCTCATTTAGAATGCAATGGGACCATGTTTCATCCCTAGTAAAGCAATACTTTGCTATCTACACAATTTAGACAGTGTAGACAGGTGTGTTGCAAGCAAGAATCTTAGCAATAACTAAGGACTAACCTAAGTGACGGAATATAATATTACACTTATATTATTATTTTTATTTTTATTATTACACAACTACTAGACTGATTATTGAACTAGTAATTAATGGCAGTTACAATTTCACTCCTTGATCACATCCGGAGTGTTGGATTGAATAACACTCGTAATAGTGTTATTTGATTTATTATTGTAATACTGTAATGTTACATATCTATGAAGTACCTAACTGAGTGAAGTTTTAGTACAAAAATCACACAGTTGCGAATTGCTAAGAATGCACGACTATTTTGTGTGTTACGTCAAGTGTTTCCTGTATTTGTTTTTTGTTTAATTGTGTTTTTCTTGTTTTAATTATTATTTGTAATGGAATCTAATAAAGTCATTCTTCTTTTTCCTTCACAGGGCTAGGATTGGACCAGTTTAGGAAGTATGATCCAAAGGTGAGCTTTCGATAAGTAAAATTACTGACAGTTTTTGTCTTAGAACACAGGTATTCTTGTTACGTGTTAGTTACCAAATAGGTACTCCTGCCATAAAATAAGTAACGTTCATTCTCTGTGATTCTCCACTGTCTAACTTGGCACAATTTCTCAGTTGTTTTTCAATTATTTTATTTGAAAATTAACTTGAAATGGAAAACTATTTTTAATATTTTTCTTGGTTTATTCTAGAACCATGAGGAGGTAAATAGTATTGGGTAAATCAATTAAGAATTTTTATTGTTTCTTTCAATTTGAGAAGAAACTAATTTTTTTCATTAAGTATTTGATTGATTGATTGGTTTCGTCTGTGTAGTGTTCTACTTGAGATGAACTCAACCGAGTTATTTCTGAGTTAAGGCTTTCGTAGTGTTCTGTTGAAATTACTTCGCACCAATAGAGTTCTATTCAGTCACTAAAATTTTTATTTGGTTGTGTAAATGTTCAAGTGTTTTCCCGATCAATTGTTTCTCTGTGCAATACATGTAGCATGGTTTCAAATGAATTTTTGCATTGCATAGTATAAATCGGGGAAAAGCTTTACTCTGTAGATTGATAACTGATAATTTTGGTTAAGAGTTGTGAGAAACCAAAAGTCACTTCACTTATTACTTGTAGTATATTAGAATTGTAGTTTTAGATCTTATGTTCTGTCGAATGCTCCAGTTTTAGTTGGATTAACTTAACATTTAACATTACTTTCGGCCGGTTTTTCATATCTTGTGAAAGCTGCATGATTTCTTTCTAATTTTCCTTCTCTTTCTGGCCCAAAAGCCATGTAAAGCATAGTTTTTATAGTTGGCTCAAAAGTAGGATTTTTTTGAGAAATTAACATTAGAACTAGAATTGCACATGTATGTTACAACAATACAATCCAACCATGAGGAATACAAATTAATAGACGAATAACTAATGCGAAATAGGTAACACGATACATAACTTGTAATGAGGTAAGACATTCAACTAACATAAATTACGTCTTACACATCTATCCAACATCTGTACTTCACTTTGAAGCAGTAACTGTTATTTAGTTGGGCATAACACATCATATTAAATCGGTATGCTTTTCAATGTCATACATTCATGTACATACACTCTGTTACATTTCAGAACAAACGGTACATATTTCTATGGAAATGTAATTTACAAATTTTAAACAACCAGACTGTATAATTGACAACTAGGCAGTTTTTTGCTTAAAAGTTAAATTTCATTGTTCGTTTTTCAGGATGTTAATATGAAATTGGAATTAGCTTTGGACGAAGACAGTATTTTCTACAAATTAGGTAGCTCTGGATTGATCACTTTTTCGGACTACATATTTCTTCTTACCGTACTTTCAAGTAAGTTAATTTCCGAAATGTCGTTAAATATCGACGACACTGCGAAATACCCGTGTTAATTTCAGTCGTTTTACGTAAAATGAAGGAGCTTTAATTTGCAATTAACTGTCTTACTTTCTCTTCCTCCTGTTTTCTTTGGTATAATTAAGTACTATTAAAAATCTACTTCAATTTAATACAATTGTAATTTTGTTTTCTGATGAACTTAACTGACATTTAACAGCCTCCAGACGCCATTTCGAAATTGCCTTCCGGATGTTTGACTTGAATGGAGACGGAGATGTCGACAGTGAAGAATTTGAAAAAGTTGCCACTTTGATTCGGCATCAAACCTCAATCGGTTCGAGGCATAGGGACCACGCAAACACAGGAAATACCTTTAAGGTACGGATCGACCACTCGTAGCTCCAAAAATAAAGTAAAACAATTAAAATTTTCGGTTTGTTGTTTTTCTCAGGGTGTCAATTCGGCTTTGGTGACATTTTTCTTCGGCCCCGGAATGGACCAGAAGTTAACCATTGAAAAGTTCCTCGAGTTCCAGCAGCAGTTACAACGAGAGATTTTGAGCCTGGAAGTAAGTTGTCAAAATTTCTCTATTGAAATTCTGTTAAGCAAACCTTCTAACCGTTTTTACGTGTTTGTTTTTAAGTTTCAACGTAAGAATCCAGACGAAAATGGGAAAATAAGTGAAACGGATTTTACGGAACTTTTGTTGGCATATGCTGGCTACCCACAGAAGAAAAAGGCGAGAATGCTGAAAAGAGTAAAGAAAGCGTGAGTTACTTTTTAATTTCCAACTTGGTTTATTAAAAGTGCACTGCACAACCGACCTACGCAGAACGAGAAGTAAAAGCAGAGTAAAGTTTGAAATAATATAAGCTTGCTTTGTGTCGTATATTAACAGTCTGTCTGAATATTTCTTCTAATTTACCTCTGATATTTCAGATTTAAGGAGTCAGACGTGGGCATTTCTAAAGCAGACTACTTGAAATTCTTTCATTTCCTAAACAACATAAACGATGTAGACACCGCATTGACGTTTTACCACATTGCCGGAGCTTCCATCGACCAGGCCACGTTAAAACACGTGGCAAAAACGGTGGCCCACGTCGAACTCTCTGACCACGTCATAAATGTCGTGTTCACAATATTCGACGAGAACCGTAAGTTCTATTTCTGTCATGAGATGATATGATTTGAGCAAAACCAAAATTTTACTTAAGCCACTTGTATTTTTTTCGCAGTGGACGGACAGCTAAGCAACAAAGAATTCATTGCAGTTATGAAGAATCGATTGCTGAGAGGTCTGGAAAAGCCGAAGGACACGGGATTTGTCAAACTCATACAGAGCATGATAAAATGCGCGAAGGAAACGAAGCCCGTGCTGTTGGACATTTAAAAAATGTTTTTTCTGTTTTTACTGGCGAAAAGATTGCCAAAGGGTGTTTTTTGTTTCCCGATTTCATCCTCAGCTTTTTTGATTTGAGTGATCAGTAAATAACACTTGTTATATAAGTTACTAATTGAAATTTTATAATTGAGTTATTTATTAAATGGTTTTAATTTTTGTTACATTTTCTTTGCTCACATTGATAATCCACAATACGAATCTTATCCATTGGTTCTATTTTTTCATCTGAAATAACCGTTTTTTTTCCAACAGGAAAACTTAGAGGTGAAATCGCTCCACCGGTGGCGTTCACTTTGAAATGTGACACTGACGGACGCTGAATGATGACATTTAAAAAAGTATTAAAAGTAATTTATTGACTGAAATTAGTAAAAGTAAAAATTGTATACATTACATGACTCCAATCTTATAATTATCACGTACATCTTAAGTGTAAAATAAGTAACACGGAGATACATAAATAAGGTTGTACAAAAATATCGAAATGTTCGGCATGACGACAATCAGAGATGAATGCAAAAGTAAACTTGAAATTTAATTGGAAAACTATTGATTTTAGAGGATTAGATTAGTTACTGTTGGTGAAAATTGAAAAAAAAATAGCGACATGAGTGTGTTTTTGCACGTGCAATTATTCGTGTGTGCGTGTGAGTACACGTCAGAGCACAAAGCTGAGTGAACAAAGACAAAGTTTTATTGGACGACGGGTCGTTCCGGCGGAAGTTCCTTTGCCATGTTCAAAAGTTCAATATTTTTGTCAATTTGAGAAATGGGCGTCATTTGAATGAGAGACTGGTGAATGTCCAGAGCTTCGTCGTCCAGTTTTATACTTTGTTCTTGGTATTTTATTTCCGTTTCCAGTTCGAGAAGGTAACTTTCCATCTGATTGTAAGTGGACCTGTAATTTTTAGGTGATTAGTCTGATAATTTCATAAGTGGTTTTACGGCTTGGCCGGCACTTAAACTTAACAGAGAAACTTTTTTATTACCGTAATTATTTATTATTTTATTAATGATGACACATTAAAAAATCGATGCTAACGTGAAAAGTTTTTCTTTTACTACGATTACGTCTTCTTTAAAAAATTTTTCAAATTTATAAAATAATTTAAAATTTTATTTTTCTCCCATTGGAATAATGTCTCAGATGTTTTAAGAATTTTTCTTTGGTTATGTTTATATATTGATGAAAACTCTAAATTTAGCATTCATCTTTTTCAATTTTGACAGTTATCTTTAACCGTAGAGTGATACTTATTGTTAGTTGTTCGTATTTGTTTACCTAGGCCTCTGAGTTCTCACTACAATGGTTTAAGTTTTAATAGAGAGAAATAGTTGAGGAACCTCGTAACTGAGCAGTTCTAAAAAGATTTTACCCTCACATTTTTCTTTTGAATGTTTAAGCTTAAATTGGATTTGATTGAGCAGAATGGCACGGAGAGGCGGCTGCCTTTCGGGTCTGCCTGCTTTTCTCCTCATCATTCGAAGATTTGCAATAGAAGAGAAAATTAGTTTTGAAACAAAATTATAATTATTGTAATCGATTGAGACGGGCTGTAAATTTACGTTAGTCGGTTTGAGTCAAGCTCTTTTTAGTGAACCCGTCAACTTTAATTTGATTTTTAATCAAATTCGGGGTAAGGGAGGAAAAGACAATTGCTCTTTCTCAACATCTGTTGTGTTTATATTTTATTGAACGTGTCGATTTGACAGTTTCACCTGAAGTGCAACGAATATAAAAATGTTTGTTTTGTTTACTCTGCTTTTTCTCTAGGCCATTTTCCCTCACCTTTGTCTTTGGGGCCTGATTACCCTGAACTAATGGGCCAAACTGAGATTTTTCTTGGAATTTCAGATCTTTTGACTTAACCTTCGCCTTGAAGGTTGTGGTACAAATAATTAAATACGTTTTCATAGTTTTATCGACTACTTATGGGTTCACAACTCACTAGTTCTTAATTTTTTGCTTTTGTGCTACTTAATTCTTCAGTAGAATTATTGCTTTCTGTAAAATTATTTTGTCAGTTGGGCTAAAGTTTATCTTTGGTTAGCCGGTGTAAGAAATGAGCCATGCAGGCTCTGAAACTCCGCAAATTGGAAATTTTATTAATTTTTGACGTGAAAACAAAAATTTCGGGGAGGCTTTTGAGATGCGGAATTTATTTACAGTAAATTGATCGAATTCATTCTCATTCCGTTAAAGCCCTACATTCACGATACCAAGAACTCGAACAAGTCAAATTAGTAACATACGAATTTATAGTTATCGACCCCCTTTCCTGGTCTAAAAGTTTTGTGGTTTGTTTGTAGGTTTCATTCGAAGTCTCTTATTTATTGTCTACCTCATTTGTTTCACTAAAATTCGTCTTTTTAAAATATTCAAAAACTCACTTGGTCTGAGCTATTTTCTTGTTGATGGTTTCAACCGTTTCCCTCAGAGTGACAATCTCATTGTAAAGGCCCATTTGAGCTTCGTCTCGCGTTGACTCGTTTGCTGGACGTTGATTTCGAGTTTCCAGTCTCGATTCTGCACATTTCTGGTAGTGAATGGTTTCTTCTCTGCATTTTGTGATTCGGTCAAGTTCTACACTCAGCTTTTGCATTTCATCTAGAACCTGAAAATGGAAAATTGTAGGATGAAAATTGAAGCTAGCCAAAGATGGATGTAATTCCGGTGGTTCGATGAATTCTTAAATGTGTAGTAGTGTTTTTTATTTATTACTCTGATAACAGAGAGTACAAACGCCGTTGTTTTTGTACTAACGTTTTTCTTTTGGTATTCCAGTTCAGTTTTCAATCGAATTGTCTCGTAGGATCTTCGTCTGAGAGCATAATTCGTAGCTTCGTATTGGGCCAAATAGTCCATTTTACATTTTTCACGTGCCAGAGCTAGAGACTCACGTAATTTGGCAGCTGTCGCACACTCGTTGTCTGCCGCCACGTGGTTAGCGTGAAGTTTTTCCGTCCAGGTTTCGAGAGGCATAACTCTGGAATGAGACAGAACGCGTGCCCTTGGATATGTCCCAGTTGGTGATAAATCTTCGATTATTGTTATTAAAAAATGTTATTAAAACATTGGTGTTCCTCACTCGTCTATTTGTGCCGATTGATACGACGGAAAATACATAAGTTACAGGTCGAGTTCTTAGACAAGCGTAGATTTACTTTGACGAGAGGAAACTTAAGTGTGTGCCTAGCAAATGAAGTTGATTCGGTGTTATGTCATCATTTGCAGAGGTCAAAACCTCCTGTGGAAGGACGTTTAGTGCGTTGAATTCGTCACATAAGAAATTGCATAACCTTTTTTGTTCACAAAAAAAAGTTCACAATCGCCCCAACACAATCGAGCTTTAACAAGTTCACTCCTCATCTACCGGGCAAATTGTTCTGGGAATTTCGCCTCAGAAACTTTTCAATTAAAAATTTGCTCTTTGTCTCTCCCTTAAAACCCATTTAGAACTTTTTGAAGATCACTTAAAATGTGAGGGTCCGTTAAACCCTGAGGAGAATTTTCGACTTTCCTTATGTTTGGCCATTTCACTGGAGGCAGAAAGTTAAACACTTCGTGTTGGACCATCGACCAACGACGAGTCAGCAAATTTAAGTTAATTAACTTACAATATTTAGTATAAGAAAGTTGTACGGTGGGAAAATTCCTAAGAGAACTGTATATTGTATAAATACCTGTTACATCTGGTTTAAATTTCCTCTCAACCTTTTCACCAGTCAATTTTTTTTTCTAGTACTCGACAGATATCTAATGTATTGCCTGTGTGTTTTGGTTTTTGGACCGGTTTGTTATATTAATTAATTATTTTCAAATAGTTAAGCAATACCTCAAATATATTATGTATTTAGTTCTCTTCTCTAGAATAAGAATTTCATACACTTGATATTTTACTTTTTAGAGCGTGAGAGATAATTTACGGTTACATGTGCAATTTCTTTTTTTATTTTGGGGCGGTTAGTGATACTTCAGGAAATATTGATTATGGTAGGTTTTCGACCGGAGAACATTTCCGTTTTAAACTTAAGGCTTAAACTTTTAAGCCCCCCGGGGAACTCAGTGACCAACATGTGACATGAAAGATTTAGAACGTAGTCCAAGACCAAATTGTTTTAAAACGAAAACTCTCGGGGGCTTAGGAAACTGTATAAAATTAATATCTGGCTTTGTACGAAAGGACGCAAAAAGCGCCCACGCGAAGATCCTGTTCCGTGCAACAAGGCACCGGAAATGGCTTTTAAAAAGGATTCTTACGATGATGGCAATCGAAGAACATCCGGTTTGTATGTGGCCGTCACGCTTGTGCTATCCAATTTCAACACTCCCAAGTCGATTTCTAGAGCTTCTGTTTTGTCGGACATGTCGTTTTCTAGTTTGAAAATCAACTCGACCAGTCGGTTGTTTTGCTCCCAGGCAGAGAAACACTTCTGACTGAGGAATTTCTTGGTGGCTTCTAAGGAGTCGATTTCCTGAAAAAAAAAGTATAGGGCAATGAGGTACGTACCGAGCTGAGGAAGGTTAACAATATTTACGATTTTTTAAAAACAGGAATGAAAAGAACAGCAGCACGAAAGAAGTTGAAGCAAAAGAATTTTCTATTGGACCCTCAACTAACCAGTAGAACCTTTTCCCGTACTTCTAGCCCTACCCCCTTAATCAAAAAGCTCTCCTCACATGGCTGCTGCTGCTGTTGAGTAACATCGTAAAGCTGAGAACTATCAAAATGAAATCTCCTGCCACGTGTGAATGTCGCAATGTTTCCTCTTCAGAGTGTCATAAGGTAATAAAAAAACTTATACTTATTTAATTTGTCTTTGTTTCCTCTCCACCTTCGCACTACTACGGTAAATTTCCTGTGGATGTGGAGGACAGTCTCACCAATTGAACTTCGTTGGCCACTCCATCGTTGATGAGATTCAATTTGTTTTTCGAGTCCCGCAGAAATCTGCACTCTCCGATTGTGTTCAAGCAAAAGCAATATTTTTCCAATTCCTTTTCCGTTTCAAATTTTTCCGCCAATAGTAATTCCGATTGAAGTTTTAGATTTTGCAAGGCTCCTCCGATTATGTTCATCCATCTTCGAATTTCTGTCAACCTGCGTCAACGAGAACGGAAGTTACGTATAAATTTAACTACATGAAAAATTCTACTGCGACAACATATGAATTATGTTACCCACTTTGGGGAGTTCAATGAACCAAATTCATAATTAACTTCTTTTGTGGTGTCTCCTTGTGTTCAACGGTTAGTAACAATCTTTATAAACACGGCAACATTATTTAGGTAACAGCTACAACTAAATAAAGTTTTATAAGTACTTGTAGTTGTTGAGTAGGTAACACAGCTGACAGCTATTGACAGCTTAAGTCAACACTACTATTTTATGGTTTGGTTTAGCTGTTGTAGTGCTCCGGTAAAACCGATGTTTATTGTGTGAGAACCTGTGATCTCACACGTTTTATTTTTTAATTAATTGATTTTCTATTACAAGAAAATTTAATAGTGCTAACTAAACATGATATACAAAAGCTGTGTAGTGCTGTTTCTACCTGTCATGTGACAGTTGGAGTAGTCCTTTCTTTTCTTTCTCACTGACCTGTCGGATATACGCAAATTATTATGATAGTTTGCCCATCTTCTGGAAATGACAGCTTCGTTCCTCGTTTGTCTGACATCGTTCCTGAGGTCGTAGGAATTTGATGTTTTCGTCTGTGCCACAGCTTTCATGTTCCATATTTTGGCTTTCCAGTCAGCTTCCGAGATGTGAGGAACAGGCTTTTCAGCCATAGAAATTGTATAAACCATTTTGTTTTTAACTTTCCGTGGTTTTCCTTCGACGACCAAATTATATTTTACCGAGAGAAATTCTATATAGACCTAAAAACTGTTTAGTTTAACTATCGATCACGCCGTGTTTACTTTCGATGGCAACAGATACCAGGACAACCAACTTTCCCGGGGGTTTTCCCGTCGATTCAGGTTTTTCCCTCCCCAATTTCTTCTTCCCCCAAAATTTAAAATGGAGGTCTTAAGGCCTCAGCAAAAATTAATTAAAAATTTTATATTGGCTGGGAAAGGTTTCCTTTTTACTGAGGCACACTTTTTGGGGAGATAATTTTCTCCCAGCATTTTATGAAGTGAAATGACGAATTGATAACATTATCTTGGATTCAGTTTGGTTTTTTGCTTTAAATCAACAATGTTTCAAGGTCTACAGTTTCCCTGATTTTCTCTATTTTTATTGATGTCATTCATTTCTGGCTTCTGATAAGAAGTTTGAAACTTTAAAGTGAAACTTTCTTATTTTCAAGTCAATATAAATTCATAATAAGTACCAGCTGATAATTAGTTATCTGTTTTCTGGTTAAAACTTTCATACTATTAGGAATGAGTTTAAGGAATTAGTTGTATTGAATTTTGTGTTGTATAGATTACACATGATATTCTTAATTTTTCAAATAAATTCAAACTAATAATTATTGTACGGAAAACCGTGTACTGTATGTACGTGTACTATTTTTAATTAGGTATATTAAGCGAAATAATACAATGTTAAGTACACACAATAAGAATGTTTCGAGTAGTAAAAACATAATGAATAAAAAAGCAAATGTATTTTGAGTAGTTTGAATTTTCTTGGAACGTGGTGGAGAATGTAGTTCTTGTCAAGTTGCAATCCTACCTATATTACATCGTTTGGGTGGAAAAAATATATGTCACATACAAAATCATTCTATTGTGGGTACGTATTACTAAATACGTATTCTGTTTTGAGAAAATTTCAAGAATTGGAGAAGGAGTGCGTCGGAGAAAGGTAAATTCATTTTTCTGGGATAGTAACAAAATGCGTGCACTCTTTTTGGTTAAAAATTAATGGAACTTGAATTTGCTAAGGTTCACCGACAGGCTTCTCACAGGCAGCTCCGCAACATTTGAATTCATATTTATTATTTGTAAATGTTCAACGGTCTGTTGTCGGGCACAAAATATGAAAACCATTAGAACTATTTAAAAACGCTGACTGTGTACAGCTCACATTACAGAAGAAAAGGATTCCCTCAAATCTGTTGCTTGCCCGGTAAAATCAGGCCTCCGGGACTTGGAGTGTTTCCTACACTCATCTCCTGCTGTCGGGATTATTTTCCTCCGGAAAACCGTTACAGAAGACATGCGCTGTCGCAGCAACAGGAGAGAGAGAGAGAAAAGTTATAGACTATCTGTTACACGGGAAAGTGTCGAAGCAGTGCGTAAAAGGTGAGCCATCGTACGTGAAGTTCGCTGTTTTTCTCACCTGTTCGAAAGCTTTCACCTTGAAATTTGCGTCCGTTCGAGGTTTACTGTTTTAGACACCTGTGGAAGTTCACTTCCTGTTGACGAATTGTTTTATCTCGGGTACTTTCGCGGTTATTTCGGTTAAGAACATTTTTAGAAAGTGAAAATTTAAATAGAAATTTAAATTCACCGGTTGACATTTTGCGAACTCGAAAAGTCGGAACCTTTTCTACCGGAAATTCAGAACAGGAAATATAAATTTTTAATAAATTTGAGTTACCCCGGGTAAGTGTTATCTCTGAAATTTAATAAATTTTACGAGTGAAAACAGAACGGTAGCAGACCAAGTTCCATTCAATTAACTCAGTTTGCCCATTTTGTTTTTACAACAAATATGGTGAAAGTAAAATGAAAACTATTTTCACGAGAATGGAAGGTAGCAAAACACAAAAAAGGTAGCAAAATAAGGTTGCATATTTGCCGTAGATAATGTTGTTTCAACTTCTATTTAAAAAAAAGTGGTGCCCATTCTGTAATATTTCATTCTTCTATTTAAATTTCCATATTTGCCACCAATAGTTTCGTATACAAATGAAATTAAAAAAGTTACTTCAGAATGACTTCTAATTAAGCTAATTGTAAATTAGCTTTTGAGAATTTCCATTAATTAATAATGTATTTGTATACACAGCTAATAACCAACACTTTGAAATGTAAATCAGGACTGAATGTTAAACTCACGACAAGTTGACGAATGTTTCTTATTTATGTGAATCAGATTTTGCTTTTGATATCACTTGGTGTCAGGCCACTTTGAATGTTTAAGTACCGCATTATATCACATAATGTACATATTCATAATGTAAATAATTTGCGTGTTTTTATAACATTTTAGTTTCAAAGCTACTGGAAAGTATACAAATAAAATGAGCAACATTACTTCTCGAATGCACTTCAACCTTTTGGTTTTAGTACTTTTTTATTACTTCTTTCTAGTCTCATTTTAAACTATTTTTATTTCCAAAAGCATTCGTCTCCTCCTTTTGTTTTCCTACGATTCTACCCAAGTGTTGTTGTAGATCTTTTACTCATACTTTTTCAGCATTGTTACACATCCGTTAGGTCGAATGTTTTAAATTAAACAACGGAAAGTGATGAAAGTGTAACACGGCATTGTACAGATGCAATGGTGTCAGTGTGAGTTTAAGACGGTGGCCTGTTCTGCAGTTGTACACTATTTGTATACAGAGCTTCTCTATTATTCTATCAATTTTCAGAGTTTCACATTTGAACCACAATAGATATTAACAAACCTAGTCATGGGTGTGGCGGCACAACTAAAATTAAGTGTATAAGTAAACTATATAAATAATTTGTACTGTAACAAACTACAATAAACATATTATACTATGCCTTCTTCAAGTTCCAGTGAGTATGGGCAATGCATGATAGGTATTTTTTTGCTTTTTTTCCATCTTCCACATCAAAATTATCCATATTTGTCATTGTTGTTTTATTATTATTTACACCTCAATAACTTTTCGTTTTCCAACATAATTATTTACGACTTTATGTGATTTACATTCGTTTCCAATACTCGTGAAAGCACACATATAATATATATGCAAATGAAAATATTTGAATTATTAATGAAGAAGGTTTTTTTGAGATGTGACATACAGTAATTTTTCATTTCCAAAAATTAATTATATCCTATACCTGCGTATTACTTTTCTACATAAAAAATTCGCTGAAAAAGAGAACTGGTCGTTTCAAAAAATAAAACTTCCTTTTACCTTCTTCTTTGGATTTTATTTATGTTTATTATTTTTTACAAAATATAAGTTGAATCAAGACCCAGTGGATTTATGTAAGCCCAGGTATTCGTTAAAATTTCATATTCAAACTTTATATCACATGAAATTCGAACAGATTAATATTATTATTATTATTATCAAAGGTGCGTAATTAGTTACAGATAATTTGAGCTAAAGATTGTATTTTAAGAAAAGTTATGTAAGCGTCAACGAACTATCTACTTGAAGCACATAATCTTATATTCGGCAGAAATATATTTTTCCTATAAATCGTAATGCTACGACGACTTCAACTTGACTCTCCTACTCAACTTACATGTTCCGCACTGCAGAGTCAAACATCAGACTGTTAAGTCGACATGTGTGCACGTTTTACTATATACACACATTTATGTAATTTTTATATAATACTTTGAGACTCAGTTACGTAAACCCCATGGATAACAAGACTGGGAAATTGTCAAAGTTTATTACAATTACGTGTTGACCTTGTTCTCATTATATTGAACCCATAACATCTATATTTTTCAAGTTCTTTTACATCGGCTAATCCTATGTTATTTATTATATTAAGAATTACGTAGTGAGGATTTAAATAACTTACATCAACATATAACCGACTTTCTAATTCACTCGAAAGTAACGCAGGTCAGGAAATTTTATCTTCTCTTAGTCGTCAGAACACTACACAAAATTTATAGTGACATTAAAAAGTACTACTTTCGATTTTTAATACTTAATTTCAAACATTTTTCAACTTAAAATTATTAATAATTTATTAATTATTTCTCACTTTATTTAAATATTTACTTCTACTCTGTGCCATTTAATATAATTTAATAGGGTAGTAATTAAGAATTTAATAAGGTTTTTAAATGATTTATTTTGCATTAATGAAACCGTTATGATGGAACATAATTACAAATAGGGAAAAGTATAACCCGTCAACCGTCAAATGGAATTTCACAAGTTCCCTCTACACATGAAGTTTGAGACGTAAATTTTGAGTGGTTAGAGGGCGTTAATCCAAATTAATTATTTGTTAATTGCTTACTAATCGCGTCTTTGGTGTACCGAGCTACGGTGAGTTGCCCTGCAAGAAAACTGCCTAAATAGAAGCTTCTTGGCTGCGATTTGCAGGACTGACAAGTACAATCCAGTTTTGTACTGCATGTATGCGTATGTACGTACACGTACTTTGTGGTAAACTTTACGAGAAGGCCTGCAAATGCAAAATCGTTTTGTCTTGAAGGACGAATTTGAACCTCAGCACCTACAACAAGTTTGTTAGAACATAAAATTAAGTAAATCTGCACTTGTGTGTTTTTTAAGTTGATTTGAGAAATCTTTGTAGTTTGTCCTATTTAAATTTAGGTGACACTTAAGTCAAACTCTTCTCTGTTTTTCATTACTCGGCTACTTATTTCCCACTAAACTTACTCACACGCCTGAGAGTACTTTCAATTTCCTCTAATCTTTTCACTTGTCACTTGGGTATAAGCTTACTTCCCGTAAAGTTAACTTTAACGTAACGACAGAAATTGCTACAGAAAAATACAAAATTAAGTAAGAGAATGAAAAGTTAAGAATTCCAAGGGGAATTTTCCAAAAGCCGGACAGGAAGACAAACAGGAAAAGGATTTTTAGAATTCTTAAGCCGCTGAAAGACAGAAAGAAGTAGAAATTTTTCTCTGCTTGTTCTTCTTAAGTATTTTCCTCCCTTACATCTTCTTCTTCTTCTTTTTGTACCTCATTAAATACTTCGCCCTGTTACGAAACATTTTCGGTTGATATTTTGCTAGAGGAGATGAGAGTTACGAGTAACGGGGAGGCACCGCAACAAACTTAATCAACAAGTACCTGCTTCTTGTTCTCTTTCTGTTAAAGGATTAAACGACTTCACCTGGTAGACTCAAAAATTAGGGGAGTAAATCTGAGGAACTTATGTAACTTGTCGAGGTGAAACATGTCGTTCTTGAGATCACTCGTCGAAGAAACGAGAGCGTTTAATACTGGAGAAATTGAGGTGGTGAATAACAAGAACAAGGAAAGGTCGATGGAACATATGTGCCAGCAAATTACTAAGGGCTTCCTGCTGCACGGTGCTAACGTGTTACATTATTAAGAGTAATAATAATAAAATAAAATTAGTGTCTAAATATAGAAAAAGTAAATCCATTAATAAATCCATTTCTCGCCAAGATTGGAACTCGAGTGATGAGTTTGATTGTGCAGCCTCAACTATTGAATTCCCGTAGGCGTCATGTCTATGATTCACTTTTGATTATGGTTCATGCCACTAAAATAGCTTCAGACTTTGCGTACATATATTTTGGAGCGGAGTAACTACCGTAGGATACGAAGGCTGATTTTCCGAAGGAACAGAACACAAACATTCTGTTGGGCACGGACACTCGGGAAAATAAAAAAGGAAGAAACGTCTTTCCAGAAAAACTTAGGGATCTCAAAGAAAGACCGAATGTAATGAAAAAATTGAAACCGAAAATCTGAACATGAGTTTATTGTAACATTTGTACTACTAGACAATTCTATTTTTAAAAGCGGAAAAATGAATTGAGAAAAATTATGAGTAGAAACACACTGAGTAGCACACAATGGGGTAGGGTCCCCTCATTTTCGGTTCATTCAACGTTTTATCCATTCAGTACAAAAACAGTGTAATGGAAAAGTATTATTCTCCACCGCGTTCTCTATAAAAGATCTTTTTTAGACATTTAATACAGAAAAATATGTTTCAAACGTACGGACGGGGATGTTTTGTGAGAGTTGAGGGAGGAATTAAACCGAACGTAAATAGATATCAAAGCCGAATGAAAAAGCAACCCAAACGAATTTTGCGGAGTTCATCCGAGGGAAAAGCAATATTTATTTATACTTTTTATGTATTCCAACGCACACAAACAGACACGCATACACATGTTATATCTTTTAAGCATTTTTATTGAAAGTTAAAATTACTAATTTTACTTCACGAGAGATGGGTCTATTACTAATAAAGCCGGAGAACGGTCGAAGAGGACCGACATCGGTGATTTTTGATGAATTGAAAATTAAATTAAACGCAAAATGAGGGTGGCACAGCAGAATTTATTTCAGATAAATAAGATTTAAGTGCTGTAATTTATAAAAGTTGTAATAAAAGAGGTTACACATGACGGAAAAAAGTTCACTTGCGAAAATTCATAAGTCAAAAATTTGGAAGGGCAATTTATATAAGTCGGCGGAAATATAAATAAAATATTTTAATTGAAAGAAGGGATGACAGAGGTTCTGAAGAATGTTCCCAGCATAAATCTGGTTCAAATAAATAAACCAAAGTATTGACACAGAAAACAGCAATTGGGTATCAGGAAAAAACCCTTGTCAGAAATCAGGGTCAAATCAGTTATGAAAGGTCAGGGTGAAGAAAGCGACATGTGGGGGTGCAATTAAGACTTCGCATGACCACAAAATTAAAGGAATGACATTGGTGGAGAGGAACCAGGTTTTGGGCGAGGGAACAAAGGCTACAATATAGGCGAAGAAGGGCTTTAGGGGCAATCTGAAAGTAATGTTTGTAACGTTAAGACTTGTTAATGAATTAGTTAATGTGTGAAATATTGTAATACATCTATAAAGAGTAATGAATTTAGGCAATCGTTACTAGTGAAAGCGTTAATCCTTCCCTAACATATATGTAGGGCAGTAAGTCAGAGGAAGAATGCAACGAATGCCAACATTAAAAGGTCGATCAAATTAGGAACCTCAACGTCTGTCTGAAAGTCAATCTAAACGAAAACTATATTTTTTCAGCAGGAGTAAACTGCTCAGCAGATTTATATATACATGTTGACGAGCACAATTTTGGTTAGATACCTCTCCTGTCAAATTAAAGTTTTTCTTTCTGGAGTTAACAAAATAATAATAAACATCTCACAGAAACTAACCTGATTTGTTGATGGTGTAAATTCCTCTAACATAATTACTTGAATTTGTAGATGACATACCGATTTCTAGTGTTTTACATATACTACAGTATTCTTAAAAGGACTTTCATAAATGAAGTAAATGTAATGGTTCCGTGACTTGAATACAAAAAAGAAATCTGATGGGTTTACACCTAAAGACGACAAGTTTTGTTTCACAGACATCAATTCGTTTCTCTTTCAACATCAAAAGAATTGATATATAAATAATATTTTTTTTTAAATTGTGAAACGAGTCGATGAAGCTTAAAAGAAACCGAGGCCTCCTAACCACCGGCCCTGTATCACTTGAGTACCTGAAAGACAACAGGTAGTGATGTTCGCCTCATCAACAGCAGTCGTTTCAGACAATCAGGGAAGGAGTGATGAACTACTTGTAGGTAATCAAGTGCTACTCCTCGGGGCTGTGTCGATTTGAGTTTGACACTCCAGAAGATTTTCCCATTTCCTATTTTCTCCAGGAAATAACTTCTTTGATGCAAATGCTTTTAGTGTTGACTCCCACCTGAAAACTTTTTAATTTACCTCTGACTTACTTTCTCTATACGTTTGAAAGCGAAGCGATGAATTCGCCAATGTCGAGAGCTGTTCAAGAACAATGCCATTGTTAAATACTTAGGCGGCTTTTAGTTGCATACGAATTCTAATAATTAAATTTAGAGCTTTGAAATTAACTTGAGTTCTCTTGAAAAAACCTTATTTTTGAGGATGTTTTCCTCTGGTGAAATTCTACAAGTTGAACAGGAAAACCGCAAAATATCTGTGACACATTACATAAATTCTTATATTTCTGCAAAACCGATTGTGAAGATAACTTACACAATATAGTAATACAGTAAGATGAAAAATACAATAATTACTAATATAAAAATACATAATTTGTTCCCCGGGCGTCATAATGATTGCTTCATGAGGAAAAGTACATAAATTTATGCTAACAACTAGGAAAAATACTTAATTATTCAAAATGAATGACTTACAATTTATAGAAAAACAATATATCTAATTTCTAAATATTTTGTAAAATTAATTTTTCAAAATAATAAATATTATGTAGTGGTTAATGAGCCTCACACTGGGCTAATAGTCCAAATTTAGTATTTTTGTAATAAAAAGTGAAAAATTTATTTATTTTATTTTCACAAAGCTCATTCTAAACAAAACGTAACAATATGATTGACTAAACACAATTTATGTACATTTTTATGTAAGCAGTGGCACTCATACTGTTTTATTGGTTTCTAGGTCACGTTCATGGGTGGTGTACCGTACGCGAATGGAAGAACATCTTCAGTTTCAGTATGTTTGAAAAAAAAAGAAAAACTTATGGGATTAGAACAGAACGCAAGGACTTAAGTTAAAGTAAGTGGTAATTATTTACTATTAAATTGTTCTGCTTGGAAAAGTCTTAAAATCCGTTTAGAAATTCAGTTGTACAGCCGTCGTCTTAGACTTCTACTTTCTCCACTTGAGTTACCCCGTCGGTTATTAGGTTGAAAGGACTTTCCTTTGTATTACCTTTTATTTGACTTTTACTAATCGCAATAAAAAACTCAAGAACCTCCATCAAGAATAAGTTTTGTCGGTTGGTGGAGACAATGTGGGCTTTACTCCCTGGAGTGTACACAATAACAATGTAGACAAGAGCTTTTCATGTTGAAAAAGAAATAAATTTCTTACTTATCTTAAGTGGTGAATGTCGAATACAAAAAGTTAAATTTTTATATCGTGTACGTTACCGAATACCGACGAAACTAGATACAACGATACAAACTAGAAAAAAAATAATTCACTTAAGTTACTACTCGGTTGTAAGCTTTGCTGTACCCTTACTCCAAACCAATAGCTATTTTCATTGTAGTAAATTAATTATACATCACAATTCTTATTCCTTAATAATACTATTATATAGTAAGTATTATACAAGAATATAAACGTCCCTCATTCTCGGAGACATTTTCAGGTTCACCGCAGAAATCAATTGATTCTAAATATTCACAATAAATCGTAAAAATAATAATTGTAAATTGTAAATAAATTACTAATAAAGGTAATTGTGGTAGAGAAAAGTTAAAATAAAATTCTATGTTAACACACGAACACATATTCAATATAAGTAATGTAACATGACACTTAATACTTGTATATAACAGAGACGTAACACCATAATTATATATTAATAAAGATATCTATGTGTTCAGTTGGGAAGTAGTTCTGGGGAAAACATTCTACTGAGTTGACACATCATTCATAAATTTGAAAAACGGATGGTGACAGGGACTCGTCAACCTGCCAGACTTTTCTTCTTTGTGTTACACGTCTGAGCCACTCCGCCATCTTCCTTGTCCATCTAAATTACAATTCGATTTGTTTCACTTCCTCTTTCGAATTAGCCCATAAACAGCAACCAATGCGAGGAAGGGTTGGCCTAAAAATTCTGTCGGGAAAGGCGTCGTCCCAAGCACCGAGCCGAACGTCAACATTTTGACGTTGAAGAAGGTGGATGATTGATCAATCCGGTGACCTGTTAAGGTTTAGAAAAAAATCAGATCGGTTCCTGGCGAACTTCCGATAAGCCGTTTCCGTTTTGAGCAGTCCGACGAAAATTAAATTAATAAAACTGTGAAAATCCGACAGATCGATCTCTCCCTCGGCCGTTAATCTGAGCGAAACAGACGGGTACCTGAAGGAGATGTTCTCCCCTTGACGATATCAGGCCTGAGTACCAACAGAAACGGTCACAAGGGGTTGAAAGCTGTTAAACCACCCTGTTTATTTCGAACTCCGGTTGATTGAACTGATTAATTTATAATTTATAATTTAGTAAGCCGATCTTAATTTAAAAATATCATCTGGATTCGTCGTGTTAGTTATACGTTGGATTAGTTATACGTGTAACATACTGTATAGGTATAAGTAAATGAACGGTATATATACCAATAGGTAATATATGTTACATAAAATCTTGAATACATTCAGTTCTAACTTCTGAATATTTTTGTATACAGTTTTACAGTCTTTCTATATATTGTGTAAAAGTAGCCTTGTTCTGTCGTAAGAGTGTTGTAATAACCATAAAAATAATAATGGCAATAACGACTGTAAAATTAATATAAATAATACTCGAACGTAATAAAATATATAATTAAATAACACTTGGCTTTCTCTTTTATGTTAAACAAGAGGAAATGGTACTACTTGCTGCGATTCTTGTTGCAACGAACACTTCCACTTTGCTATGTTTCCACTCACTCTATTTCTATTATTTCTACATCTGAGTTATCAAGTCTGTTTTATTTCTCATTATCATTTCTTAACTATTCTCGTGCTAACTGGCATCGAGAAAAAGCTTTCACAAATATTGTTTCTCAACTCGAATTCGGCAAATCAACTTTCCTCCTCCGCCTCTGCCACACCTTTCAATTTTCCATGTTCACTCCGCCATCTTTTCTTTTTCACTTCCAAGAAAAATATTTTTCTTACGTATTACTTTTTTTTGTACAATCTATTACCTTTATAAATATTTCCCGCCGTTTCAGAGTTTCTTCCTTCATTTGCTCTTCTCTCCTCGATTTCCGGTTGACAGATTCTGACGATCAACTTCTTCGGGAACCGGTTTCGGTTTATTGACGTATTTAAGCATCTCCATTTCTGTGCTTTTCTTTAATAATTAGTACTCAAATATTACGCTTGAATTATTAATTTGCGGAGTTCGTTTTGAAGTTGAGAACTTACTTCTTCTGGCCATTGAACTTTTTTCGTTCCGGGAAAAAAAAACTTGAGTTCCGTCGGGTTTTCAGGAAGTTCTTTTGACACGACTTTCGCCAATCCGATGGAAGTCACGGAACTTTGGAAAATTTTTCCATTTTACCCACCGCGAGTTTTCCGGCAACCGGAAATATATTTCGGTTCGAACGACGATTCTGGGAAAATGTCGCGCACCTCGGTTTTGTGTCTGCCATTTCCTGCAGACCGAATTAATTTGTGAAAGGGCCGAGTAGCCACATTGGAATTTCGCGAGGGAAAAATTAAGAAGGGTAGTTCTTTTTTCTATCGGAAATTTGCGCTAGTTTTTTTCGAGTTCAGTGAAAATTAGTCTATCTGAACAACCGGGACTAAGGGTTTTAGTTCCGGAAGAACGGAAATCTGGAATTATTCTTTAGAAAAAAGGTTTCAGTGCCTGGTAAGTAGGGAAAGGGAGCTCTTTTGAGTAGCTTTTCTAGGAAGAAGTAATGAATTAATGAGCGACTGTTTAAAAACGAAATGCGGTGAAGTCAGCATTAAACGAGTCAGCTTTCTGTATACAAAATTAAATGTGAGACTTTTTCTTTAAGGTACTTCCTTCAGACCTACGAACTTTGCACTATTTTCTTTTATCAAAAGAATCTGAAGAAAAGGTTTTTTAATGATTTTCCTTATTCCACAATCGTTTGAATTTTGCAATTTCCTCTATGGGCTGGAACAGTTCGCCCTTTTTCATTTCTGGGTACGCTTGAGACAAGACTCGTCTATTTTTTCCTGCAGGATCAACAGACAGACGCTTGCCTGAATGGAAATGCAAGACTAAAGACCTGTCACGGGGTACTTTTATATATGGTAAGACTTTTGCGTAGCAGTAAAATAAGAAGTATACGTAGTTGTTTGCAACGCACGTGACAAAAGAACAAATTTTTTTACAAGGTAGAAACTTATTCTTTAAATTCGAATGGACGAGGAATGGCTACGTGAAACAGTTTAATTTCACCTTTCATTAGACGTCTTCTTCTTCTTCTTCTTCTTCTTCTAATCTCCTCTCCTTTATTTGGCACTCTTTTAATGAGTTTTCTTTGCTATTTTCCACTTCGTCTCTTTTTCTCCATCTCCATTTTTACATTACCCTTATTATATTTTCTATCCTTTTTCATTTCTAACACGACCTTCTGAAAACTCTTCATCCTTCATTCAAAGGCCTTTTCATCTATTGTTGATGCGAAATTAATTATCACTAAAAGTTTGAAAAAGAAAATGAGAAAATGTGAATTAATAGTTTAGTTGTAGTGGTAGTTTTTAACTTGTACATAACAGTTCTTTTAATAAAATTAAATTGCATTGAAATCTATTACTTTCGGAGAAAACAACATAGAAGTTTCAGTGTTGCTTCTATCAAACTGTTTCTTACTGATTGACAAAGTTAATAATATTTTAAGTATATTGTTGTAACAATTTCATTATTTATTATATATAATCAAATGAAATGAAGAAATATTAAGTGGAAGAATTAGAAGAATTAAGTATATAATTCAGAAGTGAATTCCACTTCAGAAACCGAAGTTTTAGAAATTTCTACATATATTTTTACAAACTGGCTTTGTTTATGTTGCAATTTTGTATGATTTGCACTTTGCACCAAGAAGTAAGAATGTCAGCAACATCATCAAAACCGTGGGACACCTATAACTTTCGTTATTACAGTTAATAATAATTTATTTTTTATATTTTTATTTGGTTTTGGGCAGAATATTGATGGTCCACATCTGCATATTGCCTGAATCAAGTCCTCACACAAAATAATTTTATTGTTAAAGACAAGTTCCCCAGAGGGACCCTGTCTGTTAGGGTACTTAAAATAAACCCCAAAAAAAACTAGTACGTAAAAGTATAAAGTTGTAAAAATTGGTACATGTACAAATACAACAATAGCATGACACGTATGACGTGCTGAGTTATATTTATTCTCCATAAAATACCTTAAGTAAGTTGACTGAGTGTGAGTTAACCGTTTCGAAGCGGAAACTGCATGTGCTTACGTAACCTTTCGGCATAACACAGTCAATTCTATATTGTTTACATTCACGCTCTGTTGAATTTATGTATGTTCTTGTATATCCGGACGAATGGCTCTATAACATGTGTCGTGACACTCACCTGCGCTGTTATTTGATTTTCCAATAAAAAAACTTTCTGCTGTGTGTTACATTTAACTTTAGTTTTTCCAACGAGTCTGGTTGTTAATAAAAGCATAACTTTTCCGTCATGAAATTATTAAAAAAATAATTTTGATGACGATTTCGTTTTACCTGGGCATAGTTGTTTACTTTAAATTTGGGTTCTTCTACGCCTGCCACCTGCCCCAACTTCCTACCTGTACACTTTCCATTGGTTAACAGGGTTAAAAATCAACCCGTAAGTAAAATTTGCTTTATCTCCAGTAACGAAGAAGAGCGAACGTATGCGGGTACTTTGAAATTTATAGATGCTGTTGGTATGAAACAGCACACGGTGGCTGGCAAAGAGAAAATTTTTTTATTTCTTATGTCGGACTTGGCAGTGACTTCGGCAGTGGCATTAGAAATTCGTCAGTTGGTACTCGGGTACTGCAGAAGTATACATTGTACCTTTCCTCTGAGGTCGAGGATCTTATCAAAATTCTTCTGAAGTTCGCCATTGAAGGACTTCTGCTTATTTTGTGTTTTCTCTATACAATGAAAATTTGGAAATTCTTTAATTTGAATCAAAAGTCAGTGTAACAACATTTGCCATCTTCTTTCTCCTGGTTCATGTAGTAATTGCTTGGCAGCTTGTTCATTTATACCTTTTTATATAAAACGCTCTCCTTCTAAATTGGAAACAACCTTTCAAATAAATAAATTAGATATAAGTTATTTATTGCGGGTACATAATCATTTTTTCAATCAAATTAGCGACTCATTGATTTGATAGAAGTGGAGGATGTCACAGCCTTCTTAACTTATCATAAGATGTGACTGGAGAGAAAACTGATAAGAAAAATAAAGTTTACCTGGTACGATAACTGAACCAGATAAACAAGAAAAGGTACAATTCCTCGAAATCGTACAGGGGCTAACGGCCAACAAATTTGGAGCCGGGGTTTTTCTACCAAAGCCACTACACTTCCTTTAGGGATGTGCTGCTGTTGCAGAATTTAGAGAGACTCACTTGGTCGTGACGAAGTTGCTGACTCTTGTGTTTATGCCAGCAGGTTGAGAAGTGATGGGCACAGATGTTATCAACCGTTCAATTTTAAGGTAAACGAGACGTTCTAGCAGTGCACTGCCACAGTTCATTTATTTTTCATTTTTACCTGCAGTGTATTTTTCTTAGTGACACGAACGGGGGTGTTTGCTTGTTGTTCAAGTTAAAATAACTTATCAGGACAATAATAACAATTACATGTTTTTGTCTGAAACGAAACTTTTATTTCACTAAACCTGAGATGTAGTGAAACCTTTTCCAAATTCGGTGTAAAGCAACTATAAGCAACTTTTCTAGGAGAATACAAAACTTTGATTTTGTTTTCGCGAAAACAAACCTGATTCCTGAGATGAAAAGGAGAAAAAATTTAACACGAGAAATGGTTCTGATCGCTGAAAATTATAATGTGACCGCAGAAAAATGTACAATTAAATCCATACGCAGTTTCCGTATTGGTTTATGTGTTTCAATAGGTGAAAGAATTTTACAAACCTGTTGAAGAATTTCTAAATTGAGTTCTAAAATGAACGCCGAGAGATGAGTAAAATTATTTTACTGTTGGAATCTTACTATTTTTCTATTTAAAATGAAATAAAAATACTAAAAAACCAATAATCCGACAACTGATGACTTTCCATTTTGATTAACCAAATTTAGGCTGGCAACACTCCCTGTGGTCTTTTCTTAGGTTAATCATATTGTCTATTAATGAAAAGAACCCATCAAAACCTGAAAATAAGTTTAAGAAAGGGAATTTTCCCACAATGTCCTTATTTTTATTTGAATTTGGTTCTGCTGACTTGCGTTCTGCTGGGTTCCTTTCTGCTGGCTTGCTTTCTGCTGGCTTGCTTTCTGCTGGCTTGCTTTCGGCTGGCTTACTTTCTGCTGGCTTGTTTTCTGCTGGCGCGGGCTTTGCCGGTGCTGCTGGGGTATGTTGTTTCTTTTTATCATTGTTTTCTGAGGGCTCTGGATCACTGTTTGTGGATTGAAGATCACTCTCTGACATTTGAGCATCATTCTCTTCAGGTTCAGGTTCATCACTTTCGGTTTTACTTCCTTTCCGTACTTTTTTTTCAGGTGACTGGTCTTTGGTTAACGCTAGTAAAACAATTCTGTGTTAAATACTGTTCACCACATAACTAGAGACACATTAACCGTAACATATTGTGTTTCGATGGTAAAATATAAAATCTTACAGCGCATGAATTCTTTCACGATTTTGCTTCCGGCATCTTTGTAGTTGGCATCCAAGTCATCTATAATTTTCTGTTGCCCTTTTGTCTAAAATGAGGAAGCGAACCACGACCCTCAGTAAACTGCACAGCACACAACACTTGAAATGTGACTGGAAATGTACAAGTCGTTTACTCACAAGTTCTTTTTCGGGTAAACCGAAGGGCAGTACAGCAGCCAGCAGCAACAGAGTCCAAAGGAACATTTTGATTTTGAACTTTCGAACAATTTCACTGACGGTGAGAGACTGAAGAACCTGAGTGCCTGAAAAAACTGTAACAAAAACAATTGAACGGTTTTATCAGTTGATGGGCCTAATGCTACGCCATGAACACGGTGTATATAATATCCGCCTCGATTATTTTTGTATTTTTTTCAGCACAATTAAAATGATGATAATAAAATATACGGGAAATTATAAAATTGTCAATAAAAATTAAAATGTCTGTGCGTGCAGCAGGAATTTACCAATCGTTTGACCAAATCATTGCTGTTTTCATTCAGAGGTGCGGGCATCTCCCTCCTTCCCCTGACTTAACACCAGAGGTTGGCCCAAAACTTTGCTGCCATTTCAGTGTTCTCCGATTGATGTTAGAACTTTCACAGGGTCGGTAAAACGACAATATTCACTCTGTTCTTCTGTCGATGTTCTGAAATGTATAAATGTCTCAAGTCTCAATTGATACATTATTAGTCCACTTACCACCTTCATTTCATTACATTTTTATTGTTTTTAATCAATTTATGTCTGAATGTTGAAATTCAAGTGACACTGCAACGCAAGTAAGATCCATTGTGTAACACAAAATGTATCTCTTACGTGAGAATTTAACAATATTAATTGAATAAGAAATGACAACTTGTAGTTTTTCAAGTGAGAGCAAACGTGTTGGGTACATGTCCTGCGGTAACTTGGAGCTATTTCGTAATTAAATTTGGCAGAACTCCGAAATAATAATTTCAAATAGGCTGTCCCGGAGTCCTAGTGAACTTAACAGATTTGTAACACAATATAATTTAACTAAACACAAATCGTGGCGGAAATTGACGTGGTAGAAAAGTGAAAGTTATTATGCCTCCTGACGTACATACTCAGAGAAACAGGAGCAGTTTACTGGTAGAGAAACACGACCACACTTCGTAACACATTTCTAAATTACAAATGTATCTCATGTTAAAGCTCAAATTATCTTCATCTGCGTTACTATCCCCTGTCGGTTGTACACCATCGTGTGTATGTGACAAATTACCTTCATTGTTACTTCGACGGTAACTAATATGTCTTTTAATAATTCACTTTTAATAGACTTTCTTTCTGTAGGTGCTGCGTTATTAATTCGTGGAAGTAGTCTTTTATTTTTATTTTTTACATTGAAAAACAAAGACTGATGGTTTAAATATTCAATGAAGTGAACGTAACATGTTGATGCGAAAATTATATTATGCAATGTAATTTAATTACAATTGAATTCACACTATTCTTATTACGGAATGTATATTTATGTATAGAAAACGTTTCCTGAGCAACGGAATTTGTTGCACACGTAAAACTAACAGTAGTTGTAATAAAAGTTCGCTAAACTGTACATATTTTACAGGAATTATGAACACCAAAAACTGCTTGAGGCATTTTGGAATTTCGAATTAAGAAAATGTGACCCACCTGTGACCCAAAAAATTTTTCTTAATTGTCCTGAGATGATTTTTTTATTTAAAAAATAACATTCGACATTCGTTTTATTTAGATAATCGAGGCTTTAAGTGCAGATTCTGACAAAAACTATTATTAATTATTATTGTAACTATTATTGGGTTCTTACTGTTGGCGCATTGTGGTGTTCAGTGGCCACTGATTTCTTCTAACTGAGTATATTGATAAGGCTAATAGCAGCAACTACGAGTTCTACAGCTGCTATGATCGCACGTATAATTGCGCCCAATGTGAATTTCTTCTTGACCAAAGTTTTATTTGATGGCTTCTCTACATCCGGGTCTGGGGTGGTAGCGGCCATTACGTTGGGATCACATTTTGTTGGGTCAGGTTCTACGTCAGAGTCATCAGAATCAACGTCTGGACGTTGAAGATCGCCGTTCGCGGGACCAAGATCGCCGTCTGATGATTGAGGTTCACTGCTCAATGATTGGAGATCACCGACCGAAGTTTGAAGTTCACTGATCGAATATTCAACATCGGGTTCGGGTTCTGCACTTCTTCTCCGCAGGACTTTTCCAGACGGATCCTTGATTAATGCTAAAAAAATTTAATTTAAAAAAAAAAACATTGAAGTTGTGTGCCACAAATAAAAAATATTGAGTTTCGTGTCACAGTTGCTGCTCAACTGTTGTAAATTAAGCCTGTGAATTGAATGCGTGTAGCTGGTTTTCTGTTAGTTTTCAAATAGTTTTCGGATAGTGTTCAGGTGTAGAAATGTAACTGGAATACTTTATTTTTTGCATGGTAATTTATGAATCCTTACATCGGACGAATTCGTTCACGATGGTTTCGGCATGTGTGTAGGTGGTGTCCAAGTCACGTGTAATATCATTTTGTTTTTTTGTCTAAAATGAAGAGTGAACCACAACACTTCGTAAGCCACTTGAGATTGTAGTAGAAATGAACAATTTCAAAGTTGTCTACTTACTGATGAACCAAACGGTGCGAAAGCGACGAGCAGCAGCAGAGTCCAAAGGAACATTTTGAAGTTTTAAACGGTTTCACTGTTGGCAAGAGACTGAGTACCTGGGAACCTGAGTACCTGTACGCAGGAGTACCTAATCGTCTGACTTAAAACTCTAACAACTCGAGCGGAGTTATCGTTTTAAGGGCGTGACATTCTACCACGGACATGAGGTCAATAAGATCCGCTTCGATTGTTTTCTATTTGTTTCGGCACAAATTAAATTGTGATAATAAAACACATTTGTGGTGCGCAACAGGAATTTACCGCTCCTACGGAATTTAAATAAATGAAAAATCAAGGTGAGAAGGTCGATGTCAATGTCAAAGGGACATGTCACGGTTCGCTCATTGCAACTGTTGTGCATTCGAACTTCAGGCACCTGCCTACAATCTGTTGTAATCAGAAAGTGTTCTAATCGGTTCCAACTGTTTTTACTGCCCAGTTCCTATATATCAAACACCTTGACTTTTATAACATTTCAAAGAATCATTCAATCCCAAAGAAAATCACTTAATCGATGAATGCAACGAAGCGAGAAAATGGTTGCCAACAATCAAACACCTGAAACAGTTTTTTTTTATGTCTATTAACAGGAGCGGAAACCACCTGTGGCATTCTGAAAGTGAAAAATACAAAAGTCAAGAGAAAATCCAACATGACAATTTCCCATTGGAGAAAGTGGAAAATCTTTTCAACAGGTGAAAAACTTTTTCATCTTTCTCATTGGACATTTTCCCCGGCAAATAGTTCCCAATTTAAAATTCCCCGTCGGTGTGAAAATCTTATTTCCTTCTCATTGTCCTTAAAAATCTGGTTTGCAACCCCTGTCGGCGGGGAGAAGGAGGAGGAAGGACTGGTGGTGGAATGCTGTGTGATGTGTAGCATTCGACGGGAATAAAATTCGAAAAGAGACAGATTGAGTACCAGAGGTACTCGAATACTCACCGAGAAATGGTAGTAAAGAGGTAGCAACAGTTTGCGTCCTCTAGTGATAGTTATTCTGTTCTTTTACCCAGGGCAGAAAGTCTTCCGAGTTGATTTCATATTGCACACCCTGAAAAGTTTTGAAAAAGAGCCTAGAAGAGTGTGTTTAATTTTCACGTGCACAAAAAACCCATAAAATTATTGATGAAAAGCGGGTTAAAAAAGTTAAAGTTAATTTTAAAAAATAATAAAAGAGGACATCAATTAGTTAAGGAAGCAAACTATTTTGTTTAATATTATATATGAAAAACTGTGTCAACGTGATCTGACCAACTTACTAATATTGAAAATATACTAATTGTTGGTATTATACAATTAATATAATAATTAATATTTTATTCGTATACTGTTAAGTACATAATAATATTTTCTATAAGCAGTAAAAAATTAATTGAAAGTTCGATGAAGTAGTTTGTAGAACAGAAAAGTTAATGAGATGCCATGAGTTTATGTACAATACATAATGTAAAATAAAGTAGAGAAGCTTAGAAATGAGTTCAGGTTATCAGTGAAGTTGCAAAGTTGAACTTCGTTACTTTCGTATACAAGCTAAGAATACTTGACGCGGCAAATTTAATGTTCGAAGCCTACGTTTTTATTGATCTCCCATATCGATTTATTGGATCTAGGAACACAAGCGCAGGAAAAAAATGAAATCGGAACTATTTACTATCCCCCAAGTCTCTTGTCTCAAGTTCATCTTTTAGTTTTCTATAAAACTGATGTAATTTCTTTTGTCCTTCCTCGATGCCCCGTGGCAACCGGCGACAAAAATTCAGCTTTGTTTTCCTCCCTGCTTTTATTCACGCGATTGTATTTTCCTCTGTCATTCAGTAGGGTAGCCCCGATGTAGACAAAATACAAAAGTATCCGCTTTCATCTGTATGAAATTTTCCATGTTAGGGTACAGTAACATCATCATCATCATGCCACCTCTATCGTAATGTTTGCTGTAAATTTTGATTTAGCTCTCTCTCTCTCTCTCTCTCTCTCTCTCTCTACGGCACAGCCCACATTTCCGAAGTCTTCTTTCAACGATGTTCAATCAATCCGATTGACTGATTGAAAATTGATTGAGTGACAGCTTTCATTTCGACGAAGCCGATTTGAAGAGTCTGAGACCTTTGTGTGTTATCCTATTAAGTCGTACGCCCTTACATTTCCTCAATTAAATCAATTGATTTTAAGGAAAGCCGGTACAAACCTCTTGCGTACCTGTCGGGTACACCGACCGACAAGGAATTTTCCGTAAATTACAATGTCGTGGCAAGAGTGAAAGTCAAGTGAAAGTAGAAAAGTTAGAAATTCTGTGGAGGCCTAACGAAGACCTTTGATTTGTTCTATTCAATTTATTAGGAAGCTTTGAAAGCTTTATTATCGGAGCAATATATTATTTTAGTATTTGTGTACTAAAGGAGGGAAGGAGTGAATGTGAGCAGAAGATAAAATAAAAAAGGGTTCTGGTGAAAGTAAAGAGCTTTCTTTCAGGTTTCAGGTTTCGGTGTACTAGGCAAACAGGAAAGTACCGAACCGTCTGAATTGTTGAGTCGGTTTGCTCAGCGGCGAGCATTTTAGTGCTTCAGCCGTTTCAACCCTCCATCAATTCTCAAATTATCCTTGTCGAGAAGGAAAATGCCTTCAGCTCGCTGTGAAATTTGGTTTAATGTCATTGATCCGATCTTTGTTTAGTTTAAAAGCGATGACGTGGCTGAGGGTTCGAAGCGAAACCTCAACCGGAAACAACCCCTATTGATTAATTGGTCTGTCTACACGAAATTACACTTCAAACTTTTTGCTTTTGTACAGAGAAGCTCCCGCCCAGTCCGAGAGCAAAAAAGAAATCTTCAACATTGTTCCTTTGTGTTTGGGTTTTTGTCTCCGCCGTCGACTTTATTCCCGTACAGGTCGCCATTAAATGACAGTTCAGACAGGTAAAACACTTGTTCCATTAGATAATTTACTGTATTTCAGAGTAACATGGTTTGCCTAACTGATTTTTGGTTGTTAACATGTAACGTAAGTTGTTAGTATTTTAGTGGCAAATAATTTCTTTATTTAAGTTGGTCAAAAGTTTGAGGTATTTAGATTTTTTTCAGTAGAACCGGGTCCCCTTACTATTGTAATAAATTGGTGTTTTTTATTTTTTGTTTATAGTTTTCCAACGGATTATTAAACTTCTTATCGGACGAAAGAGAATTTACGAAAACTCCAATTACGGCATAAAGTAGAAATTATGGGAAGGTACAAGATCAAAGGTTAGGTAAAAGAATAAAGTAACTTCACAAATTGTTGATGGCATTTGTACCAAAAAAATGAAGGGGTGGAGTTGAATAAAATGTAATTAAACTAATTTTTTTTTCGACACAAAAGAAAGGCTGTCCTTCCCGTCGTGGCTTTGCTCAGGTTTTTCCCAATTACGCCAACGCTACGTTCCCTTACCTCAAGAATATCATTAATTAAACGGTAAAGGGCAATTGAAGAACTCAGGTGAAACGAGTTTCTCTTACAAAAAAAAGTACAACCACAGGTTCGCCACGACAGCGGTTCTTCGGTCAGAATTTACTTCTTCAACATGGCTAATTCTGTCAAAATTATTAGAGGAAGAAAGCTGTTCTGTTGAGAAACATGTGACAGCACAATGGCAAGTTCCCGTGAAGTAAAATGAATGGAGAACCGTGGGTAGTACTCGTTGGGGTGAGGAGTGGGTGAGCTCCGAATGAGGTTAGGTATAAAGGCCATTGTGCGAAAAGCTTTTAAGCCTTTCGAAGCTGAGGGTAAAGAGAGGGAAATGAGGAGATGGGGAAGGGGTTAAATCACCCGTCAAAAGGTGACAAAAATCTGGGTAAAAGGCCCTAAAGGATATTCATTGAAACGAAAATTTGAAAGAATTAAAGCAGGCCACCCACACTCCGTGGGTTTCAATCAGTTGTTATTCATTTGGTAAAAATTAATCTCCAAGTAATACATAACCTTATTAGTTTCTACTTTTTACTTTATTTTTTTCTAAATGCAATTACTCGTCCTTTTTAGTCCACAACAAAATGTCAGAGCTCTCACGTCAACGTCATCGTAATCGAATCACAAGAATTTCGTTACTTTGCATTTAACCTCATCAAATTGAACTCTTCGACGAGTTTGCCTTTGTCAGAAGTAGTGAAAAATCAAATATGGCGACGGCAGACGAATGAAACGCGACGAATATTTATGAATTGCTGTTGCGCCTGTTGACGTCGTTCGTGTCTTTTATTACTCCTCGTTACAGAAAATCATGGAAATGATTTATCGGTGTCCGGTCCAGTAGAAGGCTTGCGAAGATTGAGAGAAATCGGTGTGGAGTTACAGGTTGGAAACAATTCATAAGACAAGTTAAGAATAAGACAACTTGATAGGTGTGGTGTGATATTTTTGTATAAAATAATATAAATTTCAGTTGCAGTTATATCGGGGAAAACACTTAGAATACAGTTGACGTCGGGAACGACGTGGTTTTGGTATTTTCAGTCTTTTTGGGTTGTGAAACTTTTCGTTTTTGTCTTAAGGGTGAGGTGAGGTTCTTTTTGCCCAGCTCGCTCACCTACTACTTGAGTTGTACTTTATCAAATTTAAAGTAATGCCTGTACGGTGAGTAAAATGAATACCCGGCAAATAGAAATAAATAAATGAGTTGCTTGCGCATGGTTTTTTAAAATAGTTATACTGTTATATTTTTATTACTTAAATACACTCTTTTTCTTACTCTGTCATCAACAAACCTTGAAGGTAATGTTGAAAACGTTATTAAATGTTTAAATTTTGATGTATAACGAAATTAATCACAATCTTTATTGAGGCCATACCTGCCTGCTGAATTTCGAACATCAGTAATAAGAACTTTGCTACTTAATAATAAAGTAAAGTAATAACTACTTTCCGATTGTGAGCGTTCATCAAATAACGTTTTATAAAATGATAGTCTCACTGAATGAGCTGAACATGTTTTCAGTTTTTCACTACATCCAACAGGCGAAGGCGCAGCACAGTTTCTGTTACAGCTACGTAAAGCAACTTTTTAGAATTTCAGAAATTGACAAGAGCAAAAGTAATATTTTTGCCAAGAGCCAGCAAAAAAAAAAAAGAAGTAGCATCGTTCCGCCGTGAACACTTGACAGGCTAAAAGGCTACTAATTGGATTTTAACTCTTCTTTTGAGTTTTCTGGCAGTAGCAATTTCCCACCGAACGCTCTACTTGTTGCTTCCTCCTCGTCAACAATTTTATTTCTCTTCTTTGAAACACGTCTGGTTATTTCCTCCAGTTTCCCAGGTTCCAGGTATCCTCCTTTCTCCAGTTTTGAGCTTCGTTCATAATTTTCCGTGCTTTTCAAGTGGCACTCGGAACCGCGTAGTTTTCCTTCGAAAAACAAACACTATTCATTTGAAAGTAGTTGTTATTCCCTCTCCATGTTCTTATTGATTAGTTTGATTTCCCTTGAAAGTTTCCCTTTCTTGTAAATCACGCTGATCGAATCATTAATCTATTGAAAGTTCTCTTCTCTTAGAGAATAGTTTGTTATTTCTCTACTCGGCCCTTTTGCACAAACTAAAATATAGTTCTGTCCGACTTGGTCCCCTTGGCTTTCCTCACCTTCCTTCCGGAAACGATGCTGTGTACTTCTCCCATTTCCGGTGGTTCTTCTCTTCTGAACTGTGATTTTTTTTGTTTCCGCTAGTTTTATTTCCTGTTCTTTGCAAGATTTAAAGGTAAGGCTCTAATAAAAGGAAAACAGATGAAATGACTTGCAGAGAGGTAGACGAAATAAAATGTATTGCCATTGTTGCTGAAATTCACGAAAAGTTTAAGACAACTTCTAAAGAAAAATGTGCTTTTGTTCTGTTGCCTGCTATCTCGTACTCGAACAACAAACTATTAAATTAATGAATTTGTTGTCTAATTAAATTTAAGTTTTTCTTCGGTAGACAAATCTAAGAGTTTTGGAAGACACCACAAAATTCATGAGTTTTATATTTGTACTGGGAACTTGTATATTTGGACTTGTACTTGGTCTCACGGTTGTACTTGGAAGAAGAACAATTTACATGACATTTGACAAGTCACCCACTCTGATCGTGTAGCAATGAAAATCAGACTATTGCGTACGAAGTAAAATAGTAACGATATTGATGTAACGAACAAAGGAAAGAGTAAATAACAATCTGTTGTAATGCACGTGTTGCGCTTGATGTGTAGGAGTTGTTAAGTTGCACGAGTTTTCCACAGCTGTGATTTCCCGGAAATAAAGTGGTTTCTCCTACCATACGAATATTCCACACGCCACAAGTCATTTGTATTAGTTGGAACACAAATTAAAATGACGAAGTACATCTATCAGGACAGAAATACTTGTAAGAGTGAATTATAAAACTGTGTTGACCTAAGCGGAATTTTCAAGGAGTTGTGAAGAAATCGTTTTCAGCGTTCGCAACACTCAAAGAATTACGGATCCCGTAAAAAAGAAGAGATTTCTTAGTAAGGTTGCAAAAGCATTATATTACTCGCCAGAATCTGTAGCCTCTACTTGTAAACAATGGTAATTGCAACAGCGCGGTAGGTGCCCATCCGCTTTCATATTCGCACTGTTACATCGGGTTCCCCTCTCTGCCTGACAACTTAAATAATTAAATTCATATTCCCTTATACTCAGATTTATATTTAAGCAAAAATATAACAAGTGGTTTATCACAAAGTTATGTGAGGCATAAGGTGTAGCATACAGTACTACAAGGAGAATTCAACAGACTCATTTCTAGTTTTCCCTCGCTCTTTCCTTCCAAGAGAGTTTCTCAGGAAACACACCACGTTGGCCCTAATAATCTTAAAAACTTCGGTAGAGGGCCAAACAGAACGATCAACGATTACCTTTTAAATTATTCAAAATAATGATTTGGTTAAGAGTCTGAGTGTGATACCATAGACTCTATCCACCACAGAGCCATCATTGAGTTTGCCGCACAGGTTGGGTGAACGACAGTAGAAAAACAAACCGGAAGAATCGATTAGAAAATTATTGAAAGAAAAATATATTAGAAAAAAAAATGTTACAATATAAAAAATGCATAATTCATGAATTAAAGAGGTCAAGGGATGGGGTGATTCGTGTAATTTCAAACTCTGAGCCCCATTATATAAGAAAATCAATGTAAATCATTAATTAGCAAATATTCTACAAGGATAACTTTTCTTTTTCTCCGAAGAAGAACATTTTGCTCCGGTCGCTGAGGTCAACCAAAACCAAATTTCTTTTTTCGATTCTGTCATTTTCACTTTTATTATTTAATTTTGATGTTTGTACCCCGCAGGCTTTCAGTCTGATGAGTTTTCTTTGTGTTGCGTTGGTGTTTTCCGATTTCCACTGAAGCAGATTTCTGTAGTGTAAAGTGATTCGTAACTCTCGAAGACAGAGGGTATTTTATTCACAATTCGGTCATTAAAATTCCAAATGTTTGGGGCTTTTTACAAGTTTTCTCGCGGACATCATGAAAACATCTGGAATTAAATATTTTCACGACTTGAATACCGAATACTTACAATATCAACCCTAAACATCAAAGAGCAAGTAAGAAACAACAGAAAGGAATTCGAACTTGTTCGAATCTGTTCAAATATCAGGAGAGTCGAAGTTTTCAAAAAAAAAATATTTTCGGGTTCTGGGAAATGTGTTACGTTGAAGTAGCACAAAAAACAGAGCTCTTGAAATGCAGGGGAACTCCATGGAATGCTTTAATGTCGTTTGAAACCGCTCGATCAATCAGAACAAATTACTAATTACGGTGAATGACATGAAATTAAATTGAAATACATTAAATTTAAAAAAAGCGCCAGACTCCGAATGTTCGAGGCGCCGGAAGGAAATGATCAAATTCAGTTAAATTGAATTCAAACGACAGTGTCTGTTCATTTTTACAACCTTCCTTTTAACTAGAAAAATACTGGTCGGAACACAAAACTACTCATTAAGCTTGGCAATTGTAATTGAATTAGTCAATTTCTGTGGTGTTTGAAACTTCTCGTGCTGATTTGGGTGAGATCTCGAGCCTTTACCGAGATCTCAAGATTTTTAAAATGTCGAGGTGTAAGTTTCGGTGAGACGAGAGGTGCTGTTGACTTCGCAAGACGTACGTCAGTGAATTGTGCGAAGAATAAAATTTCATTATTCTTGGCACGCAGAAATTACCTGAGGGATCGGAAGAATTGAACGGATTTCACGTGATCTGCCGGAAAGATCTGTTCATCTGAAGATTGATTATTTAAATTGCACTTGATGTGTGGAATTTTTGACTTCTATTTCAGATAATCTGCTGCATTTATTCATAATATTGGATAAGCTTTGAAATGTGACGTCTGCTACCATCAGACAGGTATTAATTTTACTGTATACATAATTCAATTATACTTGCGAGAATCGAAAAGAAAAATCTTCCACAATGTCGCCCATATTCTAGACAATTCCTACAATGTTGTGCATAGATCGAGGCCGATTTCAACAAGTCACATCAAAGTTGTCCATGTCATCAAACTTCTCACAAGTCAGAGTTCAATGCTAAGGGTACCAACCAAGTTAGAAGTTGGTGATGGCAGTAAATTTCATTACCAAACTTAAAGATGGTCTTCAAAACAACACAAACAGAAATAGGGGGGCCAGCATTTCTCTTCCTGTATCAAAACAACACTTCACCATTAGCTTAGCCAAAGAACATTTTTTATAAACCTTCTTTTATTGTTACAAGTTTTGTTAACACTCACATAACAAATACATTAAATGGGAAGTTAATTGCTTCAGAGTAAATAATAATAATAATAAAAGAAAAATAGTGTAAAAATAGTTGGTAGGAAAATGATGGAAAAGACTGAAATTCCTGCTTAAGGATTCTGGAAAAGTGAAAAAATTGCTAGATGATGAGTCACAATAATAAAAAAAGAGATCATACAGTTCTTCATCATACTTTTAGATGATACAATAAGTTAGACTCTGTAATCAAAAACTTCAGAGAAATATTAAATAGAACTGCTTTAATACACGTTTAACAACGCTAAAAGAATCGACAGGAATATTTTGACTTTCTTAAAATAACAAACAAACACGAAAAAGGAACGGTTGTTTTGTTAAAAGCGGTGAACCGCTTTAAGTCGACTTTAAGTTTGCTCAAATCATTTAGAAAACCACATTAAATAAACAAAACCCCTGGACATGTAACTCAGTTACCAAAAATAGTGTTAATAAATCAGTTTAAGTAGTTGTGGCTCACCTAACGACCACGGCCACCATTTAATGGTTTTCCGAACTTACTGTGACACATCCCGTTACAATAGAAAGTTCGTGCCCGTGGTCGATTTTCTCTTAAGATGAAGTTACACACTGACCCTACTGCTGGAGTAATTAAATGCCATGGAATTCTGTCGAACTTTTCGTAAGGGCTATGAGACATTTTTTTTATTTCTTCTTTCTAACTCAAGTGTTGGACGAAGTTAAACATCAACAAAGTGTTCGAGCTTTCAGAAAAAAAAGATCTCATCTTTCGTTGAATAGAAACCATTGAGCTACTATTTCTTTCAACTCTTTTTCATAACTTTTCAACTTCCTTCTTCCCTAAAACTGACACGTTCATTCTTAATATTAATCTAAATATTGAATAATTACACGTTAGCGCTACATAATACACCTAGAACAGACGAATGCTGTGCAACAACTGGATTTATATTTATTTATTATTGTATTCCGCTTATGGATTTATTTATTTATTTTTAGGTCGTGGCTCCTCCACTGTCTTCCAGCGGGGCCGATGTTGAGGTGGCTTTGTCCAACCACTCAGGGCCGAGCCCCAGCCCATCGTCATCCTGCGACGAAAACTGCACTCCTCCCTCTAAAAACTGCTACAGACTAGTCGTTTTAGGGTCTTCCAGGGTAGGAAAGACATGCATAGTGTCCAGGTGAGACAAACAAAATTTTTACAACTGACTTTTACAATTATAATTTTGTCTGACTCTGACTAGAGGATATTCCATTAGTGAGTTAAATGAATTTTTTAATCGCATAAATATCGTTACCTTTTTATTGTACCAGGAAAAATACCCACGCAGAAAGGATCCCCGTTGGCACGGAATGTCCAGTACTGTGGGACTGGAACCCACTAAAAAACCTGGGGAGATCACCTTCCTGTTCGGAGAGGTGCCGGGGGGGTTCTCCCTGAATTCTTTTGAATTCGGTTGCCCCACAACCACACGGGGCCTAACTTAACTTAACTCCAGGATTTGTATTGATCTGCCTCGGTACTGAAACCCAGAAGTAAAATTAAATCAAGTACAGTTGTTAATTTTATGTTGGATGCATTAAAGAGTCGTTTGTTTTTAAAAAATGGCGAGCGAACATTCTGATTGAATTACAACCGACAACGATTTAATTATGGAAGAACCGTTTCCGTAGGATGTACACCCTCTTTGGTACTTCTTCTCCGTTCACAGATGGGTGAACAATTACGTTGAGACGGAAGCGAACAGACACACACACACAATTTGAGTTGTTGAGCTTCTCCCTAACTCTGTCTACTTCTTCTTCTTCAGCGACTTCTCGTTACTTCTTCCTCCTCTCCGATGTACCAAATTGTTTTTCCCGACTATCATCAATCATTGTCTCTTAACACTTTTTATCTCTTAAAGTGTCCTCCTTCGGGTTATTTTTTTTTTCTCCGACAGCTACGTGTCTTCCTATTTTGCTTTTCATTCCTTGTTTCCCAGGCGATGACCCGAGGCTGCGATGTCGACTCTTTAAGTTTCCCTTTTCGACGAGAGGTTGACTGAAAGAAAAGAGAAAAACTACACAAAAAGTCACTCGGGAGGCCCCTGCATTATCACCTGTGTGATATTTATCACGTTACAAGAAGGTCTCCGCGTCACCCTGAAAAAGACCGACGAGGAAAGTTAATTTTGTGAGTGAATGAAATGGACCAAAGGCAAACCAAAACCTGAGGGGAAGGCTTCGAGTAGGCGGGGGAGGGAGAGTGGGGGCAAACAATCAAATATGGCAGCCTTCTGCTTAATTTGTTCAATTTCATTTCCGGCATTTCCGATCAAGTTAAACTGTTTTCACAACTTTCGGGAAACTTTCCGAAACGCGATCTTGCCCATCAGAGTCATTTGCTGTTATTTCCACCTCAACACCCTTAACACCCTTAACACCCTTCGTTGGTCATTTCACAAAAGACCCTTTCCACCCCGGTACATCAACCTGTTTTTGCTGGTTTTCGATTCCCATGAGATTTTACCAATTCAATTTTACAGGTGGACAATTATCTGCCTCCTCTTTGGATTCCTCCGGCTTAGTTCGGTCCTGAACAACCGTCCACGGGGCATTGGAAAAGTCAAACGCAGCCGGCAAACGTTCTAATAAGTGACTTTTTCACCTTTCACCTTTTTTCTAACGGACTTACCCGGAGGGGTGGACCGTTTAGTTTTAATGTCTCCTCCTCTGCGATCGTTCGGCTGGGTCAGTCGGTTAATCCGCCGACGATAAAACCGGGAAAATGTTGCGATTGAGTCGGAAAACACTGGGAAATCGATGTATGTCTTTCCGAACACCTCGACAGGCTTAAATGTCACACGCAAATGTTTGCATTGAATTGTACAAGCAAATGTCAGACAACGCCATGCCACCGAGAGGATCGTCACGGGGTGGATGTAAAGTCACCCTCTGCACAACTGCAAGTGTCAAGTTGTCCAACTTTCTCCTCGAACAATGTTCACCGGGTCAGTGTTACACGAGATCAAGGGAAACATGTCAAACTTATCGACAAGTTAAAAGCTATCCAGATAAAAAAAAAAAATGTTAAGATGAATTGAGATGGTACGCGGCTTCGAATTAGGAAACTGGAACGGAAATAGTTAACTATTTCCTTCAACTCGATTTCAGGGGTGTTCCAATTCTTTTCCGTGCACTCGGCTGGGTACTCATCTTCAGTGCTCGCCACCTACACGGAACACCTGACTGTGGAAACCGTCCAAGAGTCCTGGGGCACTTCAACCTGTCACTCAAACATAAACATAAATTTTATGTAAAATATTAAAGTGCACAACGAGAGAAAAAACGTTTTCAAACGTGAGGCAGTTTTATCGGCTTTCGACCGACAGAGTCAGGTCACTTGCTCCTTCGGGACAGGAATTTACTTTTCCCACGGGATTTTTTCGGATTTTTTTTCTGAAATTTTATATTTTCATATAGTTTCTAACATGCTTGATAAATTATTCTGCCACACAAATTATTTCTTTTGTTATTATTATTTTTTTTTTTAACTTAGAAAGAGTAGTGCATTAATATCGAGACGAAGCCAAGTCTACCGTTGAATCAAGTCCTGGAGAATTATTTTCCAGTGAAAAATTCATAAAGTGTACTTTCCGATTGAATTGAGTTTGACAGAATCAGTATTCGGTAAACAGTATATAAATTAAACAAATAAATATGTAAAATGTAAACATCCCATATAATGAACACATCAATAATTATTCAATTATTGATAGATACAACTAAGTAAATAGAACATGCAATTTATTGGAAGTATGCGTAAACAAAGAGAAATGTATGGCACAGGGAAAATTCACTCCTTTCCTTGAAGATTGTTAACATGTTGAGAGTGCCGAGGACGTTCCATAACTTTGTCTTTATTTAACTTACGTTAACTTATGTGAATCATTTCACCCTATCCATCACCCGTCTTACTTCTTATCTCGCAGACCTTCCATCAAGTAAAAGACAATTCTTACAGTCTTACTGTACTTCTTTACTTACTAACGCCGAGTACCATGACTTACAACATAATTATGAGTTTCAGTTAGAATCATTGACAGTCTAGACAACACCCGCAGCATTCAGTTACCCGTCAAGGTAAATCGTTGAATTCAATTACGACATCCGAAAAGGCAAGAGGAAAAGTCAAAAAGGAGACGACTAACAAGAAGAAGAACAACAAAGGTTTTTAGAGAAGACAAGTAACGATTATTGAAAACGATGAAAGACGATATGACTGTTCAATAGATCTTTCTACTTCTACAAATAATTAGACTAACAACAGAAGTAAAAGGAAGAGATTTTCCAAAGATTTCTTCTTCTTCTTCTTGTGCTGCTTCTGCTGAGAAAAATGGCGATCTAATTAAATTCGGATCAAAAGGCTGGAGTGGCAAGTGACAAGCTCTCACAACAGAAAGAATTGCTTAGTGGGTCTAAACCGGATCCTTTGAACCTTTCGCATACTCAACAATATGGCAAAAAGGCAAATTAAAAATTCAGCAATGTCTCTCGCTGAGGATCATTAAATTTTGAATGGTTAGATTTTTTTAGAATCTGCCCTTAGGTAAATCGACTATTTCTCTGTGTTCTGTGGTGGTTGAGCGAAGTTCACGTGAGGTTCGTATCTGCAGAGGAAATGAGCTCTACTACGAGTGCTACTTATGTATTTCTTAATTTTATATCTTTACTCTTTTAATAACACTTCAGAGAGTATGGTTTTTTAAATGACATCTTTGATAGTAACAGAAAAAGTAATGTAAATTGGGTACTTTAAGGTTATCAGGCGATTGGATTTCATGTTTGTTGTTTCCTTGTTTGATTTGCGTCACGCAATTAAGCGATGTCGTAACTTATTCTTTTACGTTCTGAAGTCTGCTGACCATGTTTGAAAGATGCCTTGCAAGAAGGATTCTATGTTCTGTGACGTAGTCGGTATGGTTCCTTAAAGCAGAACTCGAGTAATCGAGGGCTGAATTACTTTTTTGAGTATTTTGGATTGTTTCACTCATATATATTGTGCACTCATGTGTATTTATATATGATTTTCGTAGCATAATTTTTACCTTGCTGAAGATTCTCATCCTCTTTGTCTTACTTTCTAGTGTTACGCAAAGCTGTCTATTTATCAAGCTATACGTAGCAATTCACTTTGCAGACCATTAAATTTTTCATTTAATGTTTTAATGTATAATTATTAAATTCCTGCAGTTTATTTTGGTGCTTGACATTCGATTTATTTTTAATTTTGCCCTTGTTTTGCTCTATTGAAGTGAAAGTAGGAAAACTACCTGCCGAAAACTTGCATGTAAAATCAAAGCCAAAGGCGAAGCCGAATCGTCGAGAAAATCAATTAATTTTCTCTGTCGAGTTGAAAAGAAATAACTTTTGAAGTTTCCCACGAAAACTCTAGAAAAAAGGTTATGAAACTGAAATCCAGGTAACTTCTCCTGGGGCTTCCCTCCATTAAAAAGAAGTTTTTATTTATGCTGACCCTCCTGATATGAATGCCATGAACAAAATACTGAATATTACTCTAAGAGAGTATTTTCATATTGGTCCCAGCAAATTCATATCCGACATGACTTTCACCTATGTCATCCTTTTCTGACGTTGAAGAACGTTGGAGGAATAATAAAAATACTCGAACCTTTCATGTATTCTCTTCTCTTCTCTTCTCTAGCACTTTGACTTTAATTCTTCTCTTTCAATTCAGTTTCAATGGTCGTGTGAGCTACTCGTAATACTATAACTTTCCCATTTCATTTACTTTCTAGAAGGCAATCTCCTAAAAGTAATACTAACGTAAAAGTAATACAATAAATGCTTAATTTATATGTAAAGCAATATACTAGTATGTCTCTTTTACACTACCCGGCCTATAGCAGTTAAACGTAGGTACTCTATACTTCATAACTCACAGTCGAACTGCTTTCGACTCAAATCAGTATGAGATAGTAAATGGATTATTATAACATCATTTAATGCATCTAACTCGTATTTTTTTCTTATAGTATAAGATATTCTTTAACTGAACTCGTTACACCAACATCTGAAGGTTATTCTGTTCGTATTCTAACCTTTTTCTTACTCTACTCATCTTGTTTCTCCTTAATACAGAGTAATCTTCTTTCTTACAATTTTTTTCACTTCTTATTTTTAGTACCATTCTACTTTTACTCCTTCTTCCTCATCATTCTCCTCCTCCTCCTCCTCCTCTGGCCTCTTCTCTTTTCGTCCGGATTTACCTCTTGTGCTGCATCTTTTATATTTCCGAGCTCTTTACCCTGAATGAAAAGATAATTTTCTGGTTTCTTTGACGAGTCCACTCGTTTAATGTAGGAGAAAATTCATTTCTTGCTTCGTTTGTATTTCGTATATAACAAAAGAAGTTTTGAAGTGTTAAATTAAAAAAATAAATAACTGTACACATATAAAATTAAAGACTTGAAAGTTTTTTCTTGACTGAACACGTCGGACTCGTGGCAGAGCATGAGAACTCTTTGAATGCGTTTACTCATTTCACTACAATTACGTTAAAATTTTGTTTTTTGTTCAGGTTCCTAAATAACAAATTTGACGAGAGTTACACACCGACAATAGAAGATTTCCACCGCAAATTGTACAGAATACGAGGGGAAGTTCATCAGTTGGACATTTTGGACACTTCCGGTAATCATCCATTTCCAGCTATGAGACGTCTCTCATTCCTAACAGGTAAGAGAAATTCAGTCAACCCTGCTGATGTCTTCTGTCAACTGACATAAATAGATTGTCAGCAAACAAATACACCGAAAGGGGATGAATCCTGTAAAAGTCGTGTGAAGTTGTTACTCGCAGTACCTGCGATACCTGAATTCCATCTTGTCTTTCACACTGCAGATGCACAACTTCAAAATGAGTGTCGACTAAACTTTTGTAATCCTATTTAAAAGTTAGACTTTACTTCTCGGGAAAGTTTATTTTTTAGAATATCACAATTTCAATTACGATAAACGCCCGCATTTAAAAAAAATAATAGTCTATTACAAAGGAAAAGAAGAAGAAAAAGATTAAACTTATTAATTTAATAAAAGTTCCTGTGCGGTTACTCGTACACCGCGTGTATTGCAAACTATTTAAAATCGTCAACAAAAAAAGTCGATTCTTCACCGTCACCGAAGAAAATCTCTTTGTGGTGTGGTTGCATCACTTGCAGAACTCAACAAAACATATTTTTGCAGCTTGTGCGGGGTACGTAGGCGAAATTGTCCTTTATTCTAATAGTAAATAGTCAGGGAATAAAAATAATTACCGTGGTTTCACTCCATCAACCCGAGCGACAGCGCCTTACGGGTAGCAGGTAAGCCACATTTCCTAAGTACCAAACCAATATTTAATATTAATATATTATCAGATATCTTTTCTAACAAATACGTGAAAATATACTACAGCCCTCTGATTTTTTTTCCGGAGCCTGAGAACCATAAAACATTTATTGCAATTTTAGACACTTTCTAACTGAACTAAGATACTCAACCATATTTAATTAATTAATCTTCACTACTTCTTAAAACAACTGGTTTTGTAATACTAATAATATTTCTTATGGAATATGTGAAACAAGAAACAAAATTAGTTGGAATGATCCTTTGATAAAACGCGACATTAAATTTTAAAATGGCTGACAAAGGTTGGGTGGTTGGGTTTACTTTTCATACTGTTTTGTTCATTAAATTTAAAATGGTACGTGCTGTTATAATATCAGAAGCTATATTATATACTGTAGTTAGTATATTTACGTAAATTGTGATACGTGTAAAAAGCATAAAGTTGCCGTGCGCATATATTTTTAGCGAGTTTTTTTTCTGAAATTTAAAAAAAAAAGAATTCAGAAAAAAATCGAGAAAAAGGTTTTTTCCTTAATGGTTAGAAAAAGAAATACCCAAAATGGTAGACGACGAGGCAGTCAGTTAAAAACGGGTTCCTCATTTTAAATTTCATATTCTCCCCTTTGTATTTCTCTTGTTTCCCTTATTTTGTTTTTTGGTTCGATGGACTAAACTGCTCAACCTAAAAATTTTGCCTTTTCTTTCTTTTGCACTCTGATTCTGCGCCTCAGCATCCATCCCTTCCATCTGGAACGAAGTCTCACTTTCTACAGCCAAAGCCAAAAACTGATTTATTTAAATTTTTATTTCACAATGTGACTGTCAACGGGGTCTTACCGAGTCCTCCGGAGCCTTCGAGAATTACCTGAAATCAAATGAGCTTATCTGTGTTCTCCCGAAGGAATTTAATTTCTCGTTCATTCCGAACGGGTGAACTTGATGTTCGCTCACTGAGAATTGCAGAACAAAGTTCCCAAATCCTAATTTTTGTTCCTTGCTGGCCCTAAATTACTCCCATTGGGTTTATTCGCGTCCCCTAGGCCTTGTTTATTACTCATTAATAACATAGACGACCGACCATAGAATGCAGTTTTTGTATTACAATGGTGGACTTGACAAATATTTTTCAGTAGTACCGCAACATAATATGAATATTATCATGTAGAGTTACGTTTATTATAAAAAAAAATTGTTTAAATTAAATGAAATGAAAAAAATGCAATGAACTTATAGTAGGTAAAGAATTTTTATGAATTCATATGTGCTGTATAGTAAGTAACGCATGTATTAAACACACAAATATAGCAAATTATTAATAGACCAAAAATTAGCAGTGTAGTTATAAAAAAATAGAAAAAATATAAGTAACAGTCAAATTAAATATCTTTGATTGTATTTAAAACCAGGTCGAAAGGTAAACAAAACACTGCACAATTTAATTAAAGTAAAAGAGTGGTTTCTATTGAAAATACAAATAGCCGTTGATGTTTAAAATCAATAATAAGGACCAAGAACAAAGCCTCTGGCAGTTTCTTAGTTAGTACATTGGAAAATGACAAAGAAAAATAAGGAAAACGTGCACCGGAATGACGATAATTAAAAAAATACAACAAGAGTTATGCATAAGTGTATTTAATAATTCTTGGTACTCTTTCATTTTGAAAAAATAATGTATTTTTATACCAGGAAAAGAAGGTTTCCCTAAAATTTAAAGTCCCACAGGCACACACCCTCAACATTTCGAGTTGTACTTTTCCTTATGCTCTAGGAATTTGATCAGAAATGTGTCGTATATTTATCTATCTCGTGCCTTTTTCTATTTTCAGGTCGAATAATTTTTGCTACGAATCCTATCGAAATCCCCACACAACTGATTTAATAACTTCTTGGGTTTCCTGTTTTCTTTTTTCTGATTTTTTAAGTCTCTCACAACTTCGTTGTGTTCCCAGCACATCTTCTGCGGTTATTGAACTTCAAACTAAATTTTTCAAAAGGTTCAACCTACCCGCTTCGGTAACCGGTTACTTTTTCTGTCAGACAATCACAAGACCTTCATTTTTTCTTTGCGCTTACTCATCTTCGACCTGTCTTTTGTATATTAATTGAACTGTATGATAATATTTAGATTACATTCACAAGTCAACAACTTATTACAACATGTTCCGTTTTAATAAGGAGTGTCGTACAATTAATATGCCACTTATTGATACCTGTAATGAAAACCTTCTCGCGACAATTCATAGAATCGTAGAGTTCGGCGTATTTCTGATTTACCGCTCGCGCTTGAATTAATAAATTGAAAACAACAGAAAATGCATTATTTATTTAATTAAAACAAAATCTGCTCCAGAGAATTATGAACCGAAAACAGGAGACTCGTCGCAGAGATGCTCCGTCATTTTATTGAAAAACATTTCGTTTCTTTTTCCGTTTCCGGGACCGTTTTTTAACCGCGAAACAAAGTCACAATCCATTAAGGAACACGGCGAAGTTGTAAAACTACGATGAAAGGCTCGATAATCCGAATGAAATGTTCTAAAATGGAAGAAAATGTAATTTGTCCTTCACGGTAGCCGTTTCTCTGTCTTTTCAAATTGCATTTGCTAAAAGCCCAAATTCGTTGAAATAGAACCGGAAATAGAAAGACGTGAGAAGTTGTCACGGGGATTTTATTATTTACGGCTCGGTGTCTGTGCCATTTTCCTACCACTCAGAACTCTACTCCAATGTACGTTCCTCGCTTTAGCCACTTAGCTTCCGTTCATTAGACGACATGAAAATTTTTATTGCTCTCCTGTCGGTTCCTTCCGACCTTTCACCTCTTCAATTAGACAGCAGTGCGGAGTGCCGGAAATGACGAATCAGTTGCCTAGGCCTAAGAGGAAACCTCTATTAATTTCATTCATCATATTATTTCATTCAGCTTGTTGTACACCGTTTGTCTATTTGTACTTTTTCGGAGTATCTCAGTAATCGGTAGTAGAGTTGTATTTAGTGGTTGATGGCGGGGGTGATAATCCACATACAACTACTGTGGTATTGTACCCAAGAGGAGCAGAAGTCTGATTACCATGACTGTTAAGTTACTTCATTAAGAATCAACAAGTTAACCTTGCCTATGGGTAAATTACTGGAAACATATCTCAAAAAAAGTAACTTTTGATAGAAGATTCTAACCCAGAAAGTGAAATGAGAATGTTTTGTGGTTTTCAGGTTTATTTCTAGCCTTAACGGTTTCTTTTATACGCCACTTATGTATCCGACTTTTTTGTAATGTATAAACATATAAAATAATTCTACATTTATCATTTTTTTCCAAAGAGGAAATTCTTTGAATGAATGAAACAACGAAAGGTTGAGAAGAAAGAATTGACTTTCATATGATGCAATGCTACTTGACCCCCTTAAAGAACTTAAAATTTTTTCATTTCAAACTTCAAACAGCGTTGCGTTTCAAGTAAGGCAGTCATTTCTTCAAAATGCGTTTTATGTGTTTTGAAATAGACAGAGCAATACGTACAATTGTACAAAGGAAACTGAAGGAAGGTGCAACTTATCGAGCGATATTGCGTTAGACAAAATATGTACCCCAAAGCATAACGTAAAATAGGATTCCGAATATAAAAATAGAAATAATCGGAAATGGGTTATGCAGAAGGGGAAACTGTTCACTCGAACACATTAAAAACTACTAAACCTTCAAGTTTCTGGCGAACATGTCATGAAACTGACAGGTTAAATTCAATTAGAAGAAGAGATTGAAATAGGGGTTCGACCTTGATAGAAGCATCACTACAGGGCCAAAGGAAGGGCTCAATGTCAACAAGAGAAAGAAAGTCAAACCAAAATGTCTTCCAGGAAAAACCACAGTTTGGCTCGTCTCGTCGGTTATTCTGTTATTACTTATACTCACGTGTTAGAGTTCACCTTCACGTGTGAGCAACGTAAAACCGCTTACGACACAGTTCACGAGTTTATAAAAAGTATAATGAATTTATGCATACCTTGGTTGCACCCGAAAGATATTGATAGTCAACAGGTGGGGTCACAGGCAGGTGAAGGAAAATCATTTTTCCTGTGCGGCAAAACTGTTTTTTTCATTACGCGAAAGTGGCAGAAGAAAATGGAAATTTCCTAAGACGGCTTGCCACCTTTTTGTTTTCTCCAAAACGGACTTATTTCCAGTTTTTCTCCAGCATCGTCCTCACTCTCTTCATCACTCCGAGCCTTTTCATCAACATATATATATTTTTTTTGCCTTCCACGAAAAAAGAAGAATCGAATTTTCCAAATTCCAAAACAACATCAAATTAAATTCTCTTTTGATCTCTCTGTGCGGGACGGGGCATGTCCCTTTTTTCTGGCCTTTTCGCCTTTTTCCGCTCTCAACACTGTGGAACGTTCTTTGAGGAAGAACAACATCAACTAAGAAGTTTTCACCGTTTTCCCATCTTCTTCGTGCCCTGGTTATTCTTCTTACGAGTGGGGTGGAATGAAACGAGGCAAAAAAACACCATAAATCAAATATCCTGGAGTTATCATTTCTGATGGAAAAAAATCGCTTGTAATGATTGATGATCATTCGAATGTTTTCCGGTTTTATGTATTCATTTTTTAAGGGCTTTCGAAAGCCTCTTTACAAATATTATAAATCTCATAATGGCTCAATTTACATTGTTCGGACAAGCAGAGTTTAAGAGCTGGACAATAGCGTGTCGAGTAACACGAAGTCCCAGAGACAAAAAACAAGTACTGTACACAATATTACACTACAATACGCATAACAAAGCGCGAAGGAAAGTATAGTACTAAAAACACCTGTACCTAGGAATATCCGACAATTCAAATTTACTTTCTATAAAGAGTACAGCCACAATCCGCGGGAAAAATCGAAAATATAAAATATGTAGTAGAAAAAAACTTAAAAATTTAATTTAGCACAATTCAACTATTTGAAATACAGAAAAGGTGACGAATACCTGTAACAGTTCTTGAAAGCTGAGATAAAAGAACTTTGTCAATGCTCCTTTGTCTGCTTGTCCATTAGGCCGTACTCCTCTGCCAGAATCCCCAAACGTCTTGTCGAGTGTGCCCTGAATGCACTTCCTTTGTGTTCGACATAATTGACAATCCGCGTCAACTTCCGTGAATAGTTTCTGTAGCCTTCGCAAGGCAACTGAAAGCAGAAAAATTTGGTTCACCGGCGAAAGTTTCTCCGTTAACGTTCCTGGGTAACTTCGGGAGAACTTTCAACATTCTCAAATAATTGGGTCATTTCAATTCTCATCCTCCTCCTCGTCCAAAAAATCTTTTACTCCAGTTTTCCATTTCCCGAAAATTGGAAAGTCCAATTTTATTTTCGATTTGTAACATTGAGTGCAAATCGGCAGGCGAGTAATCGATTGCTTCGAAATATTTCGCTGAAAGGGAAAAATGGCTGAGTCGATCTCGACCTCGATCTCGATTGATCACGTTCTTGTTTATTAATTTTTTCGGCCAACAAGTGAACCCAGTCATGTCGTGCCAAAGAGACGGAGGAATTTTCGAATTCAGTTTCCACCTGGGCTCAAGTTCTTCAATGTTACTCCGTTCACACACCTGATAGAAACCTGTGATAGAAACAAAATCAAACTAAACTTTTACATCACTACCTGTCACATCAATTATGTTGTGTTAAATACAAATACTCAACTACATATAACTAAACTAACTAAATAAAAAAATAAAAACAAAATTTATTCCTCTAATCCGTTTGTGATGTTCTTCTGAAGAAGTTGTTAATGAAATTACAAGTACATGTTGCGTGACCCTTAAGAAACTCACAGGCTTGTAAAGGCGTTGAAAATCCCATCTGAACCTTTCGGAACCTTTCAGTTGGTGGTTTTGAATTGACGAGCAATCGGATCATCTCAGCGGTTTCTTGAAATTTAAATTTTGGCTTTCTCTAAAATTTATTGAACGAATTTCAATAATTATCCATCAAATGGTGGCAAACGACGGGAAGAATTCGATACGCCGATCTTCGCGTTTCGCGCTGTTTCCTTGGGGACAATAATGTACTTTACAAAACTTTTCGCAAATTTTCCAGACCTACAATGTACAACTCTGGAAAATTAATTTAGTTTGTCTGACGATTAAAATGGCCTTAAATTGATTTTTCGCGAAGAAAGAAATCTCCAACGAAAGTTTTATTCCCTTCGATTTCCAGTCAACTACGCTCATTCATTCGGTTAAGGTCAATTGTAGATAATATTATTACTGCTCATGTAAAGCAATTACAAAATGTTGCAATAATGTTTTAATAAATAATGTAGAATAACAAAATATTTAAATATTTCGGTTAGCTTCTTGAGAAATTAAAGGCCGCGGTACAAATGTCTTAACTCATAACTCGAATGAATTTTGCAAACTGCGGTTGTCGTGCAGTTTAAACCACTTTAAACGGCGTTTGAAAACGAGTCTGGGCCATCTAGATAAATCAAGAAATAATTTGAAAAAGGCCGGGTTGCAACTGACTATGAAAAACCTCATCAAAGATGTTGTTCGTGAGCCGTGGCAAACCTTTTGGTGGGAAGATGACTAATGACCATTTGGATGGTAAGCCTGCCGAAGAAACCAATAATTAAATATTTCCTACAAGCCTTTGACACTTGAAAGTGCCAGGCAACTCAACTTCAACCTTCTTTCTCGAGATGTCGACATCAAAGGACCTGCACAGTTTCTCATCGCTCTGGTGCAACGCGACAGTAAAACTCGTTTTCAAAACTAGAGAAAAATTGACGGAAAATTTGCAACACTGCCAGCAAAACTAAAATGATTTTAAACTGCCAATTACAACCGGAAAACATTTTTAAACTATTCGACTCGGTTGAACTTGAATTTTGATAGAAATTCTGAAGGTTGTGTGGAAATCACCCGAAGCAATTACAAATAAGAAAGGCTGAGATGAAGGAGTAACATAAAAGGATAAAAGTATGTTGAGAAAGAGAATGAAGGGAGAGAAAGGGAATAGAGTGAAATGATGTTTCAAAGGAAACACAACAACTAAACAAACACAAAAAAAATTCAATACAAAAAAAGACAATAAAACAAAATGAAAGAATTGAAAAACAGGAGACCGAAAATTTCACGACACGAATGAAAGTTTGCTGTCACGAAAAATAAGAAAGAAAAAATAGGGAAAAAATGGGAAGGAAACAGCAGACGACCTGAAATTTCCTGTGAATCTTTTAAAATCTCCTAATTAAACCCGAAAGCTCATTTCGGAAATTATCACGTCACTCCGGTTGAACTTGCACACGTCTTTATTGTGTCTTACCTACGTTTAACTTCGCGTTTCATTTTGGTTGAACGAGCGCAAAAGAAGGAAGAGAGAGAGTCCGCAAAAAGCTGGAGAAGAGCGAAAAACCGAAAATTCAGCCTGGTGCGACGAATTTTTCTACTGCCGGAAGAATTTACATTAATAAGTAGCAATTTGTCTTCTCACTTGTTGCTTTCTTTAAAGTTTTGTCGCCAGCAAAAGCGACAATTTCCTTGGCAAAAGAAGAGCTCTTCCGCCGGAAATGGAAGAAAACGAGCTACCTCGCGGAGCTTTGCCCTTTCTGGTAATCCTTGGAATTAAAAACTTTTACGGGGTTTTTCGTAATTTTTTCTTTCTCACTTTATTTCTTCTTCTGTTTTTCTCTGTCTGTGCTCCTTCTTCTTCTTGTTCATCCTCATCGTCGTCATCATCATCATCATCATCAGAAATCATTAATCTTCGAATAATGGCACGAGATTTTTCTTCCGTTAAACCGACTTTAATTACCTCTTCAGACTTTTTTTCCGATACTTTTTGATTCTTGTTGTGTTTTCTTCCGAGCTTTGCTTCAGTTCAATGCCAAATTCTTTTTCCTTGGTAACCCACCCCTGAATCGTCAACGCCGAGAATAATAGTTTAATTCAGTGTTGTTACATCTGGCCTCGCATTATCCGCAGTAAATAACATGTAATTAATGTAACTCAACACCCATTCGTTCGTAACGTCCTTTCCTCCCGTACAATTGGAACGAAAGTTTGGGGTTTCTTATTTATGTTGGCCCACGCAAAGTTTACAGGTTCGAAGGCATCCTCCAAATCGCCCCCGTTAAGTACGGCGTACACGACTTTGCTCAGAAATTGTCCGCAAAGTTAATGGGAGATATGTGTACCAATGAAATCAGAACCCGTTCACCAGATGTCAAGTTTTGTACTCGTCCTATACTTTCTACTTTCGCCTGTTGCTGGAAAACAATACGAGAATTATTTCTTCTTAAAAATGTGTTATATTTTCGAGTCATCCACCGATGTATAATAAAAAATCATATGAAGCCGTCAACGTGCTGTTTTTGGGTTCTACCGAGAGCAAAAGAGCAATTTTTGCGGAGGTTACCGCAGCCGTGGGGAAACAGACCCTTTGGGAACCGACCGTTGCTTCTGCAGTCAAACATTTTAATTTCTCTTTGTTTATTTTACGTTTTGTAATTGTTTTACGTTTCTTTACATTCTTTTATACTTATTTATTGCATAAAATAAAGCAGTTGTATTATTTTATGCAGACTTTCACCGGACTTATTAAAGCGGAAGGTCGAATTCTGTACTCCTACTGTTGTAACAGTTTAATACAAGCAACATTAAAATGGAGCAATAATGTGGATAAAAATAAGTATGTAACAATTCCAAATAATCTCAGTTCAGCAATATGTTCATGCTTTTGTTACTTGACTAAGTCGAAAAATGTGGAAATCGATGATGTAGTTGGTCCAGGCCTGTCGAGTGTCACGTACTTTGGTGTTTGAGGTTTCAGAGAGAAATGATTTTTGGTATTCTTCAGGTGAGTCAAAATCAGCGAGTTAACCTCCCGTGTATCAAATTTCTCAAATTTTGAGAAATCCGCTAATGAGGTTCTCAGATTCAGTTGTCTCTAAGTTAGAATCTTGGTTTACACCCTTAACATGTTCAACGCGACGTCTCATCCTTTGAATTTCTCTGTCCCTTGTGCTTCCCCCGGGTGTAATCTCCTTAGAAAACCTCAGACAGAAATTAAGCTTCATTTGGGCTCCCAATCAATCCGCGTAATTACTTGATTGGCAAATAAATAGACAAAAATCTGATGAGAAACAAAATCAATAAATCAAAATATTGAATTCGTGTCATTTTGAATGTGACGGAGGGGTTTTCCTGTGTTCCACCGAACGCCATTTTAATTTAACTTTCTCAAACGTTCGATTTTAAAAGTTCAATTTTGACGTTTTTGTTTTTCAGCGTTTTCTCTTGCACAACTGAAAGCTCCGTTGATAAAAGCAAATAACGAGCTTCGAGTCCATTAAAGTTTAAAACTATCTTTTTTCAATGATTTTATTTTCGTTTTGTTTCTGAAAGCATCGTCCCGCATTTGTCAACGGAAACGTATATTTCCTACTTTGAAGGTTAACAGAGCTCTTGGAAGTCTTTGACATGCTCAAGTCAGACGATTTGAAATTTTGAAATCCCTGTGAAAAAGTGAACTAACATAAAATGCACCGATTGACTTTGTTTTGATGATAACAGGTACAGAGTAACTTTTGTTGTATGCGTATGACGTTCCTGTAAAACTTTTTTAAAATGTATATTACCTTTGGCTTATATTTTGTCGTCATACATTTATTTTTTTTAAGTTGTAAGCTGTGTAATTAAGTAGTTAACCAAATAATTGGTGTTCAAATTCCAACTTTTTTCACCTTCTTGTCGTTTTGTAATTTTGCTGAGGAGGCTCACAGTTAAAGGTATACTTTTTAGAACGTTTTATAAATGTCAAATTTCAAAAACAAACGACAGATTTACTGTTGCGTCGACTGTCTTTCTTTTTTTATGCTAATTTCCTGCCTAGGAACGCGTCTAACATATACAATAATGGAAGAATTTGGTATTTGGTCACATGCCCACACTAAATTAAGCAGTCCAGACAGTGTCCAGACATAAAACTTTAAATAATTTGATATTGTAACGGTTAGGTGTTACCGTAATAACAACGGTCGACTATGTTTGTTATATACAGAAAATTGTTCAATTAGTCTGACTGCCTACGATCAAATTTTGTCCTCGTTTCAGGTGATCTTTTTCTTCTGGTGTTCAGCATGGACTCGAGGGAATCCTTCGACGAAGTAATTCGACTTCGGGAGCAAATTCTCGAAACGAAGTTGAGTGCCACGGTAAACAGCACCGGAGCCAGGAAACGTTCACCGAACTTACGAGTGCCTATGGTTATTGTAGGAAATAAATGTGATAAGGAGATGAAGTGAGTATCCGTTTCCTGCCGATCATTCCTAATAGAACTGGATCAAAAGGCTAATTAATGAAATTTTATCCTTCGGCTGAGAAACCGTCTCGGCATCTGAATTAATTTTCAGAATTTGGCACTTTTGTGTCAACAAAAGCCCTAACGTCTAAACTCAGTGATTTTGTGTACAAAATAACTTATAATAAAACAAAGTATAAAATCCCCGAGTCGTTAGTTAATTAAGCGAATAAGGTAAACAGAATTCGATTTATCGTGTCGAGACAAACGCGGGGGAAGACATCTTTTTTTAGAAATCTGTCTGACTTACTGTGCGAGCAACGATTGTTTTGCATGCAAAAGTATACAAAAAATATGTATAAGTATTTGTATTCGTCGTCAAAGAGGTTGTCGCAGTCAATTTAGTTGCTAAGTAGCAAAAAATGAAATATCTTTGTGGTGGTCCATTTCACACATGTCACATGATCATTCTCCTTCAGGGCAGATCTCACCTTTCGTACTTGAGGGATCACATCTTGATCTCTTCACGTGATTTTTTCAAGTCATTCATCACGTGACATTTCCCTTGAAAAACATTTACGAAGCAGCACAGGTACTGTCTCGCAGAAGTTCACTTGATTTTTATTTGAGTTACTTTCAGAAAAGTAATGTTTCTATTTATTAATTTTGGTCAGTCTTCTGCTACATTTTTAATTGAATTGTTTGTTGATCCGGTTCTTATTTTTTTTTTGCTGATTTCCGTTTATACTTGCTTTGCTGACTAGCGTCGCCATTTCCGGCAGCGTGTCGTCGTCAAAAATGTCGTCCTTTTCCTTATTAACAAAGTCACTTTCATTTCGTATTCTCCACGCCTATTTTAATTGTTTTTATTGTTTATCCCTTATCTTAATAACCACGATTGTTCCGTTTATTAAAATAATAATCGTTCTCCGTGGTAATTTAATTTTTTCTGCCGTTCTCTACTGCTTCCCACTTTTTTCCTGTTTCCTACGAATCCGTCTGCTTTTTCATAAACTGCTTTATTGTTGATTTCCTACTTCTAAAGATGCGCTTGATGTTGAGTGAAGAATTTTAATTATTCACTGACACTAACACTTCACATCTTTAATATTATTAGAATAGCATACAATTTACTTCTTCTTCACTTTGTTTATTCTTTGTCAAGTCCTCCACCATGTAATTCTCCTTCGTTGAATGTCTGTTATTCCAAATCCAATTTTTCCAATTGTTTCTTGTTTGCTATTGTTAACTAAGTTAGATGTTTAACTCTTAAATGTCTCTACCACGGCATGTTGATAATCATCTTGACTTCTCCAGACAGATCGTACTAAGGTATAATCTCAAAAGGTTAATCGAATTTGTTACTTCTATTATGATAAAACAACAATAGTAGTAATGATAACTAAGTATCATTGCCCATTTCAATTAAAAACGCTGCACTGTGGTAAAATCGTCTGTACTGTATTTTCTGTGATAGCTCCTAAGGGATTGAGATCTAAGTACAAGTCTCAAACCGTCACGGGTACTTTGAAAATATGTACGAAGCATAAAAGTAATATTTCAAAAATAAATATTGATATATTGCCTTAATAAGTTATTTGAAGTTGAACGTTATATTTAATGTAGGCTTCCTTTCCTATTTCCTTTTTCATACACTCCTTTTCTGTATAGAATATGTTTCAGATGTCGCTCTATGTAGACTTGCTCAGATGTCAAACTCAATTTTTATTGTCATTGAAGAAGCAACGTAGCGACAGTCCGACAAAAACAACAGCAAAAAAAATAAAGAACGAAATATTTTTTGATTTTTTCAAATCGAGTAATGGATTTTGTTGGAAACCTCCGGTAATTTTCATTGGAATTCATCGTGGTTCACGTAGAAGCTTCCAATTCGAGCTACCCGTACGAGTTATTATGCCTGAGAGATTTTACAAAAGCTTTCGACAGAACAGGTGATTTCGTCGTATGAAAGGAAACCTCAGAACTTAATATACGAGGTGTGAGACGTCACTTCAGTAAATTTGAGCCGCTTTATTTTCTGCCTCGGATTAATAAAGTTCTCATAAAGTTCCAAGTCAGAAAGTGAATAAACAGGTTCAGCGAGAAGTTCCCCAAGGCTTCGTTTTGGGAACTACTCTTCGGAAAGTACTTTACTGTACAAACATAAAGTCCAATTCAAGGATAATACAGAAATAATCAACTGCGTGAGTGACCTCATCGTCTTCGTTCCTTACGAAAATAAATACCTTACGTTTCATTGCTCTATGAGGTCACTGATGGAGACTTCGAAGAGAATACGAAGAAGAATACCTGAGTGTTGAAAAATAATATTCGGTGAAGAAGAATACCCAATTTTAATCAATGGAAATTGCTCTAGCATTGAATCAAGTAATACTGTTATATGTTTAAAGAAATAGTTTTGGGATTCTGACACGAAGGTTATGGCCATCTCTTCTTATACTAACAATTGTCACAAATATATATTCTTTTAAAAGAAGTTCCAAGATGTTTCCCGTCACTCGCATAAACTGAAAAAAAACCGCGGATTTTATAGGTGAAATGATTTTTTTCCTGTACGAAATGAATAGACGGTCCTTTCATTTTTCCTGTGACAAGGATCTGTCTGTCACGTTTGTTTTGTGTTCTTCCTTCACGCTACCTGTATCTGTCACAACTTACCTTCCTTCACAGTCTTATCTCAGTCGCAGGGTACACAAAATTTGATGGGTTCGATTGAAAATTGTAATTTAAATGTGCCGAACAATGGAAAAGGCACGCCCGCATTTTATTGAAGATGATATGGGTGGTGGAGAAAGACAAGTGTTGATGTAGTTGAGAGAAATTGCGGTTCCGGAAGAGCAAAGAATATGAGTTGATCCAAAGGAGAAATGAAGTCGTTACGAAATGGCAACTTTCCTGTGGAATTTTCTACATTTCCGGTAGCAAAAAGATGAAGTAAAATAGATTTTTAATTTTTCAAAGTGTTGTCGGAAACCCATTCGAATAAAAGAAGTTGTCTCATTTAAAGGTTTCTTTTCATTTTCTAGTATTACTAAAGATTTCCTTCACTTTCAGGACGGTCAGTCTGGACGAGGCCAAATCTTTCGTCTCCTCACAGGACGAGAACTGCTCTTTCGTTGAAACTTCGGCAAAAAGAAACGTCCGGATAGACGACCTCTTCCACGAGTTGTTTCTCGTGTCTGGAATGCCTCTGGAAATGGCGCCGAACCACCACAAAAGAATCAACGCCCAGTTTGGAAGTCCCTGTACTTTGCCCCCTTCGATGCCATCGCCCAAATCAAAGAAGTGCACCATTTCCATCAAGAGGAGGTTGAGTGATGCCTGTGGCGTTGTCGCTCCCAACGTGAGAAGGCCCAGCATAAGGACCGACCTGATGATAATGAGAACGAAAACGGCCCACTATCTAGGCGGTGGAGGCAGTGGCGGAAGTAGCAAAAGCTCCAGAGAGGGCTTGCCGACCGGAAATCAGAACAAATGTGTTGTACAATAAACGTGCCCGTGGTGTGATGTTGTTGGTGTGCCAATTCTACATGTGACTTGTTTCCCAGTTAGTAATGTATTGCCGTTCGCCTCTGTATTACTGTTTTGTATGTTTATGGCAAAATAAAAATACAATAAGTACTCAAATGATATACCCATTGGTGCCACCAGATGCTACTGAAAGAATAAAGTACACGTTTCCTTTTCAACTGCCTTCCAACACCTTAAATTAGTTTTCCTCTAGTGTAGTTTGCCGATGACTATGATGGTTCATTATTTTCTAGTCCAACGATTCTCCCGGCAAAACTTCAAGTTCTCACAAATTTTACTACGTAGCATGCGAAAGTAACTGTTGCGCAGCTATTTTTTGAATTGTGAATTTTAAGCAATCATATTTAGAAGGAAATTCGCCGTTTCTCGGTTTTGTTTTTATGCCGCTAATGTCGCAATACCGTAAAAAACAGGATTACACAGAGCATAAACACCACCATTTTGTTACAGTAAAATGCTCTTTTTATTACCCCGGCAGAAAATCAATTTGAAAGCTCGGAGATTTAAAATAGTCGGAGTTGTTCGACCGTTTTTTTTTCATTATCCTTATCCATTCGGCGAATTGATAACTTGTCCTGTTGAACAATCACATCAAAATGGGACGGAAACTTTTGAAGAGTTTAAAAGGAACAATACCGAAATTCAGTGACTAACTTTTGTCTTCCGTACCTGATAAAAATTCAATTAAATTTTCCTTAGCGGAATTTCAAAGAATAGGAAGTTCTCCTAGACCTTAGTTTAAGGTATCCAACTCTGGATAAAGTAGTCATAATGTGTAATTCCTACCATTTCTGTAGCGTCATCAAATTCAGTGAGAAATCATTCACAGAAATTTCGTATGCCATTTCATTTTGTCCTGTCTGATTTGTCGAAATAGCAAAACACTGAGAAACCTGGTCCAAGTAGTAGAGGCTTACACCTGGACAACTGCACACTCATATGTAATAATTTGAGCCCACAGCTGCCGTAGTGACCGTCAGGATCAGTAAATTTTATGTCCTTTACACGTCACATGTCAGCAGAGAAAATAAATGAAATACGTCAAACAATGTAGGAAATCAATGAACGTCCCCACTCAGGTAACTGGAATGTAATTAACTCCGCGAGATACAAAGTTGGTCAAAATGAAATTAATTAAAAGGAATTAACCCGTGGTGTAAAGATGGCCTTTGTGTGTGTCACATGGAAACCAATAGGAAGTTGGTTTACAGAAACGCAGAAAGTTGGAAGACCTGATGGGAACTAAATTGGACACCGCGGGGCCTTAATTTTAAGCGAGAACGTAAACTTTTTTACTTGGCTCACTTCTCAGTTCTGTTAAATTGATTTATTTCATTTCGCTTCGCTTTTACGGCGGTGATAAAAAGGGGTTTGCAAGGACGTCATGGACGGAAAATAGCCTTTTCAAATGCGGTAGACATTTTCAGTGGCAAGACAAATGTCAAACAAAAAATTAATTTAAAAGTACAACAAGACAATCACAATTTTATGCTTTTCATTTAGAGTTAATGTAGAAAAAACTTTAACTTTTTTACTATTCTTTAATCCAAGTACAACTGCAAAGAAATCAGAATTTTTTTTTGGAGTAAAGAAACAAATTTCAGTCCGATAAACATGCCAATGTTCACTCAGGGCTAATTCAATGAGGTCACTTCATTGAAAAATTTAATGTTTTACTTAACTACTCGCCACTCAATTTTTTTTTGATATTATTTTTAATAAAAATTTACAACTAAAACTATTTACAATGCTATTTAGTTTCAGTGTGACTAAGAGCAGATTCACAAGTGTTTATTGTACGCAAAAATAATAAGTTAACCTTCAATGCTTTATTAATTTTGAATAGATTGAGTAAAACACATTAAATTACAACAAAAACTTTCATTGGAACAGGTAAACATTAATCACAGGACTGTTAAGTTTGTACCTACACTACCACACTTTATATTGAAATAACTGTACTGGAAAATTTTACATGTAAACAAGGTGTAAAATTTTATACAATACATTAATAGAATGTTACATCCTATTAAATGTTTTCAGACATTTATTGTCTCCTCTAAAAATTTAAAATAAGTAAAATGATTAAAAAGCAACAAAATATTTCTCAACTGTTTAACTAGATTTCAATTAATTTACTTTGGATTGGCTTTTTTCAAGTCGCTCTCCTCAGCTTCCTCACAGTGCTCTCTCATGACCTTGTCAACAAATTTTCTCAGCTTGTCCTCATCCTGTAAGCCAACTAATTTATCTACAACTTCACCATTGTCCATTGCAAGAATTACAGGTACAGAACCAACCTAAAACGAAAACAATATTCGATACTTTTAACAGTGGTTTTCAAGCAACGTTTTCCGTTGTTTACCAATGGCACTCGTTTAAGATTCCAACCTCGTAGTCTAAAGCAAGATCCGTGTTTTCATCTATATCTACTTTTGCTAAAATAACTTTTCCTTTTCTTTCCGCAATGACCGATTCCAGTCGTGGAGTCAACATCCTGCATGGATTGCACCAACTGAAACCAAAGAATCTTTCTGTACAAACTCCTTCACTAGGTAGGTGTTAAAGGGTTGGTGGCTAAACTCACGTAGCAAAGAAATCCACAATGACAGGTACTTTGCTGTTTTTAACTCTTTCGTTAAAATCTTTCGGATCTTGAACCTTGAAAGACTCACTCATTCTTGAAGTGGTCGAAATGGGGCGGTCGTTTGAACTGGGGAGCATTTTCACTGAATTCCTTGACAGTTGAGCAGTTATATTTTCCGTCAGGACACGTCGCATCATTTTTCTGTATGTCACTGAGTGAGTGATGCGAAATTGGTAATATCCCGAGGAAAATGTTAACTCTTTATTTGTTGCTTTTAAACGTTGTAACACTGTTTCAAAAAATAAGTGAAAGTTGAAAACCATATGGGGTCCAGGCCTCCGTGATCCGTATTGCAACGGGGCGAATACAATTCCTGTTGCAAGAAAAATTAATTGGCAATAAAGAAAAAATCTAAACTATTGTCAGAAAGCTGTACAGTTCTTCGGTGAATTAACTGCTTCCTCCCGCGAACAAACCTTGACCTAGTTAGACCAGAAAAAATAAAATCCGTTTCCTTTTGGAATGGACCGTTTGTTTTTAGGTTGGACAGCCTGAGAACTGCGGTTCCCAGTTAAAAATGGCCAACGAAGTGGAGAAAGCTCAAGCGGCAGTGCCGGAGGGCGATACAATTTTTGGGAAAATACTTCGCAATGAAATGTACTGTAAGTTCATATATGAGGATGACCGGTGTGTAGCCTTCAATGACATAAATCCGCAGGCTCCGGTGCATTTTCTCGTAATACCCCGCAAGCCGATCAGTCAACTCTCCAAGAGTCAAGCTGAAGATGAAAGTCTTCTGGGGCATCTATTGTATGTGGCCAAAGTCGTGGCCGAACAGGTCGGATTGAAGAATGGCTTTAGAACTGTCATCAACGACGGCAGAGATGGATGTCAGAGCGTCTATCATCTTCACATTCACGTCTTGGGTGGTCGTCAGTTGTCTTGGCCACCAGGTTAAACTCATTCAAAGGAGAAGAAACGTTAGATCAGTCTCATGAATTTATACACTGAATTACAGAGAATAAATGTATGTCGGGATATATTTTCAATCATTGAGTGATTATTTCATGTGAATTGTTTAACATATAAAAGTTACTTTGCTACATTTATAATTGATTTGTACTTTTGATTAAAAATACTATTAAATAGATATTTTGAAAAATTTATCATATCCTTTTAGGCACCCTTTTGTGTAATGAAAAAATAATGAAAGGTTGAAATGAAATTCCTAGTATGAGTTTTTATGAAAAAAGTAGTGAGGAAAATCCAATTGATTGAAATAAATTATCATCTGTTTAAACAAGATGTAGTTTCAGATCCATAGCATCATCTGATAAGAAACCTGATAAGACTACTTGTACTGCACTCTATTCAGATGTTGATAATAATTTGGGAACAATTAATACTACCTGTCTCACAGAGGTTTCAGTGTGAATTGCTACTAATGCAATCACCCTCCATTCGTTTATTTTAAATAGTAACTGACCAGTCTCAATAAATAACTAGATTCTGTTCTCAAAGTGGAAAGTTTTAACATAAATGAACCAAATTAAAACTTTAAGGTGTTAGTCATAGATAAATTAAAGGGCAAAATTTGAAAACACAAATGGAATGGAATATCTTTATTGAAATGCTACCGTATGGGGTATGCAAAAATTCCACTAGATGGTTACATGTCATTCTGAGATCTTTGGCCTGCAACAGGGCGATGGTTTCTGGCCAAGAAGTCTGCAAACTCAGCATATGGTGCCTTTGTCAATGGACAATCCTTCCATAAATCTGGTGTGAGGTAAGCATAAGTCTTGGCAATGGCAGCATAAGTGGCCTTTGCTGTGAGAAATAAATTACAGTCAGTCAGTAATGAGTTCATGAAATCTAAATACCCATAAATAGAAATCGAGCAAAATGTCTGGAACATACCAAAGTTACCAAGGGTACCAGTTGAACCCCTGGCAGATGTGTAGCAATCTTCAATACCAGCCATTTGTAACAATTTCTTTGGGACTGGTGCTCCTACAATTCCAGTACCACGAGGGGCAGGAATTAATCTTACTTGTACTGAACCACATTTGCCAGTAACCTAGAGCAAGACAAGTAAAAAATACTTTACTATTTTAAATTAAAAAAATTATTAAAAATACTTGTTTTGTATACATTAATTACATCAGTTGGAGGTGCATGTTAATTTATAATCACATATTTCATTGTTGGTGTGGTTATAGTATCATCATATGTATTGAGCCAACATATTAAACAATAACTTTTATAATTGATATTTACCTTACAAGGTACTGTGTGAGGTTTACCAATTTTGTTACCCCAGTAACCTCTTCTGACTGGGACAACAGATAATTTGGCCAAAATGATAGCTCCCCTGATGGCTGTTGCTACTTCTTTTGAGCACTTTACTCCCAAACCTATGTGACCATTGGAATCACCAATTGCTACAAAAGCCTGTGAAAAATATATGAATATAAGAAGAGAAATTCCAACAAGTAATGTGCTTCAATTATTGCCATCAACATATTTGCAAACCTTAAATCTGGTCCTTTGACCTGCCCTTGTTTGTTTCTGCACAGGCATAATTTTAAGGACTTCATCATTCAGAGCAGGTCCAATGAAAAAGTCGACGATTTCGAATTCTTTGATTGGCAACGAGAAAAGATAAATTTCCTCAAGGCTTTTAATTTTACCGCTGCTGACTAATCTGCCGAGTTTTGTCACGGGTACCCATTCTTTTTCAGCTTCCTTTCCTCTGCCCCTTCCACGACCTCTACCTCTACCTGCGAATGAACGTCAGATCTCATAATGTATCACATAGGGAGATTTATAGGTATATCGTATGGAAACTGTCGTCCACGTGGTCATTGAAATTGACCCACTTGACCGTAACATGATGAATTTCTTAGCACAGTGGTTAATTCCCTAAACGGGTGCATAAACTCAATAATACAAATTCGGTATTTACCTCTTCCTCGTGAACCTCCTCGACCACCGTCTTTACCACCTCCTCTGCCGAAGCCACGACCACGGGCTGGTGCAGTGTCCGCCATTTTCTGTAAAAGAAACTTATTTTTAACGGAAAATGGTAAATATAAAACCTAATGACACACCGCGAACACCACAAAAGCAAGCGATTAGTAAACAGTACAAGTTTCAAAATTGAACGACTCGTTAAAATATTAAAAAATAACAGAAATACTACTTAGGATACTTACTCTACTTCGTCTATTAAGAACCGGAAGAAGAATGATGGAATGGCGTCGCCTTCGTTCGAGGTAGACATTCACTTCCTCTATGGAATTTGGGGGCCATATTTATCGTCTCACATTCAAAAATTTGGCGCCTAACATATTTTATAGAAAAATTAACAATCACTAATCTTTTCCAATCCAAATTCAAAATAAAAATCGGCACCCATCAGAAGCTTGATTTGATTTAGTCACGGTACTGTGAATCATATTGTAACAACGTAACACTAACATTTCTTTTACATTGACGTTTTCGACTAATATTTACTCTTGCTTATCAAGTATTATCTTTAGTGAAACATGTTTAATAATTTAGATTCTTTATAAATAAAATGAAAAGACGCATTGTAACGTTCGCTACTTCACGGATATCCCTAGTGTTCTTTGACTGTGATTATTTAAATTTTGAGATTGTGTGGAATGGAACTGAATTAGATGATTAATTAAACATTTTTAGTAGAAGAGATTAATACAACTTGAAAGTTTCTTTACGCTCATTAAAAATTCATCTCAAATTTTTCATAAATGAATATTTATGAACTGTTCCAACGTCATGACCATTTAAGCTCAAACCATTACAAATGGTATTACGTATACATGTAAATAAATTCTTAAACGACATTATATTAGATTTGGTAGAGTACTGCCAGTATAGTCGTCGGATTGTACTTTTCATCCTGAACTTTATTTATTCATTCATATAAAAATGGCTTAGAAATTATAAACGAAATCAGGTAAAAATAATCCTGTTTGTCAGATTTTCAAAATATTAAATATATTTTGCAATGAATTTATTTCTTTATACAAATTAAATTCCATAATCAGAACTAGTTAAAAAAAAAAGAAGGGAAAACCATAAAAGAGGAACCGCGTTTTCATCAAGACAGTACAGCTCCGGAGTAATATTTTCAGTTTTTTTTCCAGCCATACGCTCGAAATCGCGATTCAAAGAAGCAACTATAAGGCAGAGATACAACATAAGAGAAAAAAAAGTAAAAAAATAAATTTTCCAATGTGTTTTCCCTATCTTTTCCTCCGCGGAATCGCAACAAAAGAAAACAAACCGTTCGTTTGCCAAAAAAGAAAGGTAAAAAAGTAAAATGACAAGGAATGAACTGAAGTGGAACTTTCAGTTGGGCGAAAAAGAAATCGAATGCTGTAAAACAGGAATCCTCAATTTTTTCCTATTCAACTCGCTCTCTCCGTTAAAATAACGATTCTCCGTTGATTAAATTGATTGCTTTTATTACTTTGTCGAATGAGCTTCGGGTACCCATACGGGTTGTGGAATTTTCGTCAAAAAAATTAGAGAACCTCACTCATGAATAATTGTCGATGGATTGTAAGATGATTAATGAACTACCGAAGTAGAGGATGTGACGTGACAATAAATAGGGCTGCGTTTCCTTCCTATAAAGCATCCTCACCTTATTGCCTAAGTAGATCAAATACAAATTTAAAATTGAACTTCAGTTGACATCTAATTATGTACATTTCCATGGAGATGTATATTTATTACAGCGGGATGTCACCGGAAGAAATACCAAAGGTACTCACTTCCAGTATTCAAGAGTAATTTAAAATAAATTAATATGTCGTGCACATCCTCTCCCACCCGGAATTCAGTCAATGGCTCACGTACAACTTTAAATATAATTCTACGACCAAAACTATATTGGAATACCTAATGAAAGTGGCAACAATGAATTTATTCCGAGTCCATGAAATGGTAGAATTAATACAGGACATTAAAATCATTTCTCTCCTGCGAAGATTTGTGGCTCTTAAAAAATTAATAAATAATACATGTGTCTGTTATCACTATCGATTACGTCTGCAGTTAAATAATTTCATTTAGAAAAATATATTATACATTTTAAATATAATATACCGAAAGTCAGAACTTGATGGCTGAAAGCATTAAGTTTGTATTTAACAATAGTTAATTTAGATGAAATGTTGGTTCAGACATAAATTTACAATCGACGTCAAGAACTATTTTCAGAAAAGTAGTTGCCCGAAACAATCACAATTACTTCAATTTAAATTAACTTAATTGTTTTTGATAGGTTAAGACTAAAACATAATTATGTTGTAAAGGGTGTGATGATGTATTTGGAAGAAGAAATGTACCACGTGTGGAGTAGAAAAGGACACTTCTACACTGGTCACGTTGGAGTTCAGACCATAACCCGATCAAGTGTACGTCACTCTGAAGTTAACTCGTACCGACGCAACTACTTCAGTCCGATAAATCAAAGAAACTAATATATTAAGCGATCAGCCACAAGTTTCGTCCACCTTAAATTCCACCATTATACGATTGTACAATTCGATTTGTCGCAAAAAACGGCATTACAGTCTTAGGATAGTCGGCCATATCAATCTAAAAGTTAATTAAAACAGTTGGACAATCTGAAGTAAATCTACATTGACCTATCGGGGAAAAATGTCAAATTTCAAACGTCTCGTTTCTTATTTATACAATTATTTTTATACGTACATTATATTTATCTAAGTGTGTGTATATATATTTTAAATAACGATAGTTTATTTGGTAATCCTACGTAAGATGAAAGCACTATTTTCGCGGCAACTGTCAATTAATCATTTTTCAAATCATCAACGGACACTTTACTCATTGAAAAGGTAAAAACTCAAGAGTATTTTTCATATTTTTCTGGTTTGTTCGTTTCGTTTAACTCTAAACTTATAAAATTTGTGCGTACCAATTGTATGTATACTAACACGATATCAGAAAGGTACCCTCGTGGTACTCCGGTACTCCTCGCCATGACACCGTGTTTCTCTTCCACCCTGACTTTCTATACATAAAATACATTTGTCATAACGACTTGATTGTCTCACACTGTGCTGCTACTCCCTCCAGCACCATGGTGCACCGTTTCAAGAATTCAAAACAAAACGGAAGCGAATAGGCAGAAGAAGACAAAAGAGATTGAACAGAAAACCGATTGAAAGTTTTTCCTTCAGGTCCCTGACTCCTCTGGTAGATCGTCTTCGGCGTCCAGTTTGGTGCCGCTGCAAACTCTGCACTTGCAGCAAACGATGCAGGGGGCAGCCAGCAGGAGAAGAGGACTAGCAACCAATAGAAGTAAGCCTAAACCGGCGAAGATGCCGATGACTTGGGTCCTGTGCCAGATGACTGAGGCTCTCGTGTGTCCTAATTTGTTTTTGCACGGTCCCTTGTCATAGTGGCGAAGCAGAAAGTCGTCCTAGAAAAAGTAAACAAATATATTAAAAAATCAGTGGTCATGTCGGCGAGGTAGGTACAGAAGCATAGATCGAATATTAATTTTAACGTCACGGAAGAAGGTGTATTTGGCCCTTACGTCACATAGATACGTATTCGGTAGGTGTCATCCTGCTAGTAGGATCATAAGGGTACTACTCTGGCGTATCTGATACTACAGGGTGACATGCGGCCTGGTGGGCTATGGTATTCCATACTCACGTCCAATGATGCGAGGCAGTACCAGCAGAAGACGTGTTTGCACCTCTTGCACATCATTTGAGCACAGCCTTCATCCTTCTCTATGGGAACATTACACATCGGGCAACACTTGATCGAATCCGAATCGAAGGGAATTCCAGGTTCCATGAAATCGGCCCGACCTTCTTTGGCGAGCTTCTTGGAGTTCTCCTCGCAGGTGAGGCCCTTGTGCCAGGCATTCTTGCAGTTGGAACAAAAATCGGAATCGCAGGTGGGACAATGGACACTGGTTGGGGCGCATTTCTCCCTCGGACAGATGTTGCAGACGGTTTCGCAACCTGCTCGGGGGCACCACGTACGATTCCGGTCCATGTCGACCTCGTGATTAAGCCTGAACCTTCGGTAACGTTCCATCATTCGTGGCATCACCAAAGTTTCCACTTCGTCGATGGAGACGATGCCCTGTTTGTTGCACTGAGCATCCGGACATGAAATGTCGTAGGCTCCTTCTTGTATTTCGAATTCGACGTACAGTCTCATGCACTGCAAGTAAACAAATGTCAAATAAATAAATGGGTAATTCGAGTAGCGGGTGCCAGGTCCTTCACGCACGCACTGGTAATGTTACTTAACAGAGTACCAAACTTAAAATTACCTTTTTTTTTAACGTCGGTTTAATTAAACATGTAATTCTGTGAGTTGTAAACTAGAAACTGTTTCGCTTGGATTTCAACATAGGACATTAATTATTCCCGTGCATTAATAAAAAAAATTTATACTTCAACATCGTGCCCGTAATGCCTACCTCTTCCTACCGGTTTGACCTATTAACACCAATTATTATTAATTTGTTAATGTACATAAGTCAAATCAAAAGTTTTAATCTCGTCAAATTATTGGATTTTGAATGTTCCGTCACATTGCAGTTTTCTAGTTCACTTTAATTAGGTAGGACAGGTACTCTAAGTTCAAACTTCATCACACAGCCTTACGCAAAGTGATCGGTTAGACGTAGGGCTGTCGCCAACTACCTGTCACTTTCGCTTATTCATGTTTTCCTTCCACCTGTGGCATGTACTTTTAATTGGGTCGGACAGCATACGTTGGTTTCCTTTCAATACAATGCACCATTGCCAATGTAACTTGAGTTATAAACGAAGTGTTCACCCTGAGCTCGAGGACCAAGTCCAATGAACGTTTTATCATTAAACACAACTATTAAATGGCGAAGTGCTCTCCTGGGGGTACCCGGCGGTTGGTGACTTGTCCAACGAATTCTTCGGGTAAAACAAGGAGCAAAGTGACAACTTTCTCCGAATGGGAGCTCATTCAAATGAGTTACGAGAAGAAGAAGAATTTCCACGGCTCATTAACTCCCAATCTGAATTGCAAGTCAATATAAAATTTGAATTTGGAAGCCCTAATTGACCTTTCAGACTGAAAATTACACGTCAGAAAAAAATTTCTTGCATATTCCATATTCTCTCGGTCTTTTACTCATTTGACGTGACTTCAATCAACTGATTTTAAATTCTTGCGAACTACAATAGTTACAAATCCGTTATTCTGTTGTTCCTTAAAACAATGTAGTTTTAGTGTTTTTAATTGCATCCCAAATCAAATGTCGGCCCATGTTTAATGTAATTTTCTTTCGTCCGTGACCACATTGCTCATTATAAAGTTTGTTTGACCACCATCCAACTCGCAAAATAACCATTCAAAATCCGAGTACTTTCAATAGTTTTTAAATGCATTTGTTACTTTAAATGAAAAACGACGACAAGGAGAAATGTATTAAAAAAATTGTAAAGTTAGAGTGAAACATCACCAGGTCAACAATTTCTTGCATGCCAACATCAGATTTTTTGACATTTTATTTTCTTACTGATACTTTTTACTTAGGTTACTGTTTACTAACTGTCATGGCTGAAGGCATCTCGCCCACCAATCCATCCTTACCCATCTTCCACAAATTGCATTTTCAGAACCTATTCAACGTGCCGCGTCCTTCAACGTTTAACAATTGTAACAGAGATTTAATCCGAAATCTATCAGAGTGAGTTTCAAGCTTGAGAAATCTGTGGCCGCACACGTGCCTTCTGTTTTATTATCGATAAGTCAAAACTTTACATAGTTGCTTAACGCGTTGCTTGTGCGACAAGCTTCGTTCGAATTTTCAGATTAGAAATAATCGCCATATTGTAAATTCACCTGACATACTCATCAGATTATAAAGTCTGATAGAAGGAAAACACCTCGGAATGTGACTATCCTTTCGGTCGCCAGCAAATTTCTCACGAACACGCGACGCACCTTAAAAGGTCACTCTGCACAATCTAACACTCAGTATCAGATTTTCTCCTAAAAGTAAGAAATCTAAAATGATCAACGGACACTTTCAACATTTGTTTTTCAGTTGTTTATCCTTCCTCCTGCAACGATAAAAAACTGCCTTATGGAACCATAAAGCCTCGCTGGTTGCAATAAATAAAAAAGCCCCTGGAGAAATAGTACGCGGTACACCATAGAAAGGGGCCAGATGAAAATGTTAAGGTGATATACGGTGATTTATATAAAGTGGCAACGCAGAAGTGATCAAAGCCAAAAATTGTAGCTGTCGTTTACGAAAGTAGAAGAGTGGTTGTAAAAAGTGAATTTTCAGTTCAACACTTCATTTAGGTAACACCTCATTTGTGTTTCCAGGTTTTCCTCAGTCTTTTCTGGACTTTTTCTTTAAACAAGGCATTCCTTTATTTCCTCGCAGGTCGTAAATTACACGAAATTAGATTTCTGCTTTTCAAAATTACAAAAACCCTCTGTCATTCCTACAGCAGACTTTCATACATCCACTGCCAAATATTTTCGGTTTTGCACGCCCAAAATCGGCCGACACTGAAGTTCTGGGGCTTTTTTTACGTAAAGAATTTCATAGCGATTAAGCGTTAGACTGAAATGAAAATCATTCTCTTCATCTCTCGGCTATCCCTACTGCTCTGCTTGAGTTCAATTATGCCCTTGGTAAATCAGAAAATAAAATACAAAACCTTCATCAAAGGCTGATTCCTGGCCTTCTTTTGCCGGCAAACAGAATCCAACTGTTCGCGAACCATTCGCAGACAACATGAAAAGGACGTCGACTGTTGTCACAATACGAGTCTTGGGACGCAGTTACTTGCATGAGAGCGGCAACTACTTGATGAACAACAACTAGAATATGTCAGGTTTTCAAGGTGTGAATCACGGGACGTTTCGTACCGGAAACGGAAAATACGTTTTTCACAGCAGAAGGGAAGTGACGTTTGGGTTCTGCTTTTAAATTCGACGTTTGTTGGGAAAAATGAACGACAAAAATAATATCCGTTTGCTATCGCCGTAATTATTCAGTACCTTCAGGGCCTCTCAACACTTTTTATGTAACGAATCTAACTTTACTATCATCCTAAAAGGAAATTACATTTCTTATCGATTGGGCGGGCTAAAGAAATTCGATTTTCCGCCAATTGAACTCCCTCCCCCAACTTAATCGGGGCCTTAAAAATTGGAAGTTCCTTCTGTGCTTTTTAATAAAAAGACAACCCGAAAGTGAACGGCACCAACGTTCAGACTAGCAAGAAAGTTTTCGAGGACTAAAACTGACATACTTCTGTGACTGTGGAGGACTGTGACATACTTAAACACTCAAGGATTACTCAAGTTTAGCATGGTTCTTCAGCTTCAAGCTGCAAGGACGACACGGCGATTAAAAAGACGTCCTCGTAACAGTTTTCTTCTTATGTGTACGAAAACAAAAATGGGTCTGTTTGGCATTAGTAGAACTATGATGGTCACGTTACTTTACCTTTCCTCTGCAGGTCCATACGATTCCACATAATGGTAGTCGATACAAAGTACCTTAAGTAATGTTCTTTATTGAATCGAGGTCGAGACCTATCACCTACGCAGGGAGAAGTTGCGACAACCGGCAGGTTTATGGTCACAAGCTATTTTAAGCTGTTATTTTAGTGAACTTAATCCATACAACTTTGATTATTCCGGCGCTGATTCCAAGTATAACTAAGGCTCCACGTAAATGAGTAATCCAACGCCCCGGAGATATTGCATCATCTTTGGGTGACCAGCTGTCGTACAACAAAAAAAAAACCAGAGCCTGCCCTCCTTATGAAAACTGGAAGGTAATGAAGTTGATGACCCGGTGAAGAAAACATTAAAAATTTTTTAAACTTTTCAGTCATAAGCCTTTTTACTTATAATTTGTGACGTAAGAAAACGACATGAAACCGCACACCTTAAAGAAACAATAAAGACAGGTATTTAATGCGTGTGTGTAAGTTCAAGTGACAGTCAGACTGAAACGTAGGAGACAACCATCGTTAAACCAACAACACCTTGAACAAGAAACCACTCCGCTAGTTAGGCGAGACAGTTACGCGTAGTGAAATCCTGCAGCTACCTGCAGGTACACACGGTCCTTTCTTCCAACCTGAAAATCACATTTCACCTCAAGGCGGGAGATTTCAGGTGGGAGAACGATGACCAGAGCAGAGTATTGCTCTTGTCTTTCTCTCACGGCCTGCCCAGCCCGTTACAGACAATTTACATTAACCTAGACAGAACACAAATTGATTTGGGTTTTCTTCCGTTCATTAAATCGACTTTATCGTTCCCGTTTCTTAACTCGATTATTTACAGTTGGATCTGAGGGTAACTTAAGTGAAAAAGTAAATCTGGATGTCGTTCCTTCACAGTTTCCTAAATTAATGTTACCTACTACTAGTGAGTAGTACTAGTTTCTTCTCATAGAATTTAAAACAATAAAAGAGCAATTCAAATATCATTGGAGTGGGTATTTTCGGGGATCAGAACTTCCCTTCACCATTTGGCAGGTATTTACGCTGACTGGTACCTTCTCAAGCATACCAGTGACGTCATTCGCCATCTTTCTGGCATTTTCATATGATGATAATCGTGACGAGTGTCATTCCCGTGGTGTTTACTTAAAATCTCAATTTAATTGATTGGTAAACCACAGAAGACGACGACGACGACGACGGCTTCACGAAAGCAACACACGCATAGCCACAAACGTATATAGAAATTCTTGCTAGCGAACGAAAACGCATGTAAACAAACATCTTCCCATCTCAATTTATTTTCAACTCAACATTTTGTCTGTTTGTATGTAAAACTGCGTCACAATGTCAATATAATAATTTTATCTGAAGGTATCTTCAACGGGGTGACCACTTTGAAGAAACACCTCATTCATCTAGATTTGGCTTAGTATGCCTGTTGAGTGCAGGAACCGCATGACATGTGGCGTTCAATTCTATCATGTTGTGATTTCTGTTTCGAACTAATGATACTATTGTAACAACAATCATATGTTACAGTGAAAGGGTGGTCCGTGAAATACTTTTAGTCAATTCTGTACCCAACCACCACCGCCACCACCACAAACACCAAAACTCAGCTCCTTTTGAGTAGAATGTCTTGCACACAAAACACCTTCACCAATTCACGTATAAATCAATGTTATAAACCAGTAGAAGTTGACATGCGGTGTCAAGTTTGATGTTTTCACGAATCAAAAATAATTCATATTATTTCAATTTGATTTCAACAGTTTACAACAGTTGCCTTGTGTGAAGACAGATCGGGGTAAACTCAAAGACCAAGAAGCCAAGAGTGAAAGGAAACAGGCCGAATTCAGGTACTTTTAGAAAACAAAATCAACAGTAGGTGACAATTACTAAAAAATGATCTGATCGTCGGTTTTATCTCTGTCTAATACAATTAGAAATAAAAAGGAAGTGAAAAAAGGAGACCGGAAGGTTGAAATGAACAAACTCGAAGTCAAAGGAAATGCAAAGGTTTGTACTTCCCTTTCAGACAGTTTAATTAGACAATTAACTCGTATTGATCGAGGCAAACTTCTCAAACCGTCTGGCAAAGTTTGTATTCTTGTTTCTGAGAGATCGTTTGATCGATCCGGAATCGATCGAAGTTTTCTTCAACAAGTTCAATTTAATTCGGTGCCCTCACCTCACTCTCACATTTTCCATTCTTCTCTCATTCCTTCAATTTTGTAATGGCACTACCATTTCCTTTCAAACCCCTCGTGACAAACAACTTAATCGGAAAAGTAAGGTTTATTTTTACTACGTTTTAATTTTTACTCAATTCCAATTCTGATTCCGTACGTGCAAATTTTCCACAGGGAGGCTTTTTCCCATTCTCTCCGAAGCTTCAATGTCTACATTTTGTACATAAATAGTTCTTACGTTTCCCGAAGAAGACACAAAAATTACAGTACCTCATCCGAGTTTCCCTCCTTTGTCATCTCGTAACCAAGTCGAATTGGAAATTCAATTCAACCATTATTAATAGTCTTTAGTAATCTCGTTTTTAAACGATCGATTTTTTAAACGTAATTAATGGGTCCCATTTTTTAGTTCGCTTACAGGGAACATCAACTACGCCGATAAATGACAGGACAATTGTGCAACAAGTGCTTGCGATAATTAATGGCACCAGTTAACACACCGAAAATAGGGTACCCACAAAATAATATGTAAGACGGTTGTTGGTCTAGTTAGTGAAACTTCTTAATTCATATTAAAGTTGTTAGAGCCAGCAAGATAGCAAAGTTGCTATTAACAATAACTTTTGTGTCCTCAAATTATCATATTTACAGGATTTACAATTATTCAAAGTGCTAATAGATTGCATTACTTATATTCACAACTCAATATTTTCTGTCTGTAAACTTTTTAACAGTAAGTAATCATTAGTTTTCGAATTTCACAATTCAAAAGTTCTTAAAATCTACTGTTTGTATGAGAAAGAGAATTTACAACCTTTGTATCTGAACTTCTACTATCTCTGTGGTATTGTAGACGCTCTTATAAATTTATATGAAGATTCACAATTGATCCGAATCATAAAATCACGCCAAATTCTTACACAGAAACGAACGAAATTTGATCACGCTTAGTTGCAACAGTATCGACATAATTTGTAGTTTAATCGTAACTTTTAAAAAAGGACAGGAACATTTTTCTTAGAGAGTATCAATGAAGTTTGTAAACCTCTAACCAAAACATTGGTAGACACCATTCTTATTGACCGGCCGTAAACTAACATTCAAAGTCCAAGCATCCTGATGGCTTCTTTGTACCACGGAAAACCTCAGTAAAATATGAACAGTATGTAACGTTATGTAGTGAACAACGAAGGTTAAAAGGGAAAACAAAGCAGCAGTTAAGATATTTAATTTTATTGTGTGCGTTAGGTGCGGTCGAGCGTTTTAACAACCATTTAAACCGAATGTCTTCAGGCAACAATTATTTAAAACTTTTAAGCGCCATTTTTTTTACAAATTGTGTACGTCTTGTCACGAGTCAATTTAAGCTTCAACGGCATTGCCTGACTTTTTTAAGGATTTTACATCTGAACATTCGATGAAGGGCCCTACCGGGAGCAGAAAGAGGATTTGAAAAAGCCTTTCTGTAGTTCTACAGTTCTGCCCACAAACAATTTTGAAGAGTTCCATTGCTAATAATTTTAGCTCATCTCAAATTCATACCTGTATCTGATTCGTGCCGGGCACATGTAATGCATCCTATGAATTTATAATATATGCGATACCACTGGTAAGAAATTTGTTCAATACTGACGGGTTACGTGATGCTATCAAATGTATATTTGTCTTTTCTAGCGCTTCTACGCTTTCCCTGGCATATCAGGGACGGGATCTTCCGAGGTCCAGCTCAGGAAGCAGATGCTCCAGTAACTTAGGCGTCTGTTAAAACGTCATCCTGCCTTTTACATCGGTCAAATGATTTGTCAAAAATGATTTACACCAACCGAACACCATTGGAACAACATTATTTTATTATCGGGTCACGCGTTTCTTATTCCCGGCTACCAATGTTTTCTCTTTGAGAGAATCTTCTGGTGAACCGTTGAATGGCCACATTCAACGACCTGACCTTAAAACCGAAAATTACGTTGCTTAATATGGCGCAAAAGTGCTTAATTGCGGGCCGGGTGGTGGGCTAATGGAGGGCAAATTTGAAATCTAGTTTCAATCTAATTGATATTTTTACTTAATGCATATATGCGTTCCGTTCCACCTAACAAAATTTTGAACAAAAATACGAGCAAGTTGTTTGCAACAAACAACAAGGGAAAATCGAATTCAAACACCCTGACACGAACACAACAAACAAACTCACATTGAAATGTGGAAATGTTTTCATAAACTTTTCCGGTTGAGAAACATACAGAAGGCACTGAAATATTTACAAAAATGTATTTACTAATTCTGTGTTATGACCTATTTATTAATTTTTGTGTGGTAATAAGAATTAAAAAGAATTCCAGCTACTACTTCTATTGCTCTCGGGGATATGCGACACTAATCACAGAAGGAAAGGCATAATTTAGAAAATTCTGTGTGCAGAACTTGTACGTAGCGGCCGAGAATGCAAAGTTAAATATCATTTGTAGCTCGTAATACCAAAACTAGAAAATTTTTATTCTTTTTCCAAAAAGGAAACGAATATTTAAAAAATGTATTATTCTTCCAACCAACATTAGCAAAGTAGGAAGGTTCAAGTCAGGCATAAATTACAGTATTGGACACAAAATAGTAAGAAATGACAACTGATTGGTACTATTTTAATGAATACAATTCACGGGAAATGTAGGAAAAACACTCATTACAAGCACAGGGACAAGCAGAAGCATGTCGAATATCCTAAAGTATTTTCTTCTAAATTTTCTCACAAATCCAACAACCAACCCATCGGATTTTATAAATTCAATGACAAGTCGTAAGTGCAACGGACAAATTTAATTATTCATAAAGTCTGTTTCGAAAATCGTCTTGGAGTTATATAAATACTTGTAAACCGGTCGAACACAAGCAGGTGCAAATGTATTTGTGAGAACGTAAATAAACTCTTGCAAATACGATACATGTAACAAATTAAATAAAATAAATTAGTAAGTTGTGTATAAATTAATTGCCACAAAAACTAGTTCATTACTCGCAATGAACTAGTTACGTTTCCAATTACACCTTCATTCGATTAAAGTATAATTAGTAAGCTTTCTTGTTTTCTTAAAATTTTCAATTTTTTTCTGTGCCTCCAGATAAGTTTCTGCGACAGCAATTGCAACACACAGACAGATCTTGTTGAATCTTACAAGGACAGAATAACTGCTAATAAATCCGTGTCAGTGCACAAAGTTAATATGCTCAATGGGATTATCTTCATGGCTTCTTCTGAAGCAACATGATTTAAACGATCACAAACTACAAACAATAATAAAATGAAAAGAAACCACAAAACCTGCGCACATACAACACACTGCCGTCGAGGTAGAGAGAAGTGAGAAATCAAATTCGACCGAGACCGAAAGTCAATTGATTTATTTTTGTGTTTGGCCACAGCAGCATGAAGTCAAATTATATGAAAGTAGAAAGTTGAGCTAAAAGAGACTGATAAGAAAAATAAAAGTGTAAGAGGCCTACGTGATCCAAAGAATGAAAGCGAAAGACTTGAGTGGCAACTAGCCGGGTCATTTGATAAAAACGAGAAGGATAGTTTCCACTAAAAAGTAAATAAAGAGCTCGTGTAATTTGGTTAGTTGCGTTTTTTTTTAATTGGAACGTGCCATTGACGACACACACGTGTACGGACGCACTCAACCCAAAAGAAATGGGGCAGGCGTGATAGGAGGTACCCAGAAGAACTACATAAATGTTAAAAATTATTCAATAGGAAACTGCACACCAAATTCAATAGGATCGTCCTACGTAGTAGTGGCCGTGATTCTACATAACTTCTTTTAGGCTTCTGTAGGTGAATTAAACTTAAAAATGTCATTAAACAAATTAGAGCACGTAAACGCACGCCGGCTGGTAAGACTTATTAATTAATAAATCACAAAAACGCCTAGAAGCTTGAACTGCTACAACTTTCGTGAACTACGTATAGTTTCAAAACGAATAATTTACTTCAATTTACTAGGTCGACATATAATGTAGCATGGACACATGAAGGAAATAAACACAGTCAAACAGAACTAGGAATAATTTACCATTATCATGCACTTAGGTTGAGTCTTAATTACTGAAAGAAGGCACTGGGAAAGCTTTCAGGTCCCATTTAATTAGAATTGCGAATTCATGATCAGGTACAGGTACTTTACGCTCACATTTGCCAAGTCATTCAAGTCAAGACTACTTTTTTTATGTCCACACAGACAGAAAGAAGCAGAACATTGTTGCGCCCATTACTCCCTCGATTTTAAGAAAACAAATTCATAAATAGAGTATTTTCTAATGGCTAGTTTTCGATTCTGCTCATAGAAAAACCAAAGAGAACAGACAAAGATATAAAAATGACGCTGCGACATTACAGACACCACCCATAAATTTAAAAATTAATAAATTCTATGACTGTGTACTTTTGAAACCGTTTACAACACAACAACGCACTTCGAATAGATGAGAATCACAACAATACTACGCGTTCCTTTTATACTCTGACAAGCCATTGCTTTTACACCAAAATCAAGATACACTTTTCAAAATATGAGGATTAAGTAAAAAGATAACTTTTACTGTCATTAGTCAAAGTAGTAATCTTTCGCCTGAGTTCTTTACTTGTACAATAAAGGCCCCACTTACTACAATCTTATTTAGTTGTAATACCGTAACCCTTTCATTTCGGGTGTATACTTGAGTTTGAAGAACGAGCTACATCTCTGTCAATATTTGATCTCAAAACAACTAACATAAATAGACCTTATGTATCCGATTCGAAGACTTAATTTGCCTCAGTTCAATTGACAAATTCGCAGGACAAATTGTGGTGGGACATTGGTGGGAGCCTTTCGTACTTTATTCACACCAGGTAAAGAAATGCATAGTTTCTCTTAAATAAACCTCAACTGTTAAGTAGTCACTTTATCACTACAATAATAAGTACGACATCTACTCATGATGTCATTTATAGTGGTAACCTTAAGCTCACCAAGAAATATACTTGTCATGTTTTTGGTTATTTAGTTGGGTACCAATAAAATAAATTACTTAATGTAGGTACTTATAACTGAATATTCTCGTTGATACTTATCTATCAAACAAATTCTAATTTTTTGTTTAGGTCAATTCCATCACAGACAAGTTTCATCTGACGAAATGCTAATTTGCTAATTTGCGGTGGTGCATTTTTATGTCCTCGATTCTTTCCTTTTCCCCGTCTGAAAACTAATTTTTCGGTTTTGGCAGTCACGTCTGCGGCAGATTTTAACCGACTTCGAAAAAAATTCAATTCCACGTGAAACTTAATTAATTTTCAAACCCTGACAACTGACGCCGTCACAGTTTTGATTTATTTCTGGCCAAGTGAAATTTGTTGGAAACAAGTTGCCAGTTGCGATGTTCCAGTTAAGTTTTAAAAACTGAGCTTTTACCACCGCAAAAGCTGTCGACTATTAAGTTTCACCTAATCATTTGAGTTATCTCCGGCTCTCGTCTCAAACTTTCGTTTGTCCTCTGTCCGAACGTCTATGTATAGAATAATAATACTGCATGGTAACGCGCGAGTAGAATATCAAACTTGTTTTGCTATTATTTAATCAAAATGGTATGTGCGACTATGTGAATTATGGTTTGGAATGCGACCCCTGATGACTGCCTTAACACGATTTTATCTTTCAATCCCGCCAAATTTGCCACCGTATAGCGCACCTTCGCATCTACAAACGCACTTTACACATCCAGTCAAGGTTGAATGGCAGCAAAATCGATAGAAGGAATAACAATTGTATTCTTCGAGAGGAGATATTTGAGGAGTACATATGGAGTCCCCGTAATTTGATTGGAAACTTGTACACTTTCCAGGGAAAACTGTTTTTTCTACACGTTATTTTTAATATATTCAAGAAAAATCATTCATTACTGTTATAGATTGTCGTACTGTTAGCGATGTAATTCTTTATTACGTTGAATGTAATTTCGAAATTATCAGTTTCAGGTGGAATTGATTACAATGTTTTTGTGAGAAGTAAATAATGATTGATCAGTTTGAAGGGATCGATCAGTTTTATAAAACACGAGGTTTGTTACTGTTATTACCAAAAAAAGAAACAATTTAGGTAGCCGTTTGACTTCAACTAAACAAATAATAAAATCACTTCGGTGAACGTGTAATTCGTTAAAATGAAACTGGTATCTCGTTATTTCGAAATTTCCACATTGTATGTCGTCGTAACATCAATACCTTGTAAGTGATACGTTAAATGAGTACTACCCGCCGTTCCCCCAGTGCACAATTTCGTAGGACTGCTCGACCCGTTTGAATGTTTGTGTGCCACCGACTTTTCGTAATTTGATTATATAAAACGAGATAATATCGGAGGCGGAGCAGGTACCCGGTCTTCTTGATCCAAAACCCATGCGATCGCATGGCAGAGATGATTAAACGGCACTCAAAATATTCAAATCCGATTACGAATTGGATTTAAACAATACTCCTAAGTCTTTTCGAATGAGCGTAATGAACATTCAATGTCAGAAGTTTCTCGAATCAAATTTATGGACGTCACCCCTGAATATCACTTGATTAATTAAAATCACACTTTATGATAAGTGTAGTAGTACATATTTAAATTTCTGCACAAAAATTAGTAGAAATCGTAAAGGTCCCACATTTCACCGCAGTGCTGTTTTCATAACCTTTATAACTCCGTAACTTCCAGACGCTTTCCAAAATATATTAAAAAAGTGAAATGTCGCCGAAAATTCTGGAAATTTTCAAATTTGTTCGACGGATAAAATTTTTTTGTGATAAGTGCCGTCGCAGAAATAATTAGATTCAATGCAATAACTAGAGAAACGTCTGACAAAAAAACAGATTTGAGACAAACAAAAAAAATATACTGAAAATAAGTTGTTGCCTGTGCTTAACATAAAATTTTCTGTGTGGTTTTTAATTTAGTATTGAAAAAATTAAAGCAACGCAGACAGTAAATGAAAATGAATCTTTGCTGTTATTTATTAATTGATACTACTCTAACTCTAACTCGCTAACCACATCTATTTCGTGGTTCATGACTAGTTGTAATCCTGCGATTTAAACTCTGCTTCCTGTAATCCACTAAATTATATATATATTTATATTTAATATCTACATGTGTAGAACGCTTCCTTAAATAATATTTTCTTATTTCCCAAAATAACAAGAGTACATTGGTACTGAACTTGATTAGAATATATTTTAATATTATATATATTATATATATTATATATTAAGTGTATATATTAGAACGTATTGTAAAAATCGAATCTCAATCAACTTCACCATCCCCATCCACCCCAAAGAACATAACTGATTATCATTTACTTTTCCATATTTACTATATTATTAAGCATGTATAAATAACACATACTAAATATTTTTGACCTACGGTAGACACCCAATTTTATTTATCAAATTTTATAGTATTTTCGGGATTAGTGTTGCTACTTAGTGTTCTTGGTTTTAGGTAGAAAATTTGGAACCCTAATCAAATACTAATTAAAATTCAAGATCTCCGACAACCAGAATGCCAACACAATAAATTAATAATGGCACTCAAATGTAATTTATGACAGCATTCTTTAAAGTACCGTTTCTGAGCGATTCCTCTATCACAAGTGAGTTGGTCGGTCATAAATTAACTTTAACATAAGAAAGTACTCCGAATTTTTTATGAAGAGGATCTAATGAAGAAGTTCTGTCAAGCCGTGACTTCTGATCTCCCATACCTGCCGACGTCATGCTAGCTCATCAACTGATGAACCGTTTTCGAGATCAGTCAAGAATTAAATTTTAATTTTCGTCCGCTAAGAGGTCGTTGTATCCATGTTGAATCAACTGCACAATGAAAGCGGCTTATTTTTATTAGGAATTTTCTCGCTGGCATGACACCTGAAATTACGGGCAAGTAGATTGGAGGGAAGTACCTGACAACATGGATTCCTGGTGGAGTAAACTTTCTCAACACAAAGATTTCAAACGGAACTTTTGAATTATGGCAATGGTGTACTTCTTCATAACAGACGAGTACCCCATCACCGGATGACACAAGGTGACTTTTAAGGTACGAAAACCGTTTTTTCCACCATCATTTAAATTCGATTGAAATCAAATTGTCTACCGGAAATGGCGGCCTTCTACCAAGTATCGTCCTTCCTCAGGTCGAATTCGCCTGAAATTTGTTTCCTTAACTTTTCTCGCCGCGAGTTTTTAACATGAATTTGTACAATGTCACATAACCGTTTCCTGTTATAGTTTACGATATTAATGAATCGTCTGGTTAATAAAATTATGTAATTGAGAGTATAAAACATTTAATTAAAAAACGTCGTCAAAGTCCAGTCAATTGAATGTTTTCTCAAGGAATTGGATAGGCTTCTCTGCATGCACTTATATTTATACTTTTGATTAATTATCAATCACCTGTACTCCCTTTCTGAAGCATATACTAGGTGAACAGAATCGGATAACTTCGAGTGACGTGGTTGTAGCCCTCGAAAATGTGCAGGAAGTCGGAATTTCATTAATTGATATGAAAAATTCCTTTGATTCAAATTCTACAAAAACAATTATTATTTTCTAACTATACATAAGACTCGTACCTCATCTGTTGGATATAGTCAATCACTTAATGCCCTAACACATAATGACTGGTTATTTCACTCTGATTACTGCGTCCTGTGGCATCACCGCTCTCAGGAAACGAGAACTCCCTAGTTATTTTAGTACACTTGCACTTTCCACTGATAATTAATTAATTAAATAAATTTGGTGTTAATTTTCACTGTTACGTCCGACCCGGTACTCGTTTTTTTTTCTAAAATTAAGTCAACCGGACCAAACATTACCACAAGTTTATTGTAGTAGCAATAATAGTAATAGTAGTAGTATATAATTTATTAGATTACTATTTTGTCGTAAATATACCGAGAAAATGGTAACCGTGGAAATAAGTACGGTTCTCTCATGTTTTGGAAACTTTCGTTTTCATGAGAAAACAAGGTATTGTCCCAGACAACCCTGATCGTTTCCCTGTACATCTCAAATGCCTGAACACCTTGTTTACAAGTGTTAGTGTCGCGGGCAGGAGACTCTGCTCAGCCTGAAAGACCTTAACCTTCGAAGAATTGTTTTTCATTTGAATGTAGGCCCGTCTGTCTCGATCTTCATATCAAACAATTCCCTTCGTGTTTGTCTTTAACCTTTAAAACGGCCGTAACGAACGTTAACCCGATTATTTTACGGGCATCTGAACTCAATTCCGGAAATCCTCACTTTTAAGTAGTCGTGTTATTATTATTATTATTATTATTATTATTATTATTATGTAATTACAGTAAGCGACAGAAAGACAAATATGGAATTGATATATACAGACAATTTCTTCAAGCAAATGTTTCTTGGCATTTATTTACTTCATTTCTACGCTTATCCTTTGTACGGGTGGTTTTTTAGGTTCAATACTGTTCACATTTTATCAAAACTTACAATTCACCTTCAAAACTAACAGTCGAAATGAATTCCTAAAGTGACAGGGAATCAGTGAACTGCAACATGACCCGACACATGCGTTCCCAATAGTTATCTTTTATTAAAAAAAACTAGACCTATTATTGTGTCAAGGGTAATATGGATGATGATGCTGTTAATTTAGGTTAACACTCGCCAGGAAGGCAAATTCATTAGGATTACCCACAGGTGATTCGTACCAAAAGTGACGTTGTAAATGATGCTTAGTAAACGAGAAATGTAAACACAAGTGGAAAAATAAAGATTAATTGTAACAATGTTTATGGTATGCTTTGGGCAGTACAAGATTTTAATTTTATGTTAGCAAGTATTGTAAACAATAGTTTGAGAACAAACGACAGTTTGTTAAGCCTTATCGCCACACAATCATTATATTCATCTCTGACAACAGCCATTTATCAAGATAAAAGGACCACCGCAAACTACCGGAGCAATTAATATTTCCATTTTGAATTCATCTCAAAGTCAAACAGCCCTTCTATGTAACTCTAAAAATGCAACCAACGAACAGTATAAATTATTAGCCGTAAAATTTACGTGCAATAAAAGAGCAAAACTGTGTATAAATCTGTGCAGAATTTGACTGAAATATCCGCAGGAGACCATCAGAACTTCGGCTCCACATCTGCAGCATTAAAGTTACGATCGACAAAGCAGCCTTCAACTTTCGCAATAAAGCAAAAGCATGCCGGGGCAAAATTCCTCATTAAGCAACATCTCGTTTATAAGACATTCGGAAACGAATTTAAAAAAAAAGAACAAATAAAACTCCAAGTTACATCTGGAACATGGAACTCTGCTTGAGTATAAAAAATCGTTGCCGAGAGAAATTTAGCTGCAGGACGGGCGAAAGGAGAGATTTATGGCTCGTTTGACTATTAATTTCTCCACCGTTTAGCTTACTTTCTAGAGATGAGCTACGCGTACATTAAATCAGGGCCAAACAATATGGTTAGTAATTGCCATGAAGAAGCGAACCTTTGGCTCGCAGAAACTAAAAATGTCATGCATCTTAAACCATTAGTTTTCTTATTCAATGAATTTAGTTCTGTCTAGCTTTAACACTTGATGCCACGTTATTTTCTCTAAGAATAACTCAAGTTTTGTGTACGATTCCCACCTCTATCATTTTTGTAGAAGTATTTAAGTACCACAATGTCAAGTGACGAATAATGAATAATAAGAATGGCAATAAACGTAGAAACCTAATACAATGCGTATGAATAATATTAAACATATTTTCTATCAGCACAATAAACTTATGAATGTTTGAAAAATATAAAAAACAAAACTTTTTAGAACGTAAACCAATTGACAGACGAAGTTAAATGGAATAAGGTAAAAGAATTCCACGACACTAAAAAATACCAACTTATTTGTCTTCAGCTTCCTAATCACATATTCGAAGGGCAAAATGAGCCCTTCATACATGCTACATACTTCCTTGACCTCTGGAAACCCGTAACTGCAAGTTTCCCCGATACCAGATGCTAATCAGATATCGACCACCATCACTATCGAATCACCATACGAAAAAGATATTCAGCATTGTCTAACAACAAACCTCATCCTATTAATGCTGATGTAACACGGGTACCTTGCTAACCTAATCGGAATATCCCCTTACGACGCTGATAGAAATTATTAGGCGAAGTACTATCTTTTTTCAATCTGAATACTAAAAAAGCAGGGTCTTCCTCGAAGCAATGTCTGCAGGGGATTGATGTTATAGTACGACCTCAGTACACCAATCCTAACCAGTGAAATAGAACCTCAGGAAGGACGTAGCAATGGGGATCCCAGGTCATACCCGTTGGTGGTTGCGGACGTGACCGTAGTGGTGTCTCATTCTTCATGCCAATTCCCCGTTCTTGACACTAAAATTGAACTGCTGCTAGTATTGAACAATGTCAAACGGGAAATAGAAACAGAATCTACAATTGTCAATTGCCCCATACACAGGTAGAAATTCTAACTAGGATACTGTCGTGCTTTGCAATGAGAAAAAGTAACTAAGCCAGAACAATTGTCATCCGTCTCAGACTTTCTCAAATTTTCTTGAGCGTTTTAGACTTTGAATTGATGTAAATTCCTCAACATATGAGCTGTATATGCAGGCTTCATTGCGTACATCAAATTCAGTGAGAAGTAGGTATTCCACCCGAGGAGTAGCAGTCCATCAATACAATTCCTAAACTACTGTATACATTTTATTCAAACTTGGAATTCCACTTAGAAAACCTTAACATTCTGTTGTTGCTATTCATAGTTCCTTTTTGGAATTGATCAACAGAGTTATCAAAATTAATCACAAATGCCTTGCATTTTGATGTCCTCGTCCCGTCGGGTCAAACAATAAGGTCATTTCTTTTCTCTTTTTCCAATTTCGTGAGAAGAATTGCTTTGTTGAGGATGCCAAAAAGTTTCTTTTTTGGTCGCTCCCAATTATGAATGACATTGGTCAATCCACTGAACTTTCACCTAGCAACACTTCAGGAGCACCAGGATGCCAGAAGTATGTATTTTAAGTGAGACTAAACGCAAATTGAAATCGTACAAACTTTACAAATTTTTGTTGGGTACTGAGAATTCTCGAGAAATTTAAAAAAAAAAAAAATATTAACCTAAGCCTCACCTAGTCAGTAAAGTTTACTGAAGGTTAGCTTCCCCACTGATTCTGTTGTTAATGTGTATATACATGTAACAAAAATGGTACTTACATCTTTACAAAAAACACATCCGCAGCAATGAATCTTCAACGACATGCTGACAGGTACTTCCATAAGACACAATTTACAAAGTATATTTGGTTCCGACAGCTTTTCTACGGAAGGACTACAGTTCACAAAACCACTACCAGTAGTATTTATAGAATACCTAGACGAACTAGCCATCGACAGCAGACTACTACACCTTGAACACATTCTGGAAGTACTTCCGGAGAACCCGTTCGGCAGCACCCTTAATCGATTCACGGGTTTTATTGGTTCGACCCGAAACTGCGACTCAGACCGTATCAAACTTGTCAACGCGTAAACCGTTTCGCACTTTTTTACAGACATATTTTCGTCGTCGACGTCGTAGTACCTGATCTGAGGGATGTTCAAACTGGAGAAACTGTCGGACCTGCCGAAAGCCGAGTCCACCAGTGGAGCAGAAGGCCCGGTGGAGCCAACGCGCTCGCTGCTGTTGTCTCCCCGGCTTCGCCTGCTCATTAGATTCTTCAAGTTTGGCATGAGGTCGACGGGTCTCTTGTACGACCACCGAGTCTTCAGTTCTTTCTCATCGGTTGGTGACCGGATGATAATGCCCTTGTGATCGTCTATCAGGTTGTGTTCCTCATTCTCGTCGTCGTCGGATCGCTCCACATCGGCTTTACCACCGACGTCGAAAATATTAGAAAGACTGAAATATGGTTCCCTGTGACGAATGGCCGTGTTGTACAAGTTTTGCGAGTTGATGTGCGACTCTGACTTGATACAAGCCTTAGCCAGATTAGTCTTCCGTAGGTTCGAGAGACCTTCGGGTGATTCCGAAATGGTTCGATTCAGTTTGGGTAAAATAGAATTGATTATCCGGTACTTCTGATCTAAATGCGGCAACGAATCGCTTCCCCTCAACAGTGTCCGGTTGGGGTTGTGCTTGTGCTTCGGTTTCTCCCGGAAGGCCTCAGATTCAACACTTGACCGGTCCGCTGGATGAGACACCGAACTCCGGAGCAAGTTGGGTGTCGACTTATGTACAGGAAACTGTATTCTTTTGCCTAGTTCCGACACTTTATTTACACAATTGCCGCGAACTCCTAGATTTTTACAATCGATTAACGAATTATTGATCACAGATAATTTCCTTATGTGGCCTATTTTTCTTTCTTCTTTCGAATCAGAGAGGTGCTCGCTCGATGACGAATCAACGGTTACTTTCATTTTAGAACCTCTGGTTTCCGGTTTCTCTTCATGGACGGACTGATAATTCTTCGTATTTTTAATGGTCGACTGCGGTTTCCAGACTCCGCTGTCGTTCGAACACTCGCTGCTGATGGAAGTATCGCTCAGTTTTCTTTTGGCCCTCGTCTCCTCGAGGTCCTCGTGGAACTTTTCGGAATTGTCCGAAGAGGGCCTCTCCTCCGATTCATCGGAGATGCCATCTCCTAAGGAATATGATTTCCTATTGGTTTCCCACTTGTCCTTACTGACGGCGATCCCGGATATGATCACACTAACTGGAGAACTGTTGCGCTTTATTTTTGTCTGATGCTTTTGATCGTGCCTGAGACTATGTGGAAATTTTCTAAGAATGCTAGTGGGCGATGAGTGACTCCTGGGACTGTCCGACCTACTTAATTTACCATAGTTGTGTACTGTGGCTGGCTGGTTCATTAAATATTTGATGGTCTTTTGGTTGTCACCCTCCATCTTGAAACCTTGTAGTGTTTTACTCTTGCAATAATCAGTTACCTGTTGACCTGAATTGATTTATTTCTACTCGTCCACTTCAGCATTTCTTTGACTTTACCGTTCGCATCACCCATTTACCTGAAAGACAAAAGAAAAAAATTAGTTACACAAAAATCAGGGAATGGTCACCGAGCCGAGTGTGGCAAACCTTTATCTTCCAAATTGATGAAATCTTCACTAAAGAAACGTAGAAATAGCAAAAGTCACTCCTACCACCGTTCTATTGACCCAATTCGACATCCGCTAAGAAGCTCTAGCAAGAACAATTATAACAAATTGATGTGGCTCGCAATTCTAAATGAAGAATCTCTAAATTCGGTACTTTTAATACGGCCGAAACGATTACTGCTCATTTTTGCATAATCACATTTTTCATGCGAATAAATGCGCCCGGGGGCCTGTATGACTGCTCGCGCGAACCGACCCTGTTTCCTTCCATGAATGAACGTTGTACAAGATGATAGTACTCGTAAAATAATTGAGTAGAAAATGAGGCGTCAATGTCCTAAAAGGCATTAAACAGATCTACAAAACAACGAGGAGTTTATGATTTCATAATTATGATCGGATACCACTGAAGAATTAAACAAAACCAGTTTTACGTATGAACACGTTAAATTTATAATTATTTTATACATTGGTTTCATAAGAGTCCCCAGAAACGTCAACAACGACGCTAATCATTTATGCTGTGAACTTAACACACATGAAACTTAACACAAGAAGGTTTTTAACGATTCTACAGAGTAATTTTTGTAATGTACCTCCCAGCATTTAATACAACATTCAACATTCACCTCCTAGACTGTGGACTACATAAGTAAGGTCTCTTGCACTGACTCTCACAAGTCATAAAGTAATATCTGCCATAAAAACACAAAAGGAAGTCTCTAATATAATTGCAAAAATTTTCATAATTTACTTGTTATGCATATATGTTAACGACCTGTCACAAATAAGGTTGACAATCCTCCTTTGGGCCGTAGAAAAGTACTCTCCTTGCATTCACGGTAGTTGAGTTCTCTATCACACTGCTTTTGTTGCTTAAACTATCATTCCCATACCTACTTTATCAACATCAACATGGATAAAACCTGTTGTTTTAGTAAATATTCCGTGGTGTAAGAAAATACCAACAACACAAATATTCCGTGGGTAAATCAATGACTTTTGTCTTAACAACTCTTGACAAAATTTGATTTGTCAAAAAATTCTTAGCTTAATGTCCTAATTAAGGACAGGTAATTAGGTGGGTCCAAACCACGAGAAGATTGAGCGATACCAAATGACTTTCTAAATGGCGACTGAATAAATTGAAAAAGAACTCTGGTAGAATTTCAACATGTGAACAACGCCAGTGCAGAAGAATATTCCATTCATATTGGCAAATTTAATTACGTTTGTCAGAAACTATCGTTTAACCATTTCATATATTATATTTTTACATCCTTGCATGCCTTTAATAAAATACAAATCACATATAATTAAAAACATACATCTTCACTACCGGAAAAAAGTGAGTTAATTTGAAGATATCGTCTATGAATAAGTCCAAAAGTCTACGACCTTATACACCGATTCATAGTAATACAATGGACTCCTAATATTTATTGCCACAATTCATAATATTTCAATTCATTAAATTAATCAAACTGCCACAAAAATCACACATGTATTTATAAATAAATAATTACACCTAATACAATACATTGTGCTTTGGTCATAAGATTCCCCTCTGCCAATAAACTCGTATTTGTTAAATAAACAAGTTAGGATTAGTAAGTGAAAATACAACTTCTTAATTCACGTTTCCCACATATACAATTATTTAGGCAGCGGTCAAGCAGTCCCGAGCTCATTAATATTTCATTATTTTGCCTACTCTCTAGTAGTGCAAATTTAATTACACAACAAGTAGTGTTATTTACAACTTTTACTAAAAGCAATAATGTCAGGAAATAAGCAATACATAGTCCTCTTAATCAACACCCTAAATATGTTTTTACATTTATTTAAAACACAAAATCGGTAATTCTTATAATTGTCAAACAGTTTTTATGTGAAAAATTAGCATTTTTTGAAAAAAGGAAACGACTGCCTATGTCTAGTATCTAATTCTGTTATCCAGGGAACCGACCGGTCCATCAAATAATTTATTGCAAAACACCCAATGGCCCACATCTTTTCCTCTTGTTATTACCGGTGTGGAATTTTCATTGGGCGTCGTGTCATCAGGTTTACGGTGTTATCAATTGCAAAGAATGTCCAACGACAGTTTCAACGCCTGAGTTATTGCCCAGGTATGTTATCAACCGTACAAATAGATTCTTTACATATTAGAACCAAAACATTTATCTCTAGTATGTCTCCTACGCAAATGATTTAGTTTTATGATCGAAAACAGTTTAACCAATTAATACAAGTTGGTATTACACAATATTAAAGTTACATAACAATTTAATACAGAATTAAAAATCCCAAAATCAACGTCTCCATTCCATGTGTTACCTACAGTTTCTGAATGAACAAGGTAAAATATATTTTTTTGACAAAATTAATAATATTAAACCTACAAAATTCGACGGGTGTGAAAGTATGACAAATGACGATAAAAAAACATTTTCCCTTACGGCAGTAACAAATCGATGTAAGGGAATACTACTGAAAAACGCATAGCGAATCCCGGGATCAAGGAAACAAATCAATTAAACAAACAAACAAATGTCAAATAAAAACACGTTGAGTGAGTTTAATATTTGTAGCATTCGGATTAAATATCGGTCGTGTTGACGGTCATCACTAATGCCCGCTATTAATAGCTGCAGAGAGTTTAACCTGGTCCAATCGTTAATTATTTATAATTGCCATTAATAACAGGTAATTAATTCGAGTGTCCGTGATCGTATACGCTAGAAATGAAATAGTGAATCTCCAACTATTTCCGCTCTATCAAGGGCGGAATTCGAATTTTCACGTTCAATCGGATTACATTTTCGTGTGCTGAATCATAATAATTGTAAAATAACATTAGAAGGTGATGTTGAGTTATGATATGTGCTGTGGTTAGTTATAAAAGCATATGAGGAACATGTGTCACCCATTAACCTTTTTGTCAAACGTCTTCCTATGCCTTCATATTACAAAGGTGTAATACTAAGAGTGAGAGTTGTGACGCCTTATGTTACAATTTCTCATCCTGCATTAGTCTGCATAAACCCAGTTTTCAGAAATATATTAGATGTATAAGCGTTATTTATTTTCGATGGGGAATGACACAAACTCTAGTGAATTGACATCTCAAATTAATGACGAAATTTTACATGTGAAGGTAAAAAATTGGACAAAGGTAGTGCTCGCACCAGAAAATGAAAGTAACAATAATTCATAGTATCACGCAAGTAGTGAACTTGGGGCCACTGTACATTGTCCGCAAGATGACGAAAGAATAACAGGAAGATTCCCCTGGACAAAATCATAGTTTTCAACTTTACGAAAAGAGTTAAAGTTAAGAAAACTCCTCAAACCTCCTGAAATAATCAAAGGCATCGTAGCTTTCAGCTAAATAGCGAAATCGAGGCACGAAACAAAAATTTTTTTTTGTAGAAAAGTAGAACACTCAGTTAGGAGCTTTGTTTTTTATGTGCCATTGAAAATAGCAATTCTAATGGAAAGCCAAACACAGAAGCGAATTGTAATTTGACAATTGGCTCAAATCAATTCCTTCGGGCTGTTACCCTCCGTGGCTATCATAAAAATCAACATTCTACCTTTAATGACCAGAAATTTAGAAAACTTCCTTCGGAGAACAGCACGACCCCCTAGGTTCGACTTCATGATGTTTTACTATTACTAAACACGCGACGCAGTGCGAACAAATCGCAAGCAACTTGTAACGTTTGCCAGAAGTCGATCAAGAATGTCCAAAATGCATTGAAAATAAATTGTCTCTTCAACCATAAACTATACATTTATTTTCTAAATAAGCTATGATAGCTGTTGTCTAACATTTTAATTTGACGTCTGGATTGCAACTTTAAAAAATTTCGGGCCAAAACAAACTGAAATTTAGTCACCACTAAAATTACTAAAAAGAAAATACACAAAACATTCTACACATTTATATAGTTTATTGATTCTTCAGGTTCACCATTTTTCAAGTATGGAGGTCAAAAATATCCCTCATAAAATGCCTTATTTATTTTAACACGACTATGAAACCCTTAACAACCTTAAAAAGGATTTCGAAAAGCAATTCAGGTACTTCACCGTTGAAATTAACTTTTGAATCGTTCCGCTCTCCTCGTCCTTAACTAATCCTAAAAACCATGTAAATATTGCAAAGCTTTGATCAAGGTGGTCCTACCGCATTTCTAAAAGTCTTAAGCCAATTCCTTAGAGTGCATATTTGTTTGAAGCAATACAATATTTATTTAAAACCAGCCTGGTGTTCTATTTGATATTTAGTTGTCCTACTGGTCTAGACCATTGGATAAAATTCAATCCCGTTCCTTCGACTGTTGGTAGGCTGCGGAATTCCTAAATTCAGACACAGTTATACAAATTCCAAGCCACGGTAAAATTTTCTCCTAAACCCTATTGATTTTCAAAGCTTAGCCTCGAATACACGTGTACTGTTTGGGGTGCTTGCGAAGAAGAGAAATTACTTGTGGAGTCAGTAAATTTAAAAGACGTATCTGGCCGCTATTGGAAGGTTAAAAGGGGTCTTAAGGTAATCGCGTAGATCCCTGGTGTAGTGCTCTTGAGAGAAAATACAAATTTCCTTTTTTCTACAGCGGAACCAAAATTTATGTAAGATTTTTATTATTTCATTTTATTAATACATGTTTTTCTAAGATGCACACATTCTTGCCAGGTGATCAATCTGGCATTATTCGAGTGTTATTTTAGAAAACTAATACAAGCACTACCGAATACAACAATAAGTTCAATGTTAATATTTCCTACTATTAATTCGAATTCATTTCTTCTTTACAGTTGTAGCCTATTTAAAATGGGCATTAAAATCTTCCATTAGAGTACGATTTACGATTGCAAGGTCCCATCTAGTACCATTTAACCCAGAAACTTTTTACATAAACGGGGTGCTTTTTATTTCAAAATTCGAAGGTAAGTTTGTCAATAAAGTTGGTTCCCCGAAGAGCAACAATTTCCGTTTTACCACTTAAAAAGGTCTATCACATTACGTTCACAAGAGTTCTTTGAAAATGTAAGTATATTAGACGCATAATTTTTAGGTTGGAGAATTAGAAAGTAGAGAAGCAGAAACGAATGAATGCACAATGTAAGTTCGTCCTCGTAAGCAATTGTCTGTCCAATTAAAAATTGTAATACAAAAGTAAATTATATCAGTATACGGCTCTCACTACAATAACTAATTACGTGAAGGTAGACATTCCTCAGGTGTGTCCTTCGCTACAACCCTACGTTTAGGATTTCGTACCATTAAAATTCATCGCATGTACTTCATCACCTGTTCTTTTCGCAATAATGGCACACACAATGTCGGGTTCAATACCGCCTGTAAAATACTTACAATTTTAAATAATTGCACTAATAAGACCCTCTACCATTGCAGCACCGCTAAATGAACTCAATCTTTCTGGTTGTAGTAAAGCGAAATGTTTCCATCATCTCCTAAATGTTTTTATTAGCGCCATGGAGTCAATGGCGGCGTCTGGAGTTACGGAACACACGTAGAATTCCAAGAACTACAAACGTAAATAAAAGGTGATTGACTTCGACAAATTTACTTTTGCACTGGGCATTTCCCGGTCATCTCGTTGGCAACGTCATCTCGTTCAAGACCGAGTCCAAATAGCCATTGATGATGCTTCTCAAATCATGTTAATCTTCGTATCAACGGCTCTAAACACCTTCTCAAGTACATGTAACTTGTGAGGGTCTTGTCTTACGCAAAAGACAAGTGGCAACAGTTTTCTCTGAAAATTATATTTTTATCCTTCTTTTTTTCCTTATCACTTCCCTAAAATAAGTCGGCCCTTCATTTAATTAACGAATAGCTGTAACATTACAATTCGTTATTTTGCGTAATGCATAGAACGATAATAAGAATAGTAAATGTTTTACTAAGAAATTAAAAATGTTAAATATTGGAACAATAGAAGACGTCCTCAATAGTCAAGGTACGAAAATCGATTCAAGTTTTACAACACAATAAAACATAAGGTAAGCTATGACATTGCTTGTCGTGTACTAAAACTTCATCAGCACAAACTCTCTTTTATCAGAACTATTTCGGAAACTTCGGTCGCTTTCTTACCTTGGTGATTCAACCGAAAATAAAACTAATCAAGGTGAGAGTTTCTCACTCTCAACGAATACATCCGCGGCCATTTGCAAGGAGAGTTCAACAATGATGAATTCATTCGAAAATTCGTCGCCGGCTGAAGATGAAATCCACAATTCTTAAATCTATAACGAAATAAGAGTTCACTTCTACGACTTTATTGCTGCATTTGCCATGGATTAACTACATGGACGGGTTTAGCGACACAAGCTCACGGTAAAACACTGCATTTACAGGAACTTTCATCACAAAAGCATTAAATTATTGAAGACCAATGCACCAAAACACACCTGAAGTAATAAGTTCAAAGTTCCGTCACCAAGTTGACACCGAACTAAACTCTAACTCTGCAATTTTAAATAGAATGTGTTACGAGTGGTGAAAAACGTCGAGACCAGCATCTAAGAGACCATGAAAATGTGTTTTCGGTGTGAATAATGTGAAATGTGAACGTTGCGATGTGTTAAAAAAACATCTTCCTTCTCTTCTTACGTCAAAGATATTAAATTAATGCGATCAATCAAGAAACGAAGTACGAAATAATTCAAGCATAACGGGAGAAGGGCAAAAGCAGAGGGCACACAATTTTATTTATATACATGACAACTGCATATAATGTTTATATGAAAAAGCATAAAAGCTGACTGGTTATGTTGGGAGAAGTTGTTGGTAGGAAATTTCCATCCTTGGTCTAAACAAAGAGGTAAATTCTTCAACGAGCTGCAATGATTCTTTCAAGTGAAACCATCGAGAAAATGAAGAAAAAAAATTCTGTAAAGTTCAAAAATAATTTTCGGGCAGACGAAAATATGAGAAAACCACTCGAGGAATGAAATGATTTTTTATTTAGCGCTTCGGTATCGATCGGTGGTAATATTGCGGAATTATCAGTAATATTACCTTGAACTGGTCAGTTTCCCCAACTAATAGGTACCTGGGTCGTATGTCAAAACCGGTCAGATTTTTAGTTTTCTGACGTCACAAGAAACGACCCGAATCGCATTCAATGCACTATTACCGCAAAAAGCTAGTGAAATTCGTTCATTGTGCAGTTTAAACTTCTTCGTGTTACTAGTTAACACTCTCAGTTCAATTCAAAATGACCCATTAATAATTATATAAACAGTATTTACAATTTTCAACATCTCATCCTTGACGTTTGATGTATTTCGCTTTTATGTTTTTATTTTCGGTTACCGGACGATGACACCGGTTTGAAACTCTCGTAGGCCTCTAATCAAAGGCTACGACTATCTTCCGTGTTGAGTTTGATTAGGAGAGAACGAAAAGCCCTGTGGAATAAACACGAACAACAATTAATTTGTACATCTACATAGAAAATCACGACAAAGAGACAACATGCGAAATCAATTCAAATGTCATCGACATTGTTTTATGGGAGGACCTCTTGCGACATTCAACAGTTGCACAGGACGAACCCTCTGACATTGAATTAGTATTAAATTTGACCTTTGTTTGCGTCCAAGAAGTCCCTAAGCGTTGGCCTCATCACGGGTTTTGGACCTCGATGCACGTAAGGATGTTTTTCAAACGCAAGTAACACAAACTTCCCTATCGCACGCGAACAGAATTTCGTACAAATTTCACAACTGTCTGAATCTGCGCCAGTTTGGGTGCATCCGTCGTCTGCTTCAGAGAATCAATCAAATGTGTGTCACAGTTGGATGTATGCAGTCAAATCGTTGGACCTCACGTCGAGTTTATTTCGCATACTCTCAAAATTCTATATCAACAAATACATTTGACGGTAAAACGCCTCCCACAAATACCAACAAAGAGACATTTGAAATTAATTCATTATTTAATTTTTCTCAACAGACCTTGAAGACAACCATTGAACTTCCTAGAATTTACTATAAAACGCATCAATAATCATGGATATATATTCCTTTACAATTAAAACAAGGTAGCAAGGAGCAACTACCGTGTTTCATTCTCTCAAGTTACTTGCTAGGTAGCTCGCAGCAAGGTAAGGTGTCAAAACAATTCGATTTCAATTTTCATTTCGATCTGGAACCTGTACCTGAAGAACTACTTTCGCATAACTTCCAAATATCTATACCCAGTAAAAGTATGAGTATTTAAGAAGTACAACATTTCCAAACTGCTCCTCTTCCACGAAGCACCGAAATTTGTTTCCAGTACAGTTTGATGACAATTCTTCCCCCATCCCGAAATATCAACTCAAACACTTGTGCGAGACATTGAACTCAATGTGTGTGACATTGTCGCAGGGATGTGATGAGGCCATCGCCTCGTAATCAATGGCAATTTCAATTTATTTTGGACACGTAACAATTCAATCCCTGGGGGAAAATCGTTGCGTTTTTCTTCATATTTATAGAAACTCGTCGAGACGGATCCTCGGGCAAATGCTCGTTGCAAAGCATTAAGACAAAAAGTAATCAGATCAGTAAAATTGATTCCAGTACTGGAGAGTTAAAATAAAATGTAGAGTCAAAACAGCAAGGAAAAATCCAAGGCTTGTATACAACAGACGACGGTAACCCGAATGACGGTGCGGTTCATTAAATTGGGACGGTTGGGAACGTTTCTAACCATTGCTGCAGTTCCCACGAATGTTCATATTTTCAAAAGTGAAACGAAATACAAAAGAACAAAGACAAAAGGGAAAATTATATATATTTCTTGAAGTCAATGTACTCTGAAATGAACTTATTTTACTTTGTCCTTAACGTTCACTCATTAGACAACCGACAAAGGCGTCGTAAACGGAGCTATGGAATTACCCCTTTTTAACTTGGACAATATTTCTAGCTAAAAATTACCACTTATTAATTAAAGGATGTACATTCACGTAATGTAATCCATTCTTTATTAATAGTTACAGTAACTAAGAATGTCTGTTCGATTGTACTTCTTCGAATTCTGGAAATAAAAAATCAGTTAAAATTGTCGCTTTAATTACTCCACCACTTAAATGTTTAACATTCAAAACAAGTTTATTGCACGGCCACTACCAATTATTTTTTAAATTTAAAAAAATTATTCCGGACCATAACTTTGTTTTGTAGCCTTGCCTTCATGCCACAGGTTGAAAGTTGAACTTTGTATTGTATAACTTCATTAATGAAAAAAAATGTCAAAATTCCGTTCACAAGATTTTCCTACCCGTGACACTAAATCGGTCCGACATAGTTTCATTGTTTTCTGAAACTACTCGGTAGTAAAGCAAACAACCTCGAGAGTCAAAAATCTTTGCTGCAGAATTGTAAATTAATAGATTTGTACTTCCACTTTGTTTGCTACATTTTAGTAAACTCAAGGTAACTCAAATTAGTACAATCAAAATTTATTCCTCCATATCTTTACTACCTCACAGTCGACGTCCACACGCGACAAACACACGTACCTATTTACACTTTCAACAATAAACAGTGTAAATATAAGTGATTGTTCACATTTCCATGTTAAATGTTGAATGAATTCGTTGAGGTACGACCGCAGATGAATTTTCTCCAGGGTAAAAATCCATTTCTTTAGGACAGCACTTTGGTCGTACAGTCGACTATGAAGCCGTTCCAAATGACTGAAGTCGAGCTAATTTGTGACAGAAAAAATGCAAACTTGGAAATGGGAAACAGCGACCTAGAAAGTCGGCTGCAAAAGACATGACACGATGTGAAAACGCATATAATGTAAAAGATTCGTCAACTAAATTTCCTTTTAATTACCCGGATTATGCAAAACGTCAGAAAAGATGTATGTCGAATGACATTTGAAATTACGTTAGAAAAAATCCCTTTCGTCTGAAAGACCCACATTACATCCGGTTAATTTGTTAACCCAAAATGGTAATCGTTCCTCCAGTTCTTCAATCAACGACAGAAGTAAGCTAATTTTCCGTGAGCAACATCGTGACTCAATTACTAAATATAAAGCAGTTTCCTTATTTGCTTTTTTACTAATTCATTAATGTAAGCAACGAGGGCTCTTTGCTACCTTGTGGACAACTCCAGAGGAGTGGTGGCAATACCTTGCTGACCGATTTCATGGTACCAGATTAAAACGTGGTTTCACAATACTTCGCGAAAACTTACCACACATATTAATGAAGGATATGTAACCTCCGAAGAGACCGGAGTGGTTCACCCAAATCTCAACAACTATCATATCCTCAATGATTAGGAGTACTTATTCTGCGGAAGGTTAAGTCATTTCTTGAGAACAAATTAATTTAAAACCGTGTTAATTAAGATACCGTCCCCGGCTTACGGGTACTAAAATACATGAAATAATCTGCTAAAATTACGCTGAGCGTAGTGTCTCGTGCAGTATTCCGTTCAATCAGGTCGATGAATCAATACGCTGAAAGGCAGTTCGAGTAACCAAATTCAAATCAATGAGTTATTTATATTATCGATTAATTTGAAAGGAGATCTTCCGTTGCAGATTCAATTCGATACCATAGTCCTCGTTTATTAAACGGTCACTGTTCTTTTTAAATCGATTACATGGACTTAGAACGAAATCCTGAAATTTTTCGTGTGAATTTATCAGGTCGTTTAAAAAGAAACTAGCCAATGGCGTCAGGCAACCGTACAAAGCTCGTAGTGCCATCAGTTGCCTGTTGTCAGTGGCACGAATGTTTTGAAATGTAGAAAAGAAATTACATTCCTTGAGGCATGAGTGGTGACAGAAGATATTGTTAATACCATCATCACTTCGAAAGAGAATCACAAAGACAAAGCCTCCAGTAGATGCATCCACGGTGCAGTAAACGTTATCTTAATCTGACCAAAATATTCCCCTCCTAACAAATTCCTTTTTTAACAATTTAGTGAAACTAAGCTGCACCATTCAATAATGTGAAACTACAAATTATGACTTTAAGCCAATTCATTGTGGGTCATAAATTTGTAACATGCAAATATTTCAGGCTGAACTGTTTCTATTTTGTTTGACTAGGTGACACAAAATAATTTCGTTCCCTCTAATAATACTGTCCCTATCAGGACGGTGCGCACTTAAAACTATCGAAATAATTTTTGTGTTGGAAATATACTGATTTCACAATTTGGTTACTTTCATCGCGGACTACTCCATTCTGTCTAAATATGGATTTTGTTCATTTCAATCATCCTTCATCCACTGAGTGGCTACCAAAAACCCAAGTGCAATACAAACACAAAATGCATTGGTACCGTGTTAATGTGTTGAAACGTGATGTTGTAGAAGCAGGCGTGTTTGAAACGCTGATATTCCACGATTCATTTTTTTATCACTTAATTAATGCAAGAACCAAAACAACATGTGCACAAAATATACACACCGAGGGGAATCGTTATAAGCAATTTATCAATTATCGCAATACGTTTCCCAAAAGAAGGCTTCAAAAGTACATGACTGGATCAGAAATTACAAAAAAAGAAATTTTTTATAGTTATTGCATTAAAGTGAATAATGGTACATTTTTGTTGCCGAAGTGCAACACAACACCTACCAGAAATACTTCACAAGAAGAACAAAAATATTGTTAACTAAAAAAGTGATAAACTGGCCACTGATTAACTGTTTAATTGCAATAATTACACCTTCAAAGTAAGTACGTCTCTAATGCAAATACGAAAGGCCTAGAGGAAATACAATGTTCTTTTTGACATGCAGCATTCATAGTAACGCTTCCCAACTTCATGGTTTCGACAGTTAAGCCATGCTTAACTACCTAGCTCGTATGTAGATGAGTTCTGGAGTCACGAGTGAGTAAGAATGGCACGTGACTCAATGATAGGACTCATTGATTTGTTCTTAGCAAAGACTACCAGGAAACTGTTTTCTCAGGATGAAATTTCGGCGAAGCGCCAACCAATCCGAGCTTGACATCCTTCAAATGTTCATCAAAAACCGTCAAAAGACTGCTGGCCATAGCCCGGGTCAGGGAAGCACCAAACATAACTTAGAAAATCTCCGTGAACCCAAAATTAATGGATTTTTTTGAGGGGTCGCGTAACGTCTGATGTTATTCACCCTACTCATGTGCCGGTTTGGTTCTTTTATTCTAGATGACAGGACAACAAAAACAACAGTGACAGAGTCGACAAAATACACAGTCACAACTTCGTTAGTTCACACTTCATGATTTTTGTTCTGATCAATAAGTTCGGGTTTGTACACCACAAAGAAATTATGTCCGAAATGGTAAAAACGCTGTAGAACCAATACAAATTATCATGATATCTTACATATTTAATTCAGAAATGAACTTAAAATTATTGTATTTATTGATGACACTAATAACATGCCCAACAAATTCATATTGGTGTTGTCTTATTTAATGAATGTAAATTAAGATTCCCGATGAATTGGAAATAATTCATGGTACGAAATGCATGAAAAGAACAATTTCAAACTTCCTTGAAAAAGTCGTAGAAATCCGGACGAGACTAAAACGAAAGCCAGTGGAACGTGAAGAAAATTTTATAGGAAAAATTAATTGTCTTACAAGTTCCATGGTTCATATTTCTCCAATTATTAGAAAATTGAAAGGTCAAGGACAACGTTTCGTAAATAACTAATAATTTGTTTTTGGTAAAACATGTCTGTTTACAATTTCGGTTACAGTAAAACAGTTTGTCCTCAAGTAATTTCCAACGGCAATTTAAAATTCTACTACACCAGTGGCCGTGTCAATTTCTTATTTATTACTAGATAGAAATTAAAAATCAAAGTTTTCGTTCAATAAAGTACTTTCCTGTACTATGTACATATTGAAAAAGTACTACATATTAGCTCCTAGTAGTTCTATTTAGCAGAGAATACAGTGCGGGACATACATGACAGCATCTGTCAGGGGCAAAAAAGAAACCACTGCCAATTGTTATTAGCCAGATCTCAGAAGCAATTCAGTCGATTGCAAACCGTTCAGGAGACGTCTAGCAACTTAGACATCAATCACTTTGTCCTTTCAGATGAAAAATTCCAACGACTCCTGTCGTTGAAGACAAAACCCCTTGGTAAAACCCGTTGCAGAAGTACAGAAACATCTCGTACTTTCTCATCATTTCGATCGCTACTAGCTTATTACATATAAAATATAGGCTTTTACACGAAAAATCTAATTTTATCTACTTCGTTCAGAAATATATTATCCTGCTTGAGGGGTTTTTCGTCTTGTCGTTTCACTGATCACTTCACAAATCAACCTTCTGCTATCAGTACTCGCTGATCAATTTAAGTTGCGGTAATTCTCATGTTTGAACGCCGAGCTGTCCTAACATTAGTACTAAAGATGAACAGGTATTTACTATTATATTTTTAATATATTTAATATTTTTCATTTTGTTTTATTTATTTAAACTTTATTGAAAAAGAAATGTGACTCTGATCAGCGAATTTATCATTTCCATTGGTAATCATCAAAAAAGAATGTTTCAAATGCCCCTAAAGTAAACACTGTACAGCATACAAAAATATATATGTATCCTTACATCAAATTCAGGAGTATTGCTGAGTGTGGTGTTGACATTCAAATAAATTCGAGTTTTACTGAGTTCACATTCATGAGTTTATTCATTCAATTTCAATAGACTGCCACCATAAAACGTTTTATAGAAACATTGTGGAAAATCCAATTAGATGCGTTCAAATCGATTGTTAATATCAATTCGTCCGAACGAAATTTTCTTTCCTAATTTAACATGCTGTTTTGCGAAAGGAAATTCCCCATTTTTATGGAAAATAGGACAGGCAAACGCCCTTCTCAATTTCGACCCCAAATATTTTACTTAATATTCTATGAAACTCCAATCAAAATTTCACAAAAACCAAAAAAATAAATAAAACTGGACGGTCCTGTCATTGACAAATAACTCAAATATTATTGCAAAACTAGTGAAGTTAGTCCACGAATGTACAACGAGTGTGTGGTGAACAGAACAGTACTCATGACAAATGATGGAAACAGCGAAATATGCTACGAAAAACGTTTGTATTTGTTGCATTCGTTTCTAAGCCAATTACTTTATTATAAACTTTATAGCTTTTTGTCTAGGACGTTCCACGTAATTCATAAATAGTAGTTGGAGTAACATTCGTATTAGTAAAAGTAATGAAATTGTATAAAATGTGAATTCAGGTTAATTATGATTCTTTCCTTGCGGAAAATATTTATTACATTTCTGACATTAAACAAAACACTCCAACAGTGATTGAGAGCGATCAATGTTGAGCAGTGCCATCATTAAGCAGTGCCCACACACACTTCCATATTCAAACAGAGTACAACTCGTAGACATAGCCCTGTCCAACAACCCAAATATCGAAAACAAACAAAAACTCCATGTGTTGCAGCACTAAAAAGAGAGCATAAAAGGACGTTTATTTTCGTCTTAACCAACGTGTGACATCTTTAACTAGTTAAACCTCAAGGGCGACACTCGATTTTATCTATTTATTTTCATAGTCAAACAACAACTCGTCTCCGTAAAGCAGAAGTCAGACTTGGAACCGATATTATTCATTGCTTTCGAGAGAAAGCAGTTGATCGACGACACATCTGAAAGCCATTGCCGAAGAAAGTTTGGACATGAGAAATGGCCCCGAGGCAACCGAAACTGCATAAAAACCACTGGCACAATTTCTCACTCATGAGTATTCGATGCCACGAGACCAATGGCTCCATGGGTACCCATGATGGGTACCAGGAGTGACGCAAAATGCGACATTCGACACGGTTTGGGCCTAGAAAAGTGAAATAACCCCCGTCGTCCAGTTCAAGTATGCGAATTTAAAATTGGATATATCTTTCCTATTGCAGTTGCAAATCCACTTGAACGATTGGCGATTCGGATTACCAGGCCATTGCCTCCATAAGTTACATAAGAAAATGTAAATAAAAACGCAAATAAGTCAATTGAGAAATTTTTTCAGTTAAATTGAGACGAGTTTCTTGACTTTGGATGGTTTGCCTGCTTGTCTGACTTTGTACGCGTGTGTCTTGACAGTTGGTGCTCGAGTACTCAAAGTCACGAGTTATTTAGTAATTTCCTGGGATCAAACGTGCTAGATTCTCTTAGAACTAGAATTTTTCAACTAATTTAAATACGCTCGGAGAATGCTTATGTCTTCATTGCAAAACATTTGTACTATTCAATAAATCTAATTTAATTCAATACGTGTTTGCACAAAGCAAAATTTCTTATAGAAATTTGAACATATTGAACGTGAATACATTGAACCAAACGCATAGAGAGACGGTTAGCAGGACAGAAATGCAATCAAACACAAGTAAAATTAGTTTAGTTACTCAACTCAGTTTGACAGAGGCACCAAATCTGTGCCGAATAATAACACCGTGAATAATGAAACGGAATTTGAATTACAAAAACAAATTAGTTAACCGTAATTATTTAATCTCCATCCTATATTGATGTATGACTCACATTATCGAGACTTGTGTCTGAAATACCAACACAGAATGTGCCAATTTAAATAACAATGCTAATCGTTGTGTACTTCTTTGCAATATGAACCCAAGTAACAGTCGCTCTCACTTTGTTTTTCCTAAGTTGCTGAGAAATTCAGTTACCTGATTTAGCTTCTACCTATCCACTACTGGCCTTTCCTACCTTATCCTGTGACGACAGAGCAACACCGTCACTGGAAATTCTTTCCGGCAGAAAAGACGCCCCAAAAAGAAATACAGAAATGTCATACCAACGGGTACTGCCCGATCAAAAGGCAGAGAGCCAACAAAAAAGACAAGCTGACCTTGTTAAATATATCCCCGTTTTGTCCGTAGAACTATTTTGGAAAACTAGTTTGTCGAAGACTGTAATTTATGTCGGACTGTGAATAACATTTCAAGAACACGTCAATTTGAAGCGGCTTCCTGGATTTAACTTGGGTTCCCGTGTGGGTACCTTTGAAACATGAAAATTTAGTTGGTACGGGTACTTAGAACCGCAATGACGGTAAATGACGAGCAAGAATCGGGGACAATAAGACACGTTGGTCGGCATTTAATAAATTCCTACAGAATAATTCTTATTATTTGGTCAGCCCACTTTTGGACAATGTGAATTTCACTTTCGTGCATTTGTATATCAATCGACGTCAATCGATTTTAGTCTCTTCAAAAGCCTGCCTTGACTAGGTTTAGATAACGCACATAAAATCGATACTTATCACAGTCGATACCAAAAGGTAGTCCGTGTAAAACTCTGAGTTTTTCCTTTAACTATTCAATTCAATGGTTCAACAATGCATAATACTCATGTGACCCGAGTGTTCTGCCTCCAGGTCACCCATAAGCATCGTGACAAACGAGTCCGGTGTCTTTATTATAAGTTTCTTTGTAATGGTGTAACAAAAATTCCAAACACTAACTTCTCATTCGACTGTCACGGTGCACACATTTACCCTAGTGGTATAGATATTACTTCCAAGTAAGTACCTCCATGGTAGAGGAATTTCAACCTACTCAAAAAGTAAACCACATACGTCCAACATAGACGAAAAGTTCAAAATCGTTGTACCCGGCCTAAAAAGATTTGCAGCATTCCGTGACGTTAGGGAATAAGATTTTAATAAGTCATTAAAATATCTCAAGACAGGGTTTAAATTATTTGAATCATCACTAGTACTATCTATTTTGGTTTTAATGGCCTTTGACCCCTTTGTAGCAACTCTATTTTTTGGACATCCTACCAAAATTTCTTACTTGCACAATAAGAAGCGTTTTCAGGTCATCAAAGACTGCTTATATTACAACTGCACATTACTATATAAATTAACTACCATAATATAAGCAGTTAATATTTATCTAAACTTAATGGATGTTTTCCTCCTAGCCTGTATTTTCTTATTCTTCCAATATTTTCTTTCCCTAGCTATGTTCCCTAGTTGAAGAGAGCTGTAATAGTAGTGTCAAAAACAATGAATTTTGGGTGTTGAAAATTACATTAAAGATTAGTTTCTGAAATATTAAAAATAACAAAACACATCATCAACAATTCTGATTCCTGTTCAGTCACCAAACTAATCAGTGGTTCATCTTTCAATTAAATTTCAGTTAATTAAAGAAGAAAATTGTCAATTTAAAAAATTGAATTTAAAATGATGATGTCATTTTCAAGTATCTAATGTCATTCAAGACATTCAACGCCAACAATTCTCATAAAATAATACAATTTAACTTCATTTAATATTCATTTTGAAAGATTTCTTGCATATTCTGTTGTGTTTATAGAAAGTGTCAATTCCATTACAGCTGCAATGTGACACCCAAGGAGGACACTACACATCCAACTACCTTACTTTAATTTAATCTTAAAATACAACAATGATATATAATGCCAAAAAGAGAAATGTATTACCTTAAAATAGACAATTGAACTTCCCAATGACATTAATAAATAAATAAAAATTTGTTATTTACCTCTTTCATTCTGATTCATCTTATAATTGTAATCTTGTCATTGTAAAATTTTGGTGCATGCCAAAGATACTTGTTCAAAAATATAAATTTTTCAAAAAGGTTACAATCTAATCTCACAATCTCATTAGGAACAAATCCAACACAGCATATGCATAATGCAAATTTAAATTATTCTATGTTGAATATTGTCAATAATTTACTCCATGTAACTCTAAATCCTACTCCTTTTTATATATAAAATTAAGAATCCAAATGACATTATTCATTTAAACAAAAATTTCACTGGAAATTCCTTCTGTTTTCACAGAAAAAATAAACATGTCAGCAAGGAGAGGCTTTTACTCTCATCTCCAACATTTCTCAAATAGATAATTGACAATTTACCAAATGACAGCAATGTTCCTCCAACTCGGTAGAACATTAATTAAACAAACTGATGAGGAATCATACTTTTAGGACCGTTACTAGATTTCTGTAAAGTCTCAGCAAAACAATGTTTTTTTCCTTTTTGGTGCGACAAAAAAAGAACAAAACAATTTTTGCAATGGTCCCCGAAACGGGGAACAAGTCACTTTACAGATGTTCGCGTGTGACGTCGAACCCATCTTGGGAGGTCACTAAAGATTTTTCGGTGGACAAAATTGTCCATGGTACCCCATAAAGAAACTTACTTAGCATTGAAATGAACTTGAAATCCTGCAGTGCAGATGTGGGTCACACTGGCAAGAGCGAAACAACCATTCGTGTGAAATAATCACGCGCGATAAACGTTGTCAAAAATTAACAGATTTTTCCGCGGAAAACGAAACAGTTTTCGGTTCACATGTGTAAATTCTTTCGAGAAATTAAAACATTTTACAGAATTTAACAACTTTCACTTTTTTGAACGTCAAATGTCCTTATTACGCCATGATTATTTGTTTACTTCGACACAGCCTTGTAGCGCAGGCATTCGTTCAGGGCGGTGAACTGCGCGAACGAGCCCAGCCTGCTAGAAGGCAAAATAAAACGTTTCTTCCGTCGGAGGTTGGCAGCGCTCTGGGTTGCCATGGTGTCCAGTTTGTTTAAAAATGGCAGCTTAAATCATAGTATATTTTACGAATTCGTCGATTTTGGCCAAATTAAAATGCCGTTGATCGTTAAAGAATTCACTTGGAAGCAAACGGAAGAACTGGTGACAATTAGAATTCCTCTCTATGGAGTTTCGTCCTCGTCTGTTGATATTTTCACCTCCGACAACTACGTTAAAGTGAGTTTGTTTTGATAACTCCGGAAGGATGACTTTAAAGTCCTTACTAAAGTTAGATATCAACAGATTATGGAAGTATGTCAGCCACTGAATTTGTTAATTTTAAGTAATGGATTACTTATTTAATATTTTTCAAACAGTTATACTTTAGTTGTGTGATGGGAAATCTATTTTGCGGGCACTTCTTCTCATGCACAAAAAATCTGATTAATGCAATTTGCAACTGATATTGGCGTAATAATTATTTTTATATTGAGCAATTCGAAATAGAGACAAAGGAATATTATTAATATAAAAAAATATAAAAAAGGGACCAGTAATTTCTGTAAGAGAACTGACTAAACATGACGTTTTTCCAATTCATTTAAATTTTACCTAACTTAAAGCTTGAATCTTCGACGTATTATTCATTATTTTCATTATCGTATCATTATTTTTTGTAGTTAGGTTCTTCCTGCAACTTATTTTTATTTATTATATTTTATTTAGGCTAGCTATCCTCCTTTCCTCTTCGAGGCGTTCTTAAATTCCAGTATAAACGAAAGTACAAGTACATGCACAATATCCGATAATGAAGTGATATTCGAACTCCAAAAAATGATACCCAAGATATGGGACAGTCTCACGGCAGACATCAGTAAACTAGAAATGTTAGAAAAAAGAAAAAAAATAATAGAAAGGCATCATGAAAAGACGGAAGAGGAAAGAAAGGCGCGAAAAGAAAAACTCACAGTTCTTCAGCGACTATCCGTTCAAAAACAAATAGAACAAGATACGACAATTAGAAAGGTAATAGACGATAAAAGAAATGCAGAAAGAACAAAAGTAATGGACGAATTGAACGACTGGGTGACGGAAAATGAAAATGTGGAGTATGTGAAAACGAAAGATGTTTCAGTCCTAGATAAAGCGATTTTCCACGAATGCGACACTGGAGTCGAAATTGAAGTTAAAAGTACGAAAAAACTAACGACTGAAACTGATGAAGGAGAGGCCGATACGAACCAAAAAAATTGTTCTGAAAATTCAGTAAACGAATGTGTGGATGTATTCCCTGTACCTTTACCCAGGAATCCAGGAACTATCACAATTAACTTCACACACAGAGATTTTCCAACTCCCAGCAGAGAGTCTCAGGCTCCACAGGAGGAGGAATGGTTAAAGAAGCAAGTAGAGGCAAGGCGTGCCACTGGATTTGTTGCAGAAGACCTCAGACCAGAGGAGTGCAATCCAACATGGCTGAAGGATAAGGGCGAGTGAGTGTTGCTTTTATTTTTCGCCGATGCGTTTTTCTAAACACATAAATGTAACGCTGTGATATCTCACTGACGATTTCAGTTCTTTTTACAAAGTTGGCAATTACTTGGGGGCCGTGAGTGCTTATTCCCACGCAATAAAATTAGGATCCAAATTGGCTGGTTTGTTTGCTAACAGAGGAGCAGCTCACTTGGGTTTAGGGAACTTGCACAAGGCGTTGGATGACTGTTCTCAGGTACGGCTTCAATAGTACCCGTGGCACTTGAATTAAAATGCAACTCTTCGAAAATGAATATTTATTTTGGTGTGCTACTAATTTCAGGCTTTGGAGCTTATGACACCACACGTTCCGGCCAATCTAGAAGCTCGGGCAAAGTGTCACGCAAGACGGGGTGCAATTCTATGCCGGTTGGGCGTACCTGACGCCGGTGTAGCCGATTTTGAAGAAGCACTTAAACTCCTACCCAATGATGTAAAACTACAGCAGGACTTGGAACATGCCAAGTCGTTGGCCAAAAACAAACCAACTGAAGAAGAAGAAGAAGAACAATTCAATGGACTTCAAGTGATTTCCGCATAATAATTATTTTTCTGTCGTGCAGTTAAATTGACTACTAACTTGGGCTTCACCTAGTAATTAGTAGTAAAAAATCGCAAAAAAGGCTATTCTCAACGGAGATTTGCTTGCGGTTTACACAATACATGTGACCCGTTCAGTCGACTTCAAATTATTAATTTTTCTTGTAATTAGATGCTGTCATTATGGGAAGTTTTATTTTATTTCTCCTTCTTCACAAAATAAGTTCTTAACGAACTTAATAATAAGACAAAAGCTTTTAGTGACAACTTCATTATTCTTGATTATTTTATTTGAGTTTCTCGTAAATCATTACATATTTAAGTTCAATCAAAATCAATAATGTCGGTGTCGGTGTGCACTGCAATTACATGTTTTTCCGTTCTACCCAATGGGTTTCGGAAATGAATTCGGGTCATTTAAAAAAAATTTAAATTAGACCTTGTCGAATTTGGTGGTCCTTCGGAGGATTTCCAGAGCGGTAGACGGATTATCTGATGGAATCTGAAAACAGACAACTCCAGCTAGTACACGTATTACCCGCACAGTTAATGCTGACATTAATTTCGTACAAACCATGTGTCCCGCTCGGAGAACCCAATACAAGTATAAATTGCCAAACTTTTTGACGTATCCTTCGATATAACCGTTTAATACGATTGCGTCTCGTTCCGCAGTCTGCCAAGCCTCAGCTCCTTTCCACCTCAATTTGTCTATCCAATGAACAGTTCCGGGGGTGTCAACAATGAGGTCCAGTGTTCCAGTTAAAACGACAACTTGAAGGTTAGTGTTGTTCAGAAGTTCTTCAACTGAAACAATTCAAAAGTAGTTTCAGTTTAGACATGTTATCGTGAAGTTTAACCTTCCCAACTTCAATTCAGCTCACCTACTGAAGTGACTGGTTTCATAAAATCACCCGACAAGGACCTGAAAACGTCTCCGCTCTGTGAATTGTGCACTACACTTGAGGGAATGCCCAGTGCTTTTTTAACTGGTCCTTCCATCAGTGCCTGGAGAGCGTCGTCATCAAACTCCTTTGGTTTCACTTGAAAGAGGTAATATTTTCTAGTGAACATTTCTATTTTTCTTTGTCTTTGTACTGGCTTTAGTGAGTTTCTAACAATGAAATTGGTTAATGCTCATTCTTCACTAACCTGATAAAAATGACAACGGAACTTTGTACAGAATATTGTAGAAATCTACGTTGATTGTTTCCCTCATAATTGTCATTTCCAATGCCCCCCAAAGGTCTGTGGCCCGGATGAAGTTTCCATCATTCACTGCCTTTTCTACTTTTTCAGCTCCCTGACTGATTTTTTTGTAACCTTGTTGGTCAACCAAACCCTATAAGTGATTACACTTTTGTATTAGGCTCCAGAATGCAGGTAAATCACCATCCATTCATTCGATGGCGAGGGTACTTACTGATTGGAGTAGGAAAGGTGCCCAGTAATTGACCGAATCGACGGGGGAAATCCACGAGTCTCCCAAACCGACACCGACAAAGTTGGCTTTCAATTTTCCAACTTCGATGGCAGCAAGAAGTTGTTTAGCTATTTCAACGGTCATTTTACCACCGTAAGATTCACAGAAGATGTAAAGGGGTGTTTTGGCAAATTTTGGAAATTTAGCGTAGAAAGAAATGAGAAAAGAAACCATGTCTCGTCCGATTTCAACATTATTTGTTGTCAGGTAGTCGTTACTGTCGGTGTAACTGAAACCTGCTCCAACTGGATTGTCGATGAAGAGCAGGTTGACATGCTTTGCCTATTGAATAAAATAAATCACTGTAAACCACTTAACGTGTACATAAACACTCAATAATAATAAATTACAATGAATTTGACTCACCCACGTAGAAGGACGTTCGGTGCCATTCACATACAGCGGGCCGATTTCTTCGAAGTTACCAAATCCCGTCGATGAACCACCCGGTCCACCCTGCAGCCAAATCACCAGAGGTTTGTCGTATCTGTTAACTTCTTTTGGTCCCTGGACGTAAAACAGCCAGTAAAACATATGGGCTCCCTTTCTGATATCAAAAAAACCCCATTCTTGGTCTCCAGGTCCGAATCCTTTATGTGAACTGACTAAACGTGAAAAAAACAAGATTAAATAATTTTCCTGCTAAATTTTTTGACATTGAATAAGGTTTCTACTTAACTTGTGCCAGGACCCCGACAGCAAGGAAGAACAACCCAAACCTTAGTACCTTGTCCATGGTCGAATGTGAAATGAACTTCAAGTGTGTAGGACTTTGGTATCAGTTGGTTTCGGTTATCAAGTCGTTTATCAATTGCTCATTTTTAAAATAAAATGTTTTTCACTCATAATTTATGTATAACATGTCAGACGATAAGGAAAATGTCTGCTAACGAACTAACTGTCTGTTAGTAAACCTGGTATCGTTTAAACTTGTAAGCACAACGTAAAATCTTTTTCAAATATTTTTCTGAAATCTATTTATGCTGTTGTTCAATGTTTAATGAGGCGTTTAAGCAAAAGTCAAGGCTTTGGCAAGCCTTTAAACCTGAGCAGATGTAGGACAGGAGGACAAAACTTTCGAATTGAATTGTTTCGATAAGCTTCTTATCAATCCCTAATTATCTTAATAATAATAACTTTTTTGCATCTCTGATACGGGGAATCAGGTAAAAACCCAACATCAATTGGTTCCGTTAGTATTTTTATTTCAACTCTATTATTTATGCAGGTAATAATTTAGGGGACGAATAGCAACAAATAATTTCCCATGTCGTTTGATTCAAAATGATGTAAACCGATGGTCAACCATATGAACTACATTTGGGTGCATGACTTTACACGCATTGTTTGATTTCTTTTAATTCAGTGACAACTTCTCCTTTTGCAATATCATTTTCACTGGTCTTTCCTAGCCCCTAACAAGTGAGAAGTGTAACTAGTTACTACGTCTGAGACCTCATTTAGTTTAGAATTAGTTAACACATGTACATTGTTATATAGAGAAAACATAGGTTTGTGAATTTTAGAGCTTGGAGTTTTAAACAAGTGGGATATAAACAAGTGTAAACTACCCTGAATTACCTAGCAGGTTAAAAAGAAGGCAACAGTTGTGTTCGGTGTTGTGGATTTGGTTACCGAAAAGTGGGAAGTTCCAGAAAATAACTGCCATATTATCTTCACAGTACTCATTTAACGCACACAGTTAATTACAAATTGAAAACTTAAACATTCATTATTTTATTTAGTTTTTACTCGTTTTTTACTCTGTAGATGTAAAAAGTTACTGTTTCAGCTGCATTCCATTGTTTCCAGGTTAGGTAATTGTACGATTTATTCACTAAATTTATTTCCGGAAAAATAGGTTGTTCACGGCTAGAATAGGATTTATAATGCTTTCCAAAATTTGCATATTAAGTAAAAGTATTTCACCACGTTTACTGACAAATTAAAAATTTTTTTTTGAAGGATTGAAGTTTCAATGGAAACCGCGCCATTTTGCCCATTGGGAAGGCGTTCACGTTGGCAGACGTGTGAAAGGAAAATGAGTTACAGTTTGTTGTGAAACTTTTAAGAAACCTTAATTTCTGTCAAGTAAACGTCCTGCTCAAAATGTTTTCTGTTGAAAAGGGAAATAATGTTTTGATTGTGTGGAAAGATCAGTCGTCTGAGACTGACCTGAAAGAGTTTGTGGACCATTTAAATGTGGGAGAAACGGGAGCCGTTAAATTGGAAAATATCAACATGTTTTCTGCGGCTCAGCACAAGCAGTCGTCCTTTCATGTCATTTTATCCGGAGTAATTTTTCCTCAGACGATTATTCATGAGTTTGCATTTTTCAGCGATTTCATGAAACTACTTAGACCAGAGGGAAAATTGGTCATTCGTCAACCGTTGATGAATTCGACGGAGATAAAGGCCATTAAAACTAACCTCGTATTGAACGGTTTTGTGAACGTTTCAGAGGCCAAAGAAGTTCAGCTGCCAGGTGAAAAATTAGAAAAATTGAAGGGTCTTTTAAATGTGTCAAGTGTTCAGTTAGTGGAAATAACAGCAGAGAAACCCAACTTCGAACTTGGTTCCTCGTGTTCCATTAATATTGCAGCAGCCAGCACACTGGCCACTGGATCAGGATCTGGAGGTGGTGATAACATTTCATCAGTTTGGAAAGTCACAGACACCATGGATGATGACTTAATAGATGAGGATAACCTGTTGAGTGAAGAAGACTTAAAGAAACCGGACCCATCTTCATTGAGAGTGTGTGGAACAACAGGGAAAAGAAAAGCTTGTAAAAATTGTACATGTGGACTTGCAGAAGAATTGGCAGGAGAAAAAGCTCCACCAAAACCTTCCTCTTGTGGAAATGTAAGTAAATAAATCATATTAAAACAACAAGAGAATTGATTTATTCTGAGAAAAGAAGTATTTAATTATAACTGACAAACTGGTATTTAAAAAAATATACTTATGAAGATATCAAAAAAAAAAATTTTAAAGTATACAGAGATCATTATGCTGAGGTGCTTCACTAATGTATTACAGTAATTGTTCACTAAAGTTCTGGTACTCACAAAATTAATTTTTTTTTCAGTGTTACCTAGGAGATGCCTTCAGATGTTCGACATGTCCTTACCTTGGAATGCCAGCATTCAAACCTGGAGAAAAAATTCAAATACCTGAGAGCCAGCTGAAGAGTAGTTTCAGTTAACCCCTACAAAATGTGCAGTATTTATTTTTAAATTTTGTTTGTAACATCTTTATTTTATTGTTTTATTATTTTCAAGTATTCTTTTTTTACTTTTCAATTCTGCTACAATATAGTAATCTTATTGGTTGATGTCAATGTCAGGTAAGAATATGTATTGTAATATTGTAAAAATTAAATAGATTCTTATTTGACCTTTTGAAGTGGTGGGCAGTATTCATTATATAATTTCACTTTCTTACCATTTTATCCAGTATGACCAATAACATGTTATTAGTTTAACAGCAATTTTTTCAATGTTTGAACAAATAAAATAGGGTATGCAATGTGGTGAACTTTCAATGATAACAGGAATCATTTTTTAGTGGTTCCTACTGTAGTTTTACGGTCTCCCAGATGTATAAGAAAACTTAATAAGTAGGTTACATCTTTTCTCAAACAGTCAATATATTGATAGCGATGAGGAAATTTAAAATTCTTCAATAAAACAGAACTTGCAGGGGCCAAATCAATGTAAAATAGAAAATATAATTTTACAATTGGCAGTAATCAAGAGGAGGGAGTCCAGTAGGATTATTTTATTGGGTGTGACTACTAAAATAAAACTGTTGCATAATAATATAATATTTTATTATCGTCATACATAAATAAAATTGTACACGGTTCTGTTTTTTTCTCTACACCTCTCTCTTGCAATTTTTACTTATAGTTACTCTATTCAATATCCGGAAGCACTAAAAATGAAATTTTATAGATTTCTGTGGTTTATTTCTTACCGTTGGAATTTCCACCGCATAAAGGACTCGGGATGTTCTTCCTGCACCTACTCTTTTCTTCAACACTTAAACACGTTTGACAGGGGCCTTCGATTAGATCTAATTGAGTGGGTACTTAATGGCATATTAATGGGGCACTGTGGTTTGATTGTTATTTTATATATGAAGTGTATTCAATAATTTGATTAAGACATTTCAAAAGAAGAGGAGGTTAAAATTAAAGGGTTAGATCGAAATGTATTTTGTGGGTTGCAACAAGTGTTGTGACTAGTTCAATTCTAATCGACAGTAGACCAGTCATTGGTCTGCTTTGGGGAATCCAAATGGTAACTTGTAATGCCTTACTGTCACAAAGAGAATAATTGACGCCATACCTATAGACCTGTAGAATCATAAAAGGTACTTGCAAAAGGTAGGTAAGGTAACATGACGGGAAACATTGAAGGTGTTGCCAGAATAATTGAATAATTGAACAAGACTAATTAGTTTAACAAAAACCCAAGTTCACTCCTGCACTTTCACAGCAGTACACAAACACTAAACTTACGTCACTTCATTGTAACAATCCGAGGAAGACATGTTTTACAATAGTGACGACACGACACTATTTTCTAATTACGTTAAGCTCCTCAAGAGGAAGTAACCCAACATGGTTTGTCAAATCATGCGACAGGGGGCACCTACCAGGAGTGGTAAGCGGTAGAAAGGGGCAGTTATATTTTTCATCGGAATCCAAAACAGGTAGACAACTATAAACTCTAATTCAGGCACTCATACATTAGAACGTTAAAACGGGGAAGAGTTTCGTGTATTTAATGTACAGGTGCGCATAGTAACAAGTTACCGTTGTGTTCCAGGTAGAACATCCCGAGGAACTATCGAAACTATCGTTTGGTCATCGTTGTCATCATCTTCACCAATTAAACCATTCAATATAATTTAACAATGAAATCGTCATTCGAATACTCAACAAATTTACACGGTAGAAGTTATAATTATTCGTTTACCAATTAATTGAAAATATATCTATTTGTAAGTGAATTCAAATATTAACAACCATGTCGTTAAATACGTTCGTTATATACGTCCGAAACCTAATATTTGTAACTCGTGTTGTACGACTACTACGACTCGTATCCTTTTCACCGAAAAGAAAAACTATATTTTTAGGATAATTTGAGGCTTCCAATTCGCTTGATTTGACATCAACATCAAGTTATCGTCTCGATTTTTTTTTGTATTGTCTTTTAATTTCCTATATATTTCATGTATAATCATTTACGGGGTTCGTAAGGTTAAGGGTACTGAAGGAAAAGCTAAACACTTCGATTCGACACATTCAACTTCTCTCCCGTTGTGTTTGAAAAACTCAAGCTTTTCCGAGTTCGTCAGCTTTTCCTCCCGTTGCTGCTCTTCCGTCTTGGTGCTTTTGACAGACTACAGCAGGGATTTTGTAGGGTGAAGACGAGCGAGAATGTCGTGTGCTGTTGTATTTGACCATTTGCACTCGGCTACTCGTGGAGACTAAGAGACGACTTGACTCAAGTCAAAAATGCATTCTTGAAAATTTGCACTTGATCGTGGAATTTACTTCGTTGAAAACTACTTTGTAGTCCTTTAGAAGAGTAAAATACTGAACTTATTTAATTTATAAAATTTAATGTACAATAGGTACAGTAGAAGACACTTTCACTTGGTGTGACCAGTTGGAATTCCTTTGGATGACCGGGAAAGAGAATTTCTTGAGGGTCGAGTGCAAAACGGAAATAAACTGCAAATGACACCAGACCGGAAACGGAAGCAGCTTGAATTGAAACTATTCGTCAGTTAAGGCACAACCATATTCCTAACTAAAAACAAACTTTTCAAATTAGTCCAATTTCCCCGTTTCTGTTCGTTCTTGTTCAGTCCTTTTTTATCATTTGAACTTATCTATTTACACATCGATTTATGGTAAGTTTATCTATCTTTTAAGATCACTTTTGTTAGAATAAATCATTTCGTTTTCGACATCATCGCCAACGCTGTTCTGTTCATGGCACGGCTGATTTGACCTTACGGGCACCCAAATGGGTGACCATAAGGGCCAAGCCATTTTTTTTCTTCCTTTGACCTTTTCAGTCAAGAAACGGCTACCTTTATTGTCATTGTCCTGATTAAAACTCTTCTCTAGTATTGTTAGTTTTCTATTGTTTAAGTACTATTTAGAGTAGCGTTTTGTCTTAACCTTTTGTCAAAATATTTTTATTTGTTTGTCAGATTAAAAAACGTTTTCGGGCTAAATCGACGAGGTAAATAAAAAATAATGAAAGTAATAAAAATTCATTTTTCCAGCCGTAGGACGTTGGCGATGACTCAATTCGTAAACATCCAACTTACTAAGTTATGAAAACTTATTAAAGTACACTCCAATTGTTTCTCCTCACTACTGCCGCCATAACAAAATTATTTCTCTAGTTCCATTCGAAAACTAAAATATCATTGGACACCATCTCATTTACAAAAATAAAACTCTACAATTTTTACATGTTTTTTTTTACACTTTCAACAAATAATATTACAATTTAATTTATTTGTATTATTATTATTTGAATTACCCATGGAAAGTATCTAATCTATAAATAAATGGGGGCATGGTCGGGTTTCAGGTCACAAGCGGTAACCACTCAACAGGAAACATAAATTTTACACCATAGGAGTACTCCAGAGCAGCGCTATGCCCCCTCTAATTTCCATATTTTTCATCCATTGGGTGAAAACTTGAAAACAACTCCTCTTTACAGCTGCCTGCACTGCAGTACAACTCGGTAATTTAAATTCTATTAAATATATGTATAGAAATAGAATATAAAATTCTATTACAACAGGAATACGCTCTATTGAATTCCCCAACTTGTAGCGAACTCTCTATATATATAAATTTTTTTAACTATATAAAAAATTTTGTTTGTCCGTGAGTGACAGACGAGGTCAATTTACACATGGACAAACGTCTCTCACGTGACACAAGAAAAATTTTGCCTGTTTTGCAGCGCACAACCGATTCAACCATTAAATCATACTTCTACTCGTAGCCCAAAACAGAAAATTAAAATCAACTTCAAATTTAATTCTCGAACGCGGGAAAGATTCGTCGTCTAATTATTCGATAAACTATTAATCGTATTGATAATGACAAGAAAAATTTGTTTTCTGCCGTCAGGTGTTAACAATCTTACTTGATTTTTAATCAATTCTTTCTACTTACATTACATTAATGTTTTTCCGTACGCATCGTTAATGTTTCTTGAATGCGTTGATACGAGAGGAAAGTAAGTACTCAACACAACCTGCAGCTTCTCTTTATCTTAATTCAGTATGTAAAATGCAATTAATTCGGCCATTAATCTCCCACTACTAACAACTGCTTATGGTTGGAACTCTCAAAAATTGGCAATGTTCCATTCAATGCCCCATTCATCGAGTCCCTAAAAAGTTGCAACGACCTCTGCAAATCTTAGCTTGTCTCCTTTAATTTTATGTTCCGATTAAGCTACGCAGTTTTAATTAATTAAATTCAATTATAATAAACCTTACTACTGAATTTCAATAAAAACAGATTTATAATGACCCACTAGTTTTAGTTAGCGACCTGATCGATCAGAATAGACTTTTCCGACCGATCAGATAGTATCCTACCCAATAAGTTCGGTTTTAAAGAAGCAACTTTTGTAAAAGGTCGATATAAATAAATTTAATCTACCAAGTAGTTGTGTGTCTAAACTTATTTCCTTTGATTGCAACATTCCTGATGGCTGCTTGACTGCTGTCCTTGGTGTTGTTCCTCCTCCGTCCGAACGCTCGCACTCACAAAAGTGAAGTCTCACGTACGCGTACCAGGCAACTCAACTACTAAAACTATTCTTATTGTTCCTTGTCCGCCTTCGTTTTTTATTTTCATTCGAATTTAAGCCACTTTTTTTTTAAAAAATAAAAGCAGAACAATGTTTTCGTTAACTTATAAAATAATTATTAATTAAAGAACTTGTTTTTCCTGACTAAGACGTTAATTAAAAATACAGTTTTTCATCTTTTTATTATTTCCAGTTATTTGGTAGTTTGCCTAATCCAGTCACACGAGAGTCTCTGCAGTATCTAAGTACTGCTCTAATCTGAAACCAAAAAAAAAATATATATTAACTTTTAATACTACACACTACAAGAGTATTGCATGGTTCTCGGGGAGTATTATGAAATACTCACATAGGTTAAATATGTCCGTCACTTATAGATGAATGCGACGATTCAGAAGAAGTTGTGTTCTGACCGGGTATGTAGTGTCTTCTAGATGAGGAATACATTGAGTGGAAAGGCCTTCGGTTGGTTGACAGTCCTTCCATCAGCGATGGCAATGAAGTATGAGGCGATTTGTGGATTAAGTTCCCTGTTGAAGACAACCAAATTTGAGTTAAGTAACAGAAATTTGAAGTTTCTTTCAGTGTTATTCCTCCCAATAAGACCGTGAGACCGTGAGTTATTCCTTTCTTGACACTCACATTAGTTTTTCTTTATTAATCAACCGACAGTGGAGAATATTAGAAACAGAAGGTGACACATCACATCGGGCCTTGGAACCCGGAGAGGATGGAATTTGTGACACCAACATCAGCCCACATGGTAAACTAGTCTATATATATTAGAAAAAGGTGTACCACTTGTTAAACATTTCCCATTTTGGGTATAACAACTACAACCGTTCGTAGCGTATCAGATATTTTACTGCAAAATACCATACTTCTTACTTGTCTAGTACTGAGTACGCTTACAATTAGAAATTCATTTAATTCTCCGAGTTGGAGTTCAACTAAAATATAGAAATTCCTTTTTCAAAAACCGGTAAAGCATTTCAAGTTAAGGTGGGGAGTAGAAATTTTGACATTTCGTCGAAGCATGTTACGGTACCCTAAAAACAACTACTTGAACTCAATGAATAGGAACAGTAGTGCTGCGTTTTAAGTTAGTGACATAATATCTTAGCAAATGATTTAGGATTATAATATGTGGTAATAAAACAGAGAAGTTTTGTAAAATTGCTCTTCAATAAAGTGCGACTGTGCATACTACAGAATTTATATGAATTAGGGTGGGATGTTATACTACAAGATGATAAAGCTCTAGAAAGGTACTACGATGAGGCGAAAGAGAAATATAAATCACTACGCCGGTGACGAGCAAACTAACGAATTTCAAGGGTTAGTCAGGCCTTTTTTAATTCTACGTTTTATACATTATGACGTAGAAGGTTTTTAAGAAGGTTAAGCAATAAAACGTACTTAAGGAAAAATTGACTCGTGCAAGAATAAATCTTATGAAGACATGAAACGGGATACTAATAATATTGTTATTGTAAATGATATTTAACCACCATGTCATTCAATACGCTGTGTTACGATGTTACCTGTTTAATTAGAAGTAGAACCGAGAAAGTATTAATACAAGTATGAGACAGCCAGTTTAGTGGAAGAAAGCTTATCTACTCAATTAGCACTAAACCCGCGGTCTAATTTTCATTACCTTAAATAAGTAGCTGACACGAGGCTTACACTCGGTAGGAGACTGTACCTACTCGATTACACAAATCAATCTAAATGTGGAGCAAGTACTTCTAAGAATACTTTAGTGAATTTTCTGGTTCGCTATATTTACGTTGCCAATTAAAAGTTTGTCGAAAAGAACAATATATAAGAGAGCTTTTAGTAGATTTGCAATTGGTTTTGCTTTACTCATCGATGCCTACTTAGAAATATATTTTGTACTTTAAAAGTTAACAAGAGAAATTAAATATAATGCGATTCTGATGCGACCACATGTGTACACAACAATGTATTATTACGCCTTTATGCCTACTTAGTAGTTTATAGTTTTATTTTTCACAAAAGTAACCTTGTTAATGGTCATGGGATTATTGGATACGGCAAATAATTAACTTGTTATGTACGAAGTTATAACGTAAAATTACGTCACTTTGTTATGCGTTCATTACGTATGTTTCGGAAATGGATTATGTACGCATAGTTAAATACCTTTTATTTGGGTTTTAATGAGTGCAACCTTATAATTGCAGTATTAATGTACGTGGCAAATAAGTAACGAGTTTAAATTCCTCTCTGTAATTTGTTTTTATAACTTTATATGATTGCTTTATATTATTGCAGTTCCATTATGTATGCTTCCATTATGTGCATTACATATGAAAACATAATATTTGAATAATCGAATTAGAAAAGTCACAACAGGTTTAGTGTTAACTGTCTGACCTACCAGCGTGAATGACATACCCGGTAGAAGTAAAGAAGTAAGCACCAATTAAATGTCAATCAAGAACTTAAGTTAAATGACTGTTAGCAGTTAATTAAGCTTTTTCTACTACCAAACGAATGCATGTTTTTAGGGAGGAGACATTTAAGAGCCTGTTAAAAACCAGTCGATCATTCATTACCATCTCTTTTACCTTCTTAACACCGCGACTAGAGTGGCGTTCATCTAACGTGTCAAAGTAGGAGTCTGCAAAAAAGAAACACCTACCCGTCAAAATTTAGTTTTCATTTTGTCTCACTCTCAAATAAGCATACAAAAGCCGTAGAATTCACTAGAAGAAATTGATTTAACGTCAATTAGTTTAATTGAATGGTTTTATGAATTTTTAGAAAGGGGAGCTCTCAAGTTGTTTGTTGATTTTCTCTCTGAAAAGCAAAATTTTAATTTATACAACCGAAAGGTTTAATCGGTCTTTTTGTTAGCAACAAGCAACAAACATAATTCTACCTCTTCAATGTTTACTGCATAAGTTCACTGAAATCCATTGAAAATCTCTTTGAACCTGCTAAAATGACTACCTCTCCTCCCTCTCCCTCCCTCCCCGGTGTAAGATGGCGAACATACCTGCTAACAGTTCCTCTTCAGGAATGGGATCGACAGAGCTGCTTAGCTCCAACATGGAACCTCGGCGACCGATCAGAGGCTTTCTGCTGCTTGTACTCGCCGTGCTACTTCCGCTTCCGTTCAATAGATCGGTGGGATGATTGACTCCTACGCCTTGTTCGATCAGCAAAACGCCACCATTGTTTTCCTTGTTTGCCAACACTGGAAGTGATGATTCTGAGTTGGCACGAGAACGAATACCCGTGGCCGAACCTGAACTTTCTCTTCGGAATAAACCGATGACGGACGCCGTTTTGGGTTGGTCGATTCCACCTGGTGCAAACATTTAATATTAAAATTTTCATGTTGTGCATTATAAAAGATACCCGTTAAACCAAGATTTATTTTTTCATGATCGTAAATAGCGATGATGAGTTGTAATTTTTAAAGATTCTTTGGTTTCCATTCGGCGCCTATAATTCACCCGTATTTCCATTTATATTTAGCGTAAGAAAAAAAATAGATGAAAGAAGAAGTTAGGAAAACAAGTCTGGGTTGAACCGTTGTTAGTGAAAATTAAAAAAACACACTAACGATAAGAAAAAGAAATGCGATGTGATCATATAGTTCAAGTAGAAATTCAGACTTGGGAATATTTAAAATTATGTCGCTATGCGAGGTTTTTGAACCAACTTTCTTCTCGCTTGTATCTTACCCAAAAACGTGGCAGAAGGCGAACTGTAAGCCATGTATTCTTTGTTAGAGCACCATGCGGGAAATTCAGACTGCTTGACAGGTCCTCCACTAAGGACGGAGTCACTGTCGTCACGCTTCCACGGCAAAACTGCTTCTGTGGCTGTCGGCGTCAACACTCCGTTCTCGTCTACAGAGCCACGTCACAGAAAAAAAAACAATCAAACAAAAACAAACGCATTACATTAATATTAAGAACAAAACAAATTCACAAGCCATTCGGTGACAGCGCAATCCGACAGAAAAGAGTTCAACATGGCAGGAATGTGAACAAAAACAAAAAAACTATTAGTTTGACAGAATTGAATTTAAGTTCAACTTCGTCAGAGTAGTAACTTAGGAGTGAAAAATCACACAGGTACGTCTGGTACTCACCTTGAGAAGAGTCTATGGAATACTTTTTACCGCTTAGATCGGTGGAGCTCAAAGCTTTTGCCAGATTATCTGAAACTGTTTAAATGAAAATTAAATAAATAAATGAGAAGATTAAAGTAGTATTGAAAAATGAAAATCTTAACTGTGGATAAACGAGATGAATGATTGATTGATTGATTCTTGTTCAGATTGATTTTGTGTGTGAGACTGAAATAGTTTGACTGAATTGATGTCACTAGATGAGGTGGGTACGGGTACGCAGTGGGTGCGCAAAACTACAATTTTAATTGCCATATTTATCCTTCATGTCATGTAACCTTCATCATTTTCATTTAACCGTAAGAAAAATGTACTTATTTATTACATTATTATAATAACAGTACGGTAAATTTTGTTCAAAATTAAAGTTTCGTGTTTGATTTACTGTTATTGTAACCAAAATCCAGAGAGGCACTAATCTTAGTTACATTGCAGTGAACTTGTTTTGTAAATAAATTTATGTTTCTCTATTACAACCAATGTTTCTAAATTAATTGTTTGTTTAATAATTTATTTATCATATTTTCATAATTTCCGCATAACTCTGCGATGCAACTATTTATGAATTGGGATTGGCACTGCTTTCGTTAACACGTACTTTAAGTAGATTTGTTCTATGATTAGAATTTGTCCTGTATATATTTATTTAACGTGTTTTTCACTGACTACGTGAAGAGCCGTTGAAGGTGTCCACCACGACCAAACTGAACAATAAAAACAAAAGTGCAAACTAATTCGATGGATTTGGTTTTATGAGAAATAAAATTGAAATCTCAAGCACGTAATTGAAGTTTATTCAATTTTGAGAAGAAATTCAATCTAGAGAAATACGTGACATATTAACATAGAACCGTCATGGGTAAAATGAAAGGAACACAAAAATACATTTTGCACGTGGCATGTTCACAAAAGTTTACTACACGTGCACGCAACTTGAGGCAAGGCAGCACGGGCAGATGGGAACAGTTTTGTTTGTTACCTGCACTCGACCCTCTAGTGACACCGCTGATTTTACCCCATTAGTTTCTCTATGACCATGTGTATCATGGGAATGAATTTGTAGTGTTGTAGTGAGTTGCGAATGAAAAGTTCTAAACAACTAAAGTGAATGAAACTAATGTATAAAAATTCAACAATGAAAGAAGAAAAAATCGAACGGTAACGACCGGACGGACAACATCGGCTTAAAGGTCACGGTCGTGCAATTTTCGGACTGAAAAAAATATTTATGTAACTTTCGAGGCTAATTATAAATTATTCATTAACTAATCTCTGTTTTAATAGGAAAAACGCCAACACCAAGTCTAGCTCATTGATTTTAATGTGTTCTATCAGCAGGTTTGCGTGGTCCCCTCAACATGATAACAAAATTGAAAATCAAATGACGGGTTACACGAATTTTAGTTAGATGAACTTATTTTTGTATATACAAAATAAGCAGAAACTTCTCGCACAATTCCACAATAACCCCAAGCGTTGACACAAAAAGCTCTTTCTCCTAGGCATTTCCCCAGCAATGTAAGCATCTGGCTTTTTATATATGCATGTTTCCTACACGGGTCCGTATATATTTGCATTCAATGTATTGAATGTATGTCAAGTGTCTGGTGTATACCTACCGTCGCTTCTTCTCCAAGGCAACGAAACTTCTGCCACCGTGGGGGCGTCATCGTAGTCTATCAAAGGCTTAGAATATTGTTTGACCAAGCGGGCACGGGTCGGGTCGAACCCAGGCAAATTTGTGATCTGAGAGATCAGTCCAGAACTGCCACTTGCTGTTAGTTGTTAAGTAAATAACACACAACATAAACTATCAAATAAGATAACGGAGACGGCCTACGAAATGATGAGACCCTTGCAACTAACTTATTTCTCTCATTTCGTAGACCACCAGCAGAAAGACAAAATACAACGCGTTTCATACGGTTTACGTACTGAGATGCTGCAGATAGTGAGGAAGTTGCATTACGTTTTGACTAAAATTGTCCGCCTTTTAATGACTTCAACGGGCATCCGGCAACAATATAAAGTGGTAACTACTAATGAACATTAATTTGATTTGTTGAAGTCTTTTTCAAATATGTGGAAAATGTGATCAAGACTGACTGTCTTGATTAGTCATAGATTAGTGAATTACCAAGCGACAGCACGATGGTAAGTAAGCATAAACAGTAACGTATTCAATGGGAATAAGTAAGAGAAATGGTCAGAAGTAGGCTAAAACCTGAAATGCGTCCTCTTTTTAAGGTTTTTAGTTCGGTTAAACCTGCACCAGCGGCGTTTTCAGCTTGGAAAATGTCTAGAAACATGCAGGTCCAACACCAACAGACTTGCATTTTGTTCACAGGGAAACACAATCGGGCCGGAAGTACGACCACAATAGCCGCGTTTTGTGTGTTTCAAAACAATAAGATTTTCCTTTTTTTTTGGTTAACGGAAATTACAGAAATACCAATAACAGCAAAGCAACATTGACGACTCACAAATTTTCGATCATGGCGTCTTTGAAAAAGATCAAATGATCGCTATTAATGACTTACGTGATGATTTTGCAGTGAATGTGATTCCGTCCCAGTCCTCTCTTCTTCTGTCGCCTGAGTCATCCAGGTCATCGTCCTGAAGAACTTCCTCTATGTAGTCGTTGGTCAGTTGTTTGGCAGATCCGTTCTGTTGGAATTCTGGAAAGCTTACGTGATTCTGTTTTCCGTCCTGTAAAAATTCATCAAATTTACTTTTGATTTGGGATTCTTTTTTAAAATATTGCATTTTACAGTCAAACAATAATTCAACTGGTCAACATTTGCAGTTTTTCACATTGTCGAAATGTACAGACCTTATTTAATTTTTTACTTCTTTTGTGGTGTTTTCTTTCGCCAATCACCCGCCTTATGTTCATGTGCATCTTGTAATTGACTTCTTGTGTGGCCAAGTCTCGATCGTTCACGGCATGCCTGCTGTAGCTCAGTCTTCGATGCTGAAATGACATTCACACTTATTAGTCAACTAAAGGTTAACTTAATTTCCACTGTCAATTTTTTAGTCTTGTTTTACCTCTCGTTTATGAGGATGTATTTAATTATTAGCTTACCCTTCTGGGTTTACACAGTTCCTCTGATAACAAATGATGTATTTTGGCATCTGTTAAGTCCTTCTTACTTGGATTGTACTCTAATTCCTGAAGATCAATATTCCACGTACTCGTATCGAGTTGCGATAAACTTGTACTAAAAGGGAGAAGAGAAAAATGAAAAACAATTACATCGGTGGGAACTTTAGTTTTGTGTAAAGTAGAATCCCTTAAACGCACACTGTCAAATAATGAAAATTACTTTCTGTACACTTATACAAATAGGTGCTAGAGTTATCCTTAGACTAAGGCTATTTCTATTACACAGGAACAGTATCTACCGCACAGCAACACGTCTATGTACAGCCTTATACCTAACGATTGATTCGGTGCAACAACACTAGTGAATTATGAATAAAAATATTTTACATTAAATATGAAATATGAATGAATTTTGTATATTCTGTGACTAACTAACATCTCTACTTACTATGAATGTATGAATCTTATCGATGTAATGTGAATGCGACAAAATACACAATAATATTGTGAGACGTTATGAATAAAATTAATAATATTTAATTAGGTTAAAGTAATATTTTTATGATTCTTGTTACTAATTAAAATATTAATTACGATTTTAATAAATATTATTTTATTTGACGAACTTAAATGAAGTACCCATCAAAAAATTAAACTGGTGCAGTGTAATGTAGGAGAAGTCAAAATTCAAATCTAGTTGTACTACTTAAATAGTCTAATTATGTGATGAGGTGAGAGGCAACATACTACGTAGCTTAATGTTGGTGTTTAAAATTATAAAATATTATACGAAAAGGCTTTGATTACATCATTAAGTAATGTGAACCAAAAATGTCACTAATGTTTGACATGACATGTAAAACTTTGTAGGTGGAGATGTAGCAGTAGAACTGAAAACAGTAAAGTAAGTCCTTTTTTGTTGTATTGCACCCACATACTATTTGCTTGATGTATCATTCTTCAATGGTTGACAACTACTATTGAGTGTTAGCAGTTCTAAATGTCTACAACCAAATTTACTGTTTTGTTGTTATTGGCAAAGTCAGAGATTATCAAGTCAAGCATAGCTCATAATTTAGTGTATTTGAATTATTGAATTTTATTAAAGGAAGATATGTTTAAATCTCCGTTATTGCTTAATAAGAAAAATGGCGTCTGCTTGAAACTTATTATCTTATATCATACGTACTCAGATATGATGGGTGTCTAGGTATGTTAGGTCTATCATAATATTCTACAAAGCAATCAGCGATGTACATACCTGGTATTAAAATTAGAATTTGTGTAGTTCTTAAAGATGGCTGACATTGATTCGGTTCCGGAGATGTTTCCAACAGTCGAAGCATTTCTCCTCATGTATTCCATTGCATCTTTCATAGTCAGCTTCGAGTACGTTTCTAAAATCTTTGGTTCGGCACCTTGGTAATTTCTCAACAAATAAGGACGGATGAATTTGTTGTCGAATCTTTTGAATTTGTCACGGACGTGATAGTTGCCGTGTGATCCAACAATATCCTCGATTCCGGCCATTAAATGATCCATGAACTGAAAACGAACAGAAATATATTCCTTATTCAGAATCGGGATGACGTGAATTATGATTGAAATTAGTTTACTTCCACATATGATTCGCCACAACTAGTTCTCCACGTGCACATGTTGTGAACGAACATTTAGTATAAATCACAAAATCAAGTCGGAAAACTTACTCTTTCGTGAATTCTCTCATTCATTGTACATTTTCGCTTCTCCGATCTCTTTACATTAAGAAGTTTAACTAACGGTTTTATCGTAATACCCTGAAATAAAAGCATTCGTCTATGTTAGTTGTAGTAAGTCTCTTTTTCAGAGATGCACAAATCCCAAAGTCGAGAGAAAGGGCTCAAATAATGCAATATTAGCTTACGGATTGGATTAATATGGTTTTTACTAAGAATTTTACTTCTCCACGAGGAAAAACGTCACCACCCCCGGATTAGAGTTAAGTAGAATTAGTGGTTTTTGTAACTTCTACGGCTGTTTTCTACCCTTCTATCTTGTTAACCTTTTTTCATAATTTTACTTTTACCGAAACGACAAAATTCTCTCTCTTTATTTTTCGTAGACATAAGACCGTGGAATTCTTAATATGCTATTGGGCTCTATTCAAATATTGGAAATATTTGAATTTTTCTATTTCACCTACGCACATGCTCTGTATTTGAACGTTGACGTTGAACGCATGTCTAGTTTTGAATAAACAGAAATTTAGCTGTCTGGCCGGAATCCAAACGTCATCGCAACGGTCATATAGTTTGCTTTTATCCAATTGACTTACTCACTACTCAAAGCATAACGTAGTAAAAATGAAATGCTAGGAAACATTTCTATTTCCCACAGATGGATTTTATGAAATACTAGAACATGAGCAATCACACTTGTTCAATCAGAACCGAAATCGTAAGTCTTTCTTGTTCGACCCCAAGGTTTTCATATTGAGTTAATAAGAAAGAGGCAGGGTATGTTATTTCACAAAATACAACTCTTCCTCATTAGGCGAAAGGTTTGACTTCTACAATTTCACGAAACTGAGAACGAACTCAAAGAGCTTGGGTTGTGTGGGTAGATGGTTAATGAAAGTATTATGAAAACAAACTTAAAAATTTCAGTTTGTGTGAAGGTAAAGTTGAAAAGGCACAAGCGAGAAGATAGAATTAAGGTTTCACAGAGCAAGGAATAAAGTAAAAATTCTAAGTCTCAACAAAACCCAACAATACTTTGTTTCCAATCATTTACCAACTTCCTTACCAAATATATTGACCGACCCATTGATATGAAGTGTTGACAAGTTGACTCTATATTGTGAAATATATGAGAAATACCCAATCATTAAAATGAAAAAAACCTCTTACCTGAAGAAAGACTGTAAAGTAGATGACTGCTATCGTGGTGGTGACGAACATCGGCTGAAGGTCGACGTGTTTCTCGTCTATTAGCAAGACCAAAGCAAAGGCAACGGCTCCACGCAGACCACCGTAAGACATGACGAATTTATCTACCTTCGTCAATTTATTAAGTCTGAAGTGATTTGCAATGGCAGTCAAAATAATAACACCTGGAAAATGAACAAAAAATGAGCGCTAAAACGGCGAAACATTGAGATCGTCGAGATCAGCGTGTCGGTTAGAGTGTAATGCGCACGTTGTCCTTAACACCCCTAGGGCCTTCTTGAACGCTTTCGCACTACAAAGTCTGGCTCAGCTGAGAGTCTTCTGATTCTCTTAATTATGGCAATGAATGTGTTAGAGAAAACAAATTAAACCGTTTCCGGTTCATTAGAAATGATTTATAGTATTTTTCCGGCGGCAAAAAAATTTGCCAGTCAGATTTGATTTGGGCTATTCCTTGGCAGTCGCTCAGAAGTCGTTTGAGGTTTCCTCCTCTTCCTCCTGCAGTGCCTCCTTTATTCACATTTCTACTTCTTCAATCGATTTTTCTGCACATTTTCAAATCGTTAAGCGGAAAGTAAGCTGGGAAGGATGAAACATATGGAAAGCTTCGCTGATCGAATTTAATCGAGTCTCGAATAATCAAATCGATTGTAAAAGAGTCGAACGAGAATTAAACTTTCTAATGAGGCATTCAATTGAAATTGGAAACTTCATGAGTGGGCAACGTGAAAATGGACGTCAAATAGCGTGGACAACACGTTCACCACCCGAACCCTTGAACCTCTCGGTGATTGAATATTAAACCATTTTATAACTCATAAAATTTAAACATTTCACGGATTTATTTACGGAATGATTTGAATCACAACGTGAAGTATCTCCTATTAAAGTCACCTCGCGTGAAATCATCAGACTTCACAAAACCGTTTTTGATTTGTCTATTTAGGTTAATCGTTTGTGTGCAAACACATTTCTAAAAAAGCAGTCTTAAATTTCATCGTACCCAGTGGAACTTCAAATCGAGTTTCTCAGGCATTAAACCATTAATGCAAATTCAAATTTAATTAAAGCAAAATTTTCAATTCGAAGAACTTGACGACGAGTGTTTCTCATGGTCAGTATTCATATCATTTTGTACACGATTGTAAAGTTTCATTATTTTCAAAACAATTTCGTACAATCATTATAAATAACTACAATCAACTGGTCAAATGACCCACTAAATTACCGCAACGTCTGGTCAGACTACAAGAACCACAACTGGATCTGAATTTGAATTCCAAAGTTCCAATCTCAAAATGTAACAGAAGTGGCAACAAGTCTAAAGTCTTGTAAATAATGTTATACTAATTAACCAGTAATTATTATTAAAAACTTTCGTTTTAATTATTCCCTTTCCTCAACATTAATTCAGTGCTATTAATACTTTTAAATTTGTATTTGTTTATTTATACCAGTCAATGCACAATAATAAAATGTGCTATTTATCTGTGTCATTCTCTTTTGCAAAACATTTTCTTGGGAGCCTTGTGGGCCATGGAATAGATGCCAGGAGGACCAGTAATAAGTAATGCGAAAACATAAAGAAAAACAGAGTAATATTACAAAATATTATGTTGTTTCAGTGTGACATTCTAATAAACAAAAATTCAAATTAACTATAATAAACTCCACAAATATTGGTTCAATTATTTAACCCTAAAGCAAGGCAAGATATTCATTTCAGCTTTTCATTTTCCATTGAGATGTTTTTAGACCAAAATCTTACTTTTGGTTAACCTCATTCTGGAAAAGCTTAGCCATAACTTACAGCGGTCGACAGATACACGAAAGGACTGCACAACTGAAGTACCTCGCAGTAAAAAAAGTCAAATTAAATTTCGCTTTCCAATGGCCTTTTATGCCTCCATTTCATTCCTTTCATTTTCACCTAAAGCAGTTAAAGCTTTACAACTTTTTTCAATGCATCATCTAACTTTACTGGTCCGCTTTCGACGGAGTATGGTGTCAAAAGGCTTCGAATGCAAATAGCTTCGGGACAGGTAAACCATCTTTGACAAATGTCAGACTGAGGATTCAAAGCCAGACGGATTAATAGCGTTATTAGTAGAGCGTACAAAATTTACACGTACTGAGCCAGGAAGCACAAAAGATTTGTCAAACGATGGTGATAGAGAAAAACAAAGAAACAAAACAGAGCTTTTACCACTGGATGTGTAGCATTCAACAAGCGTTCCAGGAAACTCCTCGATTTCCATTAATAAATTATACGACGACAGGTCGTCACATCAAACGGCTATGAAGTACATCAAATTTTAAAAAATCTGCGGGCAAAGTTTCGAAACTTGGGACAAACAGCTGCGGTTTCTAACCTAAACTACAAAATATCAAGCCTAAATCGACTTCCTTCCGAGCACACCGGTTCATTCTGTCTCTGTTCGTCTCCTTCCACGACACTTAGCAGAATTGAAATTTTCAAGTTTCATTAAAATCGATTTGATTTTGGTCCTCCCACTTGTTTTATTTGAAACTCAAACTTGAAGGTTGCCCCGAGCTTTCATTCACGTTGGATGCCAGTATATTCCCGCCATATGATCAGACATCAAATTGTTTGTCGAAATTGGTGGTAAAGAAAGAATTAAAGATAATTGAAAGGATTTTGACTTACTACCTCTTATGCTCGACAGTAATGAGCCAAGGATTACGATCTGGCTAAAGGCACGAGATCTTTCCAAGTCCATTTTGTTTACAAAGGAATCAAGCTATCAAAAGCTCAAAATAAATAATTTTTGGGAAGCTCTGACGTTTCCGTAATAATCGACAGTAGAAGTCTCAAAGGCCCAATCATTGACTTAACAACTTAATCAGCACAAGTCAGTATGACTCCTGGTGGCAAAAAATGGAGCTTTTTTTTCAAAGAACAATTATAAGCATTCCTCCAAAATTAGTTTCCTACCTTCCTATTAAGCTCATATTTAATTAAAAGCATTTACAGAGCATCGCCACAAGACGCTTGTACGTGGCGTGAATTCAAAAGAATTCGGCTCCGGTGGTTAGCCAGAGACTTCCGTTGGTTTAAAACGATTAAGATCATTTCATTACATTTCATTATTAATTCAGTTGCATCATATGTGGTGAGAGAAAGAACTGAATTGGTAAGCTGCGAAATAAGACAATTAGAAGATGACTATATATGGAATTTTTAATAGTTATATATAGGGAAAAAACAGAATATGACCCACTACTTATGAAATGAATTACGAAAAGACAAATTTAGCATTGTACGGAGGCCACGATCCAGTGTAAGGTTGGTGTAAAACAGTTTTGGTGTTATCGGTACTATTAAGAACCTAATGCTGTTCACCGTTAGCATGGAAAAACCAATCCTCTTTATTATTCCTCAATGTAATTAGTAAATTTATAGAAAAATGTGGTACCAAATTTATGCATCAAGATAGGAAAATAAATAACAGGAAAGAATAAGAAAAGGCATCAAAGGAGGATATCAACATGCACATGTATAGAATTTTCTATACGACCAGGTGGACCGTATTCAAGAAAGTGAACAGAACTTTATTGATCAACGAAAGATCAATCTTAAACCACTTTGCAGAAATCAATGGAAAGCCTGTCTTACTCTCGAACTCTTACACACTGCCTGCCATCGATACCCTTAATTCGTAAATAAATAGCAAAAAGCAACTTGTAACTTGTAACTTACCTATAACCCTAAAAACCGAGCAGAAGAGAATAGTTAAAACAATGAACCAGGTATTCCACTCGTGTTTGTTTCCGACCGTGGCAACGCCGAGAAACATGAAAATGATGGTCTCAGACGAACTGCTCAACATTTTCATTGCGTATTTAACAGTTGTATGTGATTTGTGCGATATGTTCGCTTCCACATAGTTCTTCATTGTTATACCGCAAAATGTTATCCTGAAGAAGAAAAAGATGCCCCGTTATACATAAATATTGCTGCTGTAAATATTCCCATTTGCTTGTCAACAATAAAATATCATTAATTTTTTAAAAAGAATCCACTCCGGCCTCCGGTCATATTGAAAACTTTAACCTTTTACGAGAATATTAAATACGTGGCGTAACTTAATAACGGCTACATAATCAAAAACATTAAAATTCACAAAATGCGTGCGAGCTAGACAAATACAGAAGGTATCCTGCTGGTGTTAGTACATAGTAGGCAATGATGGGAAGCTGAAACTTTAAGCAAGATACCCAGAGATCAGAAACAGTCAGGAAAACCCAAGAAGGAAACTCACGCTAAAATTCCAGACATATGAAATATTTCGGCGTTCAGATAGGCCAGGTATGCCATGACGAATATGAAGATAGGCTCGATAACCCTGACTTCATCGGTGTATCGGGTGACGAGACCCGTTAGAAAACCCCAAACAATGCCGATGATGGTACCACCCAAGGCCACGACAAGAAAGGAAGCAAGTCCTGAGAGGACATCCGTGTAAAGAATGTTGGCGGGAGTCATTTCATTGTAGGCCTCGAACATGTGGTAGAGTACCTAAAACAGGAAAATCCAGGTATTAGTACTAAAACTAGCCTCTACTTTTCTCTCAGGATGCCAACCATCAGATTCGTCCTTGAAACCTCGGACGTGAGTATTTATTTATTAATGTTTTCTTCATCGTTAAGCGAGAGCGAACCGGAAGGTAATTAATTTTTCACGTTTGTTTTTAAGCAGACGGATTGTAGCGCAAACGTTATAATACCTGTAGCTAACACCTTATTGAAAATCAAGGTTCGAGTAGGATAGTGACGGCTGAAGGAAAAGAAGGCATTTGACGTAGAAGACGTTGAGTGAAAACATTGTGTCACCAGCATGTGTGACGCAGAATCTCCCTCGAATACAGAAATGCTTCTTACGAATTACAAAGAACACACAGACCGCCATATTTATTTTACACTACTGTGGTGTATATTAATGAAAAATTATTGCAGCCCAGAAGATACGCTTTCATGCAATAATCATGTGCTTGTGTTTATTTTAAAAATTATATTGTCTCAGGGCCGAGCGTTTAAATGCATAATTCAAATCCACGGCGGCGTAACAGAAAGTGTAAAATCTTGTCGGCTTTTGTTTTCGTTTAAGTTTTAGTAAACTGAAGAAAATGGTTTACGTATTATCTTCTATAAATTTCTAGAATAAGCTAATAAAGAACGTTATTTCATGTGCTACTTTGAGAGTAACTAAAAGCTGTAGACAGAAGGTAACGGTACGGTCAAGAAGAATTGCAAATTGGGATAAAATTTGACTAGAAGAGATTCTTATATTAATACTAAATTAATAGAATAGGTTAGGGAAATTAAGTCATGCGTTACAACTTATTTGTATTATGGTTTTTATTTTTGTAGTGAACTCTAATCGAATGTTTTCATTCCTAAAAGTCCGGAAAATACAAATACAGTAGCACATTTTAAGCTCTCGTATTTTGCACTCTACTTGGAGAAAGTTTTTCCTACCGTAAAAATAGAAGCAAACACGGTTTTAAGGAAAATCAATGACTTTATAGGATTGGACAATGAAATCGAGTAATTTTTCTGCAATGTTACAATGTCGGTTTCCAATAGACTACATAAAAAACTTCACGACTTCAATTATTACTTTTTACGTGTGTGCGTGCCTTGAAAAGGAGTTTTTTGAATATTTAAAATTAGTGTAACTTTTGTTATCACAGGGAAAACCGGAAAGTTTAATGCAGCAAAATACCGGAAGGTAGCCTTTGTGCTACAAACTGGTTCCACATTTTTAATGAAATTAAATTAAAATTCCTTTCTGCGGCGAAGAATATTAAATATTCAAATATGTTATGTGACAAATTTTTTGAAGTGTGCTTGGAACACTGCTTAGATAGACAGCAAAATAATGATTTCTTTTTGCTAGTATTTGTACCAACAGAGTGATAATGCTGTAAAATCTTAGGCAGACAACAAAACACGTCGAAATTAATCATTGGACCGAATCACCCGCGTGCTATGTAGCTTTCTAATTAATAATTACGAAATTGATAGCTCAACGGGAAAAAATGATCTTAAACAAGATCAAAAGGTCACAACCTGAGTTTAAGAATTCTTCGACGCAAAAAAACTGATGGGACATGGTCTAAACCGGGCTTGAAGTACTTGTGAGCGTGTTCTGAGTACCTAAAGACAAAGAAGAAGCTTTTGACCGAAAGCAGCAAGTTGAAAGTTCTATCTCACTTAACAAAAAGGCATTTCAAAAGAAGGCCCTGTCAAATCTCATCAAACAGAGTCGTGTCAGAAGCTTTGAGAAACTGACGTCAGAGAAGAGAAAGATCTCATTAATAATTTGTAATTACCGGAAAGAAGAACAGTTCTATGTTCAGTAAACAAAAATAATGGATCAAATGTGAAAGCAAGAGGCGAAATATTTGACGAAATTCAATTGAGACAAATTGGTTTTACTATAAGAATAGAAGAAACAATTTTGTGATACAATAATAGATACGATATTATATGTTACGTTATATATTAAATTAATTTTTTGTTTTTCGAAAGTACGATATAGATGTGCCTTCATCCCTCTCGGCTTTCTGCCTGAGATGAGTCTCAGATAACTGAGGAGGTGAGTATTACGACAGATTCGATCTTTCGGTGGTCAGGGGTCAGCTGTAATATAATAATATCAATAACCGAAAAAGAAGAAAGTACGGATGTCAATGACCCGGGCTGAAGGGTAAAGAAATCTGGCAGTACTGCGACGTAAAATTTACGGCCACCAGGCATTAGCAGAAGCACCTCTGATATCCAAAGAGATGAGAAGAGTGTACTTTTTACCTTTTTAGTTCATTTTGATGTGTTTGAGGGATTCTGTATTTTTTAGGGAAGAAGCCATTTTGCCGCGGAGAGAACAGCTCACTAAAGTGGAAGGAATAGTTTAAATGAACCTGAACAAATTTTTATAGGATTTTCTCAAAAACAATCCTGTGGGGTGGAATTTAGTGAGTTGGACTTTGGTATGAGAAGTAGTCCTGCTACCTTCAATGTTTGAAGAAAATAGTGGAATCTAAGATAGGCATTAAAAAAACCAAGACGGTTGAGTGGGTTGCTCTTGAATAATTTCTAATACGGAAATTAAAACTATAAAGATCAAATTTTTAAAGCCCAATATTTCAGCAGAAAAATAATAACTTCAAATAATATCAGGAACACGGTGTTGCTACATTTATTTCACACATAAGTGCCACCCTTCAAATTCAAATTTAAGAGAAGAAGAATGATCATGGAATAAGAGTGAACAGAAAGACCAGATGAGCAATATTCTCAAACTTTTTAAGTCGCACATGACACTTAAAAACAACATAGGACTTTTATGTTCATTTTGTTAGGAAGGAACAGGATACATCGCCCAAGGGTAAATGTCTTCCTCAACAAAAGAATAATATAAAGGCATAAAAAATGAATAAAAATATTGAGGGCATTAAAAGCATGTGGGCGATTCAAAGAATAAAATTTTATCGTATTTATGAACCGATTTATAGCTAAAAGCCAATTGTCAAGAGCTTCATCAAACAATTGCAATAATTAAAAATAAAATTATTTAACTTTTCCCTGTCCTGCTTATATTAAAGTTATAAAACGCGACCGAAAAATATTTTTTCAGTGCATAGACAAAAAATTTTACACGAACCGAGAGGACTTCAAATTCTTCATGTGATAAAGTAATTAACTAATTAATAAACGCAACACAAAAAACGAAGACTCTTGTGAAAACTCACCACAGTGACGGCGTCATTGAGCAATGATTCACCAAAAACAACGATATACAGGATTTCGTTCACGTGAATCTCTTCGAAAACGGCAAGAACGGCGACAGGATCGACAGCCGAAATTAACGCAGAGAAGAGAAACATTTGTAAAAGAGGCGTTTGGACTCCGAAGAGCCCAGTTAGGCCGACAGCGTACAAAGAAGCACCTGAAACGAAACGGACATTAAAGAGGAAATTATTCCAATAGGACAAATGAAGTCCGACATGATGAAGACTCAAAAGTATAGAAGAAGTAAAATGTAGGAAAACCACTAGTGGAAGCTATCAAATATCGAAAATTTGGAAATCTTTACTGGTTTGGTAGATTTTCTTCGGGCAACTTCATCCGCCGTTCCATTTTCGTCTCCTGTTTATTTTATTCGGTTTAGCTTCACCGGAAGTAGTTCCATCTACTTCGCATTGGCGGTTATACTTCTCCTTTCTCCGTTCACTTTTTGATTTAACAAATATTCCAACAAGTCTTTCTCTATAAAGCCGGACGTGAACGATCAGAAAGCAGAGAAAAAAGTGGTCCGAAGTAAAAAAGTTATCGTTGTATGAATTTTCCCGGAGAGAACCCGTGAAAAACTGTGAAGACTTATTCCTACGGGATGATTTCCATGCCGACGGAACAACTTAAAATTGGATGTGAAATTGTTTTTATGATTTTTCTCTCGTGAGATAGCAGAAAAATATGGCTTGTCGTGGGCGGAAAACCCTCAACTTTCTCTCTTTAATAGGAACGAATGAGGAATTCGTTAGAAACAATTTTTTCTTAACCGGCGGAAAACTCAATTTTCACGCTGACCCGTGCCATCGATCCAACATCAGCAGCAGAAGTAGTAGACGTAATCGGTTGTTCTCTTACACGACTTTCTAGGACACGTTTTTCCCGGTAGACTTTTGATCGTTCTTACAATAAACATTCATTCCGTTTAGATGAATGAATGAAAACGACAAAATCTCGACGGGACTCATCGAAATTTCTGCAGAAAAGAGCTCTGCGCAGCACTGTAATTGTTTAAATTGCTTGTTGTAGAAAAATGTAATTAAATATGGGTTAAAGCTATCACATTTTTATTAATTTTAGATATTTCATAATTCGTTTCCCTTTTCATGTGAGTATTCGTGCCAGACCCGAATTTTTTATAATAATAATAAAAGAAAGGTACCAAACCATTTTCATTAGGTAAATTTATTTGGCTCACTTAATTAAATGTCTTAATGACATCTTCTTAAGAAACTTATGTTTCTTTTATTGAAGAAAAATTTAAATGAAAGGGTAAAAAATTATTTATGACAATTTAATGAAAATATATAAAAACACAATATTTTCCAATATCGCTCAAAGCAATGATTCGAGTTTCTCGCATTAGTCTTTAACAAAATATGATTTATAAGTTTATGGTGTTCTTTATATAAACATATAAATTAAAAATTTCGGTTGTCACAACTATGATATCGAAGAAATGGATTTAAGCTTGTCAATTAATGTTCTCCACGGAGAAGAATTCATATAGGAAAATTGTTAATTCTTTGGTAGTTTTTAACTGTTGAAGTGAGTTTAAAATTTGAAGATGCACTTAGAAAAAATGAATTTCAATGTTAAAATTTGCCACCTGCGACTGGCGTCCTACATAGGAATAAGATACCGTCGATTGATGAATCTGATGTAACGGAATGAAGCACACATTGGGTAGGTAGGGATAAAAGCAACTCGATGATTTAATTAGTATTTATGAAAGTAGCAATTTGTTTGAGTTACCACTGAGGATTCGGACCATGATCCTCAAAGGCATAATACCTAAGACATTATGGAGGGGAAGCTGCCACTGCCGTCATGCTACGCAAAACATCAAATTTTCTGTTTTAGCGTCCATACATTAGTTTAATATGTCTTTGAGGACATTTTTTACAAACTTTGTTTCCTTATTTAAATAATATCTGTGTTTCTTGGAAACACAAACACAATTGAAAATTACATTCGTATAATAAACCTAAAGTATGAATTTAGCATTAATGACCGTAATTTTATATCAGATGAAGATATCAAAATAAATAAAAAAATGTTCACTTACCAATGGTTAAAGTATTAAAAATAGTTCCTACAACAGCCATCAACAAAATAGTGCCTAAATGGTCGAAAAACATTCGGTTAGGCATGAAATAACCGGCATCGAGGATGATCGGCGGAAGCATGTAAAGAAAGAAAGTGTCCGGTGTCAGGGGTGATACGTGAACGCTGCTGCAGAGAACCAACAGAAGTCCAATGACAACTCCCACAACGATGAGCAGACATGATTCTGGGAAGATTTTGTTCAACTTGGGAGTCATGTGAAAACCTAAGGCATAAAAAATACATGAATTATTAAAGGATATATATATAGAGAGAGAATTCGGGCTCCTAATTTTTGATCATTCTAAATAAATAAATATATAGTGGGTAAAGTGCACTTGATTGATGAGAAATAAAAAAGTTTTGGTTGGACACGGTACTGAATTGGAACTGAACGGTACTGAACGGTGTTTGCAGTATATCATCCCCGCGTTACAACAAAATTAGTTTACTACATATGGAAAACATATAGTACCAGTAAGAATACTAATTGTGGCAATTTTATATAATTTATCTTAGATAAATTACGTTGCAACTATATTTGTTAAGAACAATTTCAATTTCAACTTCAATAATACAAAAATTATATACAAAAACACGTTACAATTCAACCGGAAATTGCAGTTTATCCTCGTTTTTAGACTTTAGGGAATTTCTCCCAAAATTTTTTAATATTTTGTATTTTCTGCCTTCCTCTATATAAATTTTCTCCCCAAATTTGCTGAAGTTGTATTTTTATGAAACACAACCACAGATGACTCCAAAAATAAATCACTCGTACTTGTAATAACATAAGTGGAGATTTTTCCTTGGAGTTTAAACGCAAAACGATTGTACATGTTTTTCACTAATAATATTCCGTTAAAAATGGATTGTATGACGATAAAGAAATCGAAGAAAGGCTGAATGAAAAGTCACAGAAATCCAAAAATAATTTCTACTGGAAAAAAATCATTTTTCCCGCACGGTGATTGATTGCCCCAATGGGAAAATAAAGAAAAAAATCTAGGACATTGGCAAAATCGTCTGCCAATAAAGAGAATTCAATTTTGTTTTATATTCTGCACTCACAACGGCTTAGATTAGCTACGCAAAATGGTACACATAGTGGTATAGGAAACAATGTACAGGAAACATTTAAATTGGGTTAATAGGTCAACGGCATTCGTCGAAACAGAAATTGCTGAAGGAAGAGGTTTTACACGACTCTTAAAACAATTTTTCGTAGCAAAGTGCCTAAAACATAAAAGCGGTTCGTTTTACGCATATCTACAACAAGAGATTATAAAAAACAAGGACCATTTTTGGTTTCTTCTCTCCTTTTTTCCCATTATTTAGGTCAAACTTTAACGCTTGACCGTTTTAGTGTGTTTCACATCAGTCTGAAACAGACTGGCGCCAAGGGAAAGTCTAGATTTTCTGGCTTCGAGGTACTGGTACCGACTAACAGCTTTCTTATGTACACATGCTTGTACTACACTAACCCACCGTAAATTTTCTTTTGAGCTTCCCTTTTGTTCTGAGAAGAAACTTTACCTTTGTTTAATTTGTATTATACCATTCTTAGATTCATTACAAAGACAATGAGGTTATTATTAATCGGCGGCGGAATAAATTTCACTTCTCCATCATTCCACGTAAATCCGTTTTTACTTCTTTAGGCCACAAAAAGAAACGAACCTTCCGTTCCGACAGAAAACAAATTGTTTTCCCTTTTTCAGCTTTTAGTTTTTCTATCGACGATATAATGTGATTGCTGCTCGGGGTCATTTGAGTCTCTACGGCAATGTGCAGGTCAGTGGGCGTAGCATCACTTTTTCGTGATGTGTTCTTCGGTGGTGTTTCCACCAGTAAAGAAGGGACACCCCTAAAAATTCCGATCGGTAGTGAAGGACAACTTCATTAGTCCCCGGAGTCAATTTTTTCAAATCGGTAAATTGGAAATAAATCCAATCGATTTTTTAGCGTTAGAAAAGAAACGCGGTTGGGAGGGTTGAATTAAGTCGGGGCACAACACGACTTTCACCACCTGCACCACAATATGCACTCAGAGGACTACCTTTCATTCTTAAGTCATCACCGGTCGAGTATTTCTTAAATTTTTTACTATTAGACCTGACTAAATTATTTAAATCCACTTATTTAATGCACAAATCAAGGTCTTCACTTTCAAAAATGAGAAAACCGCAGAACTCCATTGAATAAAATCAATAGAGCTATTAAACTTGGTTGGGGCCAAGTTTGCGGAACCTCGACCTTAGTCGAGGATATTAATTGTAGTGATCCAGTATCCTTACTCGTACACCGAACGACTTGACCTACCCAAATTTCATTTAAGTTGAGAACACATTTAAGTGAATACACCTTATGAAGAACTTTAAAACTTAATTTTTTTCATAATATTGTGTAGTACTTTCTTCTCTGTTGGTTCAGAGGACTATTACATTTATTTATTAACTGGTTACAACAAAAGGCACACTTTGATTTTACGATTAATTAAAACTTTCGTAAAGGGTTAATCGTAATTTTTTTAAAGTTAAATTCCTATAAAACTAATCGCATATGCGGTCTTTTGTAATTATTTTGCTTGTTTTACACTAAAAATGAAAAATTCTTCAGACAAATTGAAAAACTAAAGTTCCTTCTCAGTAGAATGAACCAGTATGCCGTGTGAAAAACTTATTAAACTGTCAAACGAATTGAAATAAAAATAAACTTCTTCGCAAGTGACTGTAAAAGGACAAACTCATTTAATGCATGTGAAAACTCAATTATAACTAATCTAGTACTAATTCAAATTTAATTACATTTAGTAAAATCCCTCTATCGATTCTTCTAAGGCAAACACACATGTTAACCACTCGTGATGTGTGTTGGTATCAGTGTCGATACCATCGATCACACTATTACGTTACCAAATAAAGTAAAAGAGTGTAATTTATTTGACAATTCGTTGTAGTGAACAGTAAAGGATTTACTGATCGATTCGTGAACCAAACGAAGTCTTCAACGTACACAGTAACGACATTAAATCGAATGCAAAAAACCAATTGTTTGGCGTGGAGGCCACGACCGAGAAAATTTCCACATGTGCACTCCCGTTAAATGTCCTCCGATTGTGTGAACAAATGCCTCTGTAATTTTGTCTGCAATTTTTGAATTAATAGAAACAATTGAGAGAATAGGACGAACGGCATAATTGCATGTATTTATTGAGTACGGAAGTAGAATACTTGTGTTCACAGTCACGTATACGCTAAAAGAGACTTATAATTGTAGTTCTGATAGTTGAATTTCTCGTCACTTTTCTGGTCTAGGGTTGAACTACGTCGGCACCATTTTCGTAACAGTATAGTTGATACTTGGCTTATTTCACAAGGAAATTATTCAACGGCGAATCTTTAAGATAAGGTTTAAGCTCAATTCAAATCGAAATTTCAAGTGGTTGCATTGTGTTGGCGATGTTCCGACGCAAAAAGAAGGTAAAGAGTCTGCGCGTTTAAACACGTTTGATCGGAAAAATTGATTGATTATGACCTCACATATATTTTCTGGCAATCTTAGGATAATACATCAGGGAAAGTAACTTACTCGATCGTTTATAAGGTAACTGAAGTGGGAAATCTGTTAAGCAATCAGTCTTGTTATATTTTCTGCTCGTTTTATAAATTGTTTAAAATAATAAAATATGTCAAACTACAAACTGCAACTAAAAATTGGAAATTCTGAGAGGGTATATTAACAATTGCCTAAAATACCTTTTGGCAATTTACAACATCAAACATACACTTAACGAAATTGAAGAACATACCTATACTTTTCTTTGAAAATGTCAAAAAGAAATTTTATGTGTCCCACTGCTTTCTACACAAAAATATATATATAAATAAATATGGTTATAAAACAGAAAGTTCTATTTTTTAGTTTATTATTTACCAGTTTATGAAGTAGTTTTTGATTTCACTGTACTAATTATAATCGTACTGGAAATTTGCAAACTTAAATATACATTAAATCTGCTGAGGAAATAAGTTTTACATAATGCAAACAAAAATTCATCACTTTAAAGCCCAAAACAACTTCATTACAGTAATATTATATGTAATAATAATGTAACAAGGCTAAGAGTTTGGAAAATAAATTCAAAGAAAAAAGTATATCTAATCAAATTGACTGAGTTTACGGTTGGAAATGTAACAGGACATTTCAAAAGTGTCAAATAAAACAAATTAAAATGCGATTACGAATTGGTTCGATACGAAAAATATAAAAAAAAATGAAAGAAAGGTTATGTAGCTTATTGATTTCCACATTCACGACACCCACCCATAATCAGTTTAATGCTCGAATTGTTGATGACAACGTAGACGCCGGAAAGATGGAATGTACATAATTAAAACTTTCCAATAGACCACTTCCACGTCCCGTAAAAAAAGGAGTAAATGATGCATCATTTAATGAGATATTATTAATTCAAGTCATCCACACGTGCATCGTTCGCGTTCCTTCTCGAACTCGAACAGTAATACGGAATACAAAGTAGATTTGATTTTTCTGAATCACAGCAAAAAAAATTTATTTCCGAAAACGGGAAAATTTATTTCAACAGTTTTTGCCTAATTAAATTTCCAAAGTACGAATGACAGGTATGATTGATTAACACCCACACGAGTGCAGGTTACACTTAATTAAAAATTGTTAAGGTATGTGTTCTTGATTCGGCTTGGTTTACACTGAAACATTCGGGCAAAGGTCAAAATTTTTGTTTTAGAATAAAATGGTTCGTTCTCAAATATCTTTTCATCGATCAATCAATTGTAATTTTCTGGCTCATGCCTCTCAGTTTAAATAACAGCTCCGATGTTAATTAACGATAAATTAATAGCATTCTGTGAGACACCCTTCTTTGCGCTTTATTAAGTCGATAAGCAGGGACCATATGGCCTTTAAATGACTGGGCCGGATAAAGGCACCGATTTATAGGATCTAAGAACGAAGCTGTGAACACGTCCTCGTCAAAATGAATAAATAAATAGTGATAAAACTTTGACAAAGATTGACCCACATGATGCATGAAACCTGTTTATTCAATTTTAAAAGAATTATGTAACAGTAAAATAGTAAACATAATATGTTCTAAAGAGGAACAGAAAGCAAAAGGTTCACTTGGTAGAAGTTACAGTAATACTGCACAACATCAAAAGTTCACCTGAGGTCACTTTAGTTCAGGGATTCACTGCAACAAATGCAACATAATTGAGAAATATGGCTTTTACGTGTTCTTTTAAAGACACTATTGATTAGTAGCATCTCTACAACATTCTGCTCCTTAGGTTTTGAACAATTTCCAAACTCTGGTTTTCGATTAAAAGTGACTATTTTAAAAAAAAATTCACCCTTTTCGATATTTCTTTTCTTTCCCACAAAATTCCAATTCTACTTGTCTGCTTCAAATTAAATTTCCCGTTCAATTACGACCAAACCTGTAACCTAAAAGGTCTGTTTATTTTGAATGAAATGTACTCGACTAGATTCTGCGTTCTGGTAATGCAACATCGTTGCAAATTCACTTTCCACCTTTTTAGTAATTAAAGAAGTTTCAAGTAAAACCGATTCAACGTCACGAGTTGAAAGCTGTAACGGAAAGAAAACTGATAAAATTCAGTGAAAATAATTTATTCTTTTTTGATTTTGTACCTATTGGTTATATTAATAACGAGGCAATAAGACGTACACATTTAAAGTGACAGAAGCGTGGTCACTGCTTAATGGTTGGTATAACTGTTGGTATAAGGCTGTATAGCATAATATTAATGCTAATAACATTTTTGAACATCCCATTTTGTGCTTGCAAAAGTAGGATTTCAGCTAATAACTTATTTCTAAAAAAATAATGGAATGCTGCACGGCAGCATAATTAAGGTTTTCTCAGAATTATTTCTGTTGGACTAGCAAGACGCAAGGAAGAATTGTTTTGTTGGTACCACCTGTGCTTTTATTCTGTTTCTTTTAGTTTGAAAAAAAAAACTATGACTGACTTTGCACGCATGTTGAATTGAATACCAAAGGCACAGACTACATATATATATATATATGCATTAGATGATCTATTATTTTTTTTCAAACGTATTACAGACTAAGATAATTATATGGTATAAAGGTACGCTATGTTTCACTTTACACTGGCATTTATTTATTCTTTGCATTAGAGAAGGGTATGTACAATACACCAATTTCTAATCTTTAAAATTTTGTTTCACAAAACTGGTAAATATGTTTCATTAAAGTTTACAAAAACTATTTTTATTAGGATTTTGTATAGGCGAACCTCAATTAAGTGTACCTACTGGACGTAAATAATGTGCACTTATGTATGCATAATTATACGAATGGTACACAATAAATACAATTGAAGTTATGTACTTTATTTTACGTGACCTTAATGAAAGTTCCCAACCTGAGCGTCACATATTGTAATATTCTACATTACTGAAGAAATGAATTAATTACTCACAGAAATATTTTATTGAATTTCAAATACGTTGACAAAGTTCCGAGGTTTCATAGTTAAAAATATTAAAGTTGAAAGTAAAATTAAAGGATTCAAATTCAATGGTGTGCCAGAATCGTAAAATCAGCAATATTACGGATGCATTTCTAGTATTTACTTAACGAATTCAATCATCTCCAAGGTAAACACTTGCAAAAAGGTTAAAACCCAAATCAGTATTTTGCACGGCTCAGTCTGATGCTCTGAATTATTCACCAACAAAAATAAGGCAAATATTTCGTAGAAGTTAAAGTCAATTTTGTGCGACAAACTTCACTCAGCCGACATGCTAATTTGCGTCATAAAAACGTATAATAAACGTACTTCGCTATTGCAGTATTTCTTATTGACTTCATTTTCCTAAGTGTAAGTAAGTGATTTATTATTATTATTATTATTATTATTATTATATTATTATTATTATTAGCATTATTAACTGCTTATTTTAATTATTAGAACAATAGATTCATATTGGCCAACAATTAAAACAGTAAACACTATTAATTCGCAATTCTGATTTTATTTAAAAACGCCACCCGCGCATGTTCCTGCCTCAACTTTCAGGACCCAAACCATTCAAATCTTAAGCAGGTGCATTTTATCTCAAGTTGTGTCTCATTTAATTTTCTTTAAATGAATCTCCGGGGAAAATCGGTACAATTAATTTTCTGGTAAACGTAAAACCAGAACTTGTACCAGTTAAGTAAATATCCTACATTAAGTAAATGAAACTGACTATGCTACTTATGTAAAATGATCAGCTACTTTTATCGCGGATGCTTAAAATCTTTTCATTGTTAAATATTCACATTCCATTAACCATTTTTAAAGATGTTCCTAAAACCAGCAATCTGTTTTATGCAGTTCATCATTTGTTATCATTGAAGTGTCACGCTCCGGGTTTAAGCAAACTATTTTTCGTTACAATAGAAAAAACTAATTTTGTCCGAAATGATTATATTTATGTTCGGTTGCCTGCCATTGTTCGACAAAAGTTACCTCCTCATCTGTCTCCAACTCCCAGTGATTTTTATTGCGACACGCGATATTACACCATCTGGAAATTTCTGCTTTACATTTATATACTCCTAGTCGTACTGATAACTGCTATTTAGCCGGAAATAATTGTCCCACCATCTACGCAATAACTCTGCTTTTCGTTTGGTCTGCACAATGTTCGGTCATTTCCATTACCGTAGCATTGGCTTTGTGGATATTCCCTTGAAAAAAATCATGCGGTGATAAATCCTCCGGCCTTGATCTTTCCGTCCGTACGGCAGTTGACAGAAAGATTAAACGCATTTGTGGCACGCAAGAAACTAGGAGAAACCAATTTTCCTATCATTCAAAAACTATAGTTCAGTGTTTCTTTTTAGTTTTGTCACAGACTTCCAGTCCCTGAAAGCACTAAAAGCTAAAAACAGGTCGACCACATATATATTACTTGGAAATTGTTCCTATTGTTAGGTGTAACCTATAACTTTGAATTATTGGCGACTGAAATTCTACCTTTTTAGGGTTTCTACTGAATCTGTTGTTCGATTTATACAATTTAAGTGTTCCTATTTAGATTTTACTTTTGAAAATTACTAATGCAATCATCATTAACTTTAACCGATTTGTAAGTATTCGATAACAAACGAAAATTACTATGAATACAACTCTGGTGCAAAATACCTCACACATAATATGAGATAATATTATGGTGTTGTATTAACATTAAGTTCCAACATCTAGACGACCTCAACACCTAAGCTAGCATTTGATTAGAGTAATGCTTAATGGTCTTCTGACTTGAGTTCAAGTTCGAGTTTGAGAGTGTGAACTTTTCAACTTTCACGTCCTCCCAGGGCTAACAACACATTTTCTTTTGCTTGCCCGCAGTCATATGTACGAATTAATTGATTTTCTGATCATTTACCCGTTCAGGTTTAACATGTATTTAATAAGTATTGTCTCACGGCCATCAAGTCTTCTAGGATTGGGTACAACGAACCAGCAATCGAGTAAATTAAAAATTCTACCATGCCGTCTTTTAGATTTATGCATCTGTTTTCATGAATTGGTCAAACGGCGTGAAGCCTTGGTGTTGGTTCAACTCTAATTAAAACACTACTAACCAATTAATGCCAAATTTTCAATTACAAGTCATTTAAGTTTTCGTGGATGTGTTATTTAACAAGAAGAATTCATTCTTTTATCTTGCACAATTTTACAAATAGAAATAACTTTTTAAATCCAATCAAACATCGATACATCACTTAAATAATACAAGTCAAATTAAGGGTTAGAATTCAATTTTCAACAATTAATTGTTTTTAGTTAACGGTTGCTTTTTCATCGAAATGGCTTTATTGACATGATGACTAACACAAAGGGATGTCGCAAACAAAATTTCCTACTTAATTAAATGAAACGTGCATCGTACTACCCTTGTGTCATTTTCAAATAGAGATTGAGTATTGGAATTTTGAAAAAAATCGAAAGCTTCCCTGTGACAACTGTTTATCCTAGAAGAATAATTAAAGTGCGAAATTTACGTAATGGCAAATGCAGAAGCATAAGTAAAACTTTAATTATTGAACCGTAGTCTTGCCTGTAAATGTAAAGTGATTTGAAACCGCAAACTTCCCAACATTATCAATATTGGATCATACCTTCATTGGATCGTACTAATATTGGATTATACCTTTTTCTATTAAACTTGTAGTCTGGTACGGTTCGGCTCTTAATTAACCTCAATCAAACATCTGTTGTACGAAACATAAGTATTGTAATTAGTTAATTATAGTAAAGGGTAAAAACAGTGAAACATTGTTTCACCACAGTTTTGTTTGTTGGCAAAGGTAAAAAATTGTTTAGATTCAATTAGAAAAAGATCACTCTTAAGAAAATGAATAATTTTTCTGAAATGCGAAAGAACTCAACAAAAGCTGTTCCTATAAATAAGAAGTAAAAAATATTGTAAATTCCTCTACAAAAAAACATTTCTATAATAATGAGCAATAATCGTGTTCCTCGCAAAACATTTCTTCACTGTAATTTTTTGGGTGCCTCAGAGAAGAATAAGAATTTTTGTTCAAAGATCAAAGGCCTACCTCTAGATCAATCACAAGATTTTGAGCTGTCGAAGATCGACGACCGCAGGGCTCGTTCTTTGAATGAGCTGCATGACTTTAAAGGACCATTTATTAACCTAACATAACATTTGTATTCCTGAAAAATCGCTTTTGAATTTACCACTAATTAATATACGTGCTGCTTACGCGACCGTAGAAATCGGTCGTTGACTTTATTTATGTATGCTTTTTAAGTACAAATTTTGTAATTTTTTTCACGCTGGTGGTTCTTTGCTATGATATTCAGAAATTGAATAATTAATGAAATAAAAATCATTCACGAACCTCACCATCTTGAATTCAACTCCATCCAATTCAACTGGATGTCACTTTGTCCTTTGAGGTCAAACCCTGTGGGATATTTGACGTAATAAATTCTCTGGAAAAACAGCTTGCCAAGACTCTCAAACTTCAAGCATGATTGAGTCAAATCAACCGAAGTGTACATATAAAGTACTCAACGACAATTGAAAAATGTCTCCTTGCTTTTTGAGGAAAACAATTTGATTTGATTTTCTCTTGTTCCAAGAGCCGAGAATTATATTTTGAAGAACGAGATAAATACCATGCTGTCATCTTAAACACGAAAAATTACTTGAAAAATATGTTGTGGAGAGCGGCAAAAAATGATTTTGCTCTCCTTTGTGGTTGACTGACCTTCACAGAGCTTTTATCCGTAACAACCCAAAAGCTCGGAGCATTTAAAAAGCAAATATTCCCTTACATCTCCTTTTACCCTGAAATTCTGCTCTTTTTTAGGTTTTTTCGTAAAATTAGAACCTCGCTTCTAAAACTGTGTTCGTGTGTGTCACTTTATAAATGACGACAAAAATTGAGTCAAAGCTATATTTTTCATATCCTTTCAATTGTTTGATAGAAAAATAGTGCAAGTGTTATTGACTCACCGATTTTGGCAATGCTCGCGCAAAATATCCATAATCCGATTATGAAAGGTGTTTTCACTCTTTCAAACTCGACCGTGACGACGGGATACCGCTTCGTATGCTCTCCTGAGCTGCCGTCTTCACCAGCAGACGACCGGTCGAAGCCACCCGTTTCTGGTTCGCTGACGCCTTCTGTAAATAAAGAAAAACGGGATAAAGAAAGGTAGTAGAACTCCCTTCAAAGGTTTGCAAGTTTAAACTTGCTTCATTTGTTCCTTGCAAATTACAAATAAATGCCTTCGAAAGCGAACTTCCTGTCAAAATTCTTCTTGTTGACCTTAAACGGTCAGACCCGGGAAGAAGTTAGTTTTAATCTAAATATCAGAAGGGTAATTTCATACTTGAGCATCTCTAGGAGTTGCAATTTTCAAAGTTTGTGCTCCTTTCCTAAGAATCAGATATATTTTACTCCCGAAACGTTGCCTTTTTCAAAATATTAACATCAAACATTCAATTTCTCGCATTTTTGGTTTCCGTCGGTTTTCTTTTCAGCGAATACCTTAAAATTTGCTGCTAACCAGAACCAGTCTAACAAATTACTAAACACTTTTTTTTCATATTAATGAGGTGCCAACGTAACCATATTTTGATTTACATCCTCAAGCTCTAAAATCCCTTGGGTGACTTTATTTGAATGGGCTCCAGGTGTTTTTCAACGAATTTTCATCCCCACCGCCAAATTAATGTGTAACTCATGCATCATGCTTCGTAAGCCTTTCTCGTAAATCAATGATATTGATCTAATTTTTCTTACTGTATATTGAACCTCATGGGTAATGTGGGTTCATCCATTTTAAAAAACTACGATTTCGTGTCAGTTTTTTTTCATTTAATCTTCATAAATCTTATCCGTTTCCTTGTATTATTCGCTCATTTTTATTTACCCGAGCAGTTGCAATGCAATGAAAAGCAAATGTGACTTTTTTTTCAGGGAACCTCAAGTATAATTTATTATTCGCACGAGTATTAATTTCTAATTCAACACTCACTCGAGAGCCTTAACTGAGTTGTACTTATGCTCTTTCCAGTCATAATTTTACATGTGAGTGAACATTGAAAAATGAAACATCACAGTAATGTTTACAATGCACATAAGTAAATAATACTTGGTTTTCTGTAGAACTTGTAAATACCTTCATACGGACTGTACCAGACAAATCTCAAAGCGTAGACAATACTCAAACAGGTTTGCAGCGCTTTTAAAAATTACATGAAAGGTGTTTTTATAGTATTTCTCACATTATTTCATTACATAAACATTACAATTTCATAAAATGTTGTTGCCCTGGCGTTTTATAAAGCCTTCGTTTTGACCTAAGACCTCCAGTTTTCTTCAAGACTCATTTGTTCACCTAAACTAATTTTTACAAATCTAATAACTAAACAACAGAACATTATCCTGTACCTTTTTGTACAAAGTAATTTTGTTTTTTTTTTCATAACTAGGCCTTTCCATTGCTTTTGGGCGTATTACTTGAAAAAGTTTTCCTTATTCTTATTCTACCAACATGAAAATTTCATTTTAACAATTACTCATTGTTAAAACAGTCATTCAATTTTTCCCTGCACAATTCGTTGCTCCTTTCATCATTCTTTATTAATTACAACTTTCACAGTAATAGCTAATTAGAGCAGTTCTTGTCAAATATATAATATTGAAGTTTGCAGTTTTTGTTTCTGCTGTTCTACTTTTTTCTACTTGCTACAATGCAGTCATTTTTATTAACACACTTTTGCCGGATAAACTCCTGTTCTGAATCGTTTCTAAAGCTTCTCCGTCACAGTTCTGCCATTCTGTTATAATAATTATATGTCTCGGTCGTACATTCTGTACTTCATTGTATCAAATGCAACAGGTAAGAAAAGCTTCATAAATTTTTATAGTCTTTGTATTTTCTGTCATCAGGAAACCATTTCCTGTCTCATGAACACCTTAAGGCACAATTATGTAAATTTCTTTTTGAATTAGTATAGAAAAAGCAAAACTTATTAATTCATTTGTGCTTAACAGTATGTGAAACACTTAGGGTAGATGTACATTTACAGAATAATTTCACTAATTGTGTAGTGCAGTAGTGATCGATACGTATTTAATCTTTACCTGTAACGAAATTTATACAATGACAAAGTTCTTATGGCCTTCGTAAAGAAATATCTACAAGCTTTTAAATAGTTTTCGACTCGGTAATACCGGAAAATACAAGTTTCGACTGTCAATCTCATTCAAGTTCAAAAATGTAAAATAATGAGGCGTAAAAACTGATAAAATACGATCGAAAGCTTGGCAAGATGCCGTTCAGGGGTGGATACTGTTTCGAAAATCAATATTAAGGTATAATTGCTTTGAGAAAATATTTTTTCTTTACTTTACTCAACTGAACGTAAGTTAAGCGCCATACGGTTTTTCACACATGAACTTCAGGAAAGAACCTGTCCAAAAGAATACATTGTATAGCAAAATTGTTTGTAATCAACAATTTAGACAAAAGAGTTGATGACAAATTCTATGCGAGTGGTCTTTACGAATTGTGCCAAATTTCTATGACTATAATGATGACTGCTGTACATTTAAAATTTAAAAACATTTCTACTGACTGGTTAAACGTCTACTAACTTATTATGTTTAGGACAGATAATAGATAGAATAGAAAAACAATAGAAAAACAATAAAAATTGTCTGTGGCTCTCATCTTGTCTGCCTTCATTCTTTAAAAATAATAGTAGAGGTCAAATGTCCTATACTTCTTCAAAACTCAAAAAAAATCAACGAGTTAACTCTTTACTTGACTTTTAGCACGTAGTAATACTGCAACTATGTAATACTATTTTTGTATACCTTTTTTATCACGTTCGACATTGTGATTTTCCTTTGAAAAAAATTCAAAAAAGAAGAAAAAATTTACGCAAAGGAACCAGTTACCAGTGACCGATTTCGATTACTGATCAATCAATAAATGATATCAATTTTAGAGAGCTTTCGGTGGCACGAACGACCTTCTACAAAGATTAACCTGATGCCCTAAATTTTTACAAAGAGTTGTTTTGGTATTATAAACCTTTTTTTACATTTCATGTTCTGACTCTTCAGGAACAGCATGGTATACCATTTTTTGTCATTACACTGGCATAACTTCTCTTCGTGTGGTGATCCTTTTAACTCATTTTTTACTCGTCTGGTAAACGGCCCTTTCGTTTGACTATTTCAATTTTAATGTACTTTTATTTTTGGTAAATAATAATTGGTGTTTGTCAACAACATTCGATGTGTTCTATTTACTTTTTAACTTTACTTGTTACCTTACAATTTAGTTATCCTTGTGTTTCCATATTATACTTCTATTTCAAGGATTAGATTTCAATTTTTTCATCGGATGTAAAATTACATCCCTAAAAAGTAATAAAATCACATTAATTAAAAATTGTAGAACTACAAAAATGAATAAAATTAGGTAAAGGAAACGTAGCGGTAAAAGAAGGGCAAGAATGAATAAGATCTCTTTATTTAGTATGTGGGCAGAAACATAGAGCACCAACTCTCGACTCTCGTGTTCTTTGTGGTTTCTCTGAATTTGTTAATTTAAATATTCCAAATTTCTTTTGATTCACGAATGAATTTCAAAACATTCCAGATTTTGAATTATTTGAGGAATCTTTTTTCAAAGAATCAGACGAATTTTATAGTTAAAAATCTTGTGATATTGTGACAGGCGGCCATTCATGCTCACCAGTTTGACTTTAAAGGCTTCAGCTCACATGTCACTTGTTTATTTTGGTTTTTAACTTAGCCTTTGAGTACCTTGTATTTTTTGAAGTGGATATTTTAAGTTTTATGGCCATGAGGTTGGCTTAGTTTTACCGATGCTGAACAATTTCCAAAGCATCAAAAGACTTGACCAAATAGAAAATTTATTTATTCATGCGAGCGACTGCAACACTGTGCATTGCAAAAATGAGCATCCGTAAAAAAGGCAAACTTTCCTTCCATGCAAATCGACGCATTCGCATTGGGTCGATCTGTCGTCATCGATCATTGGCTGGAGTAACTCATAAAGTGCTCAACCAATGCCTGCCACATTTCATTGTTCGGATTGAGAAGAAACGAGTGGAAAGTAAGCGAAAAATAAGTGAACTTACCTGCTGATCGAACTACAATTTTCCGGCCGGTGTTCTTAGTCAGATCAACGCTTTCCGTGAGATCTTTGGCAAACCTGGGTGAAAAATCCGTTCCAATTCCCACGGGATCTCCCTCCGTGAGGTCAACGAAGATCAGACATATCGCCAAGGACCAAAAGGCTAACGCCAGCCAATTGCCCATGGTCGGCCATTTCGGTTTTCCAGTCGTCGGAAAACGTTTCATTTTATGGTTGATCTTACAGCAAAAAACTAGGGTTATGGTATCTGTTGGAAGAATTTTGACATGACTGATCACGACTACTCTTCACCCGGAATTAATGCATCCTCGACAGAATTGTGCGAGTTCCGGTAGCGAAAAAATTCTCTGATCCAGAGCTTCACGAAGATCTTCGCCGAGAATTATATCTGAAACTTTGCCGTATGAAGAAAAATATTCCTCTATCGATGTTCCTGAAATTGAAAAATTGAAAGAACATTAGAAAATCATCCACCAACATGAATAATTTCATGAAAAGAGCATTAAAATCTGACAGGCGACATTTGTGAAAGTGGTACGCAAGAAACAGTGGTTGAAAAAAATTATAAAAAGAACACAAATATTGTGGAATTTGGTATCTCACAATGGTTAAGAAACTGATAGACCTTAATGATCACTTAATAAGTTTTATTCTAAGGAATTACAAGTCTCAATCACGTTGAATTAAAGGTACCTTGTTTAGAATCTTTATTTTTCTATGTAATTTCTGTGTAAGGTAAAAATAATGCGATCATTAATAAGGGACGAAAAACAGAGTAACTAAAATTTTTTATTGTTCTTCGTTCATATTCCAATCAAGAACATTACATACATCTTCATCATAACATTTATCAACATTTATTACATTTATCAATTTATCAACATAAATTACATAAAATACATGGATTACATTTATCCAAAGAGGTAGAAAAATTTTCAATCAACTGCAATCGCTTTCTGAAGAGAAAACATCTTTTGTATGATTGCATGTCTAATTTACCTTGTGGGTTTATTGTTGTTCTCCTTTGGTGTTGCACCATTTTTGTTTTCACAATACACTTGTAGAATTATTTATTACCTCAAAAGACCATTTCAATTAGTTAACAAAAACAACGAAAATAGTTACGATCATGATGGAAACGTTTCAATAAAAGTTTGCAAGACAGATGGACGGTGAGTAAGTGGACAATAGAATTTATTTGTAGAACAATTACATTATATGAGAAAGATATAGATACCATTCTGCTTTCAATTCCTATACAAGAGCACCTTCATGAAGAAAAAGGATTATACGTTTTGTCTAAAAAAAAAATATTTGTAACTGTTAATATTAAATAAGTTGTTTGTTGTCTTTCTCCGGTTTGACTGCGTTCTCTCATACGACGAGCAAACAAAAAACCAGATCAAGAAGGTAAGGATTATGTGCCAAATAATACGTTTGGTGGTATACCAAATTATCCGGAAAATAGAATCAACTATTCCACTCTAAACAATGTAAAATGATACACTTAAATAAAATAAACTTAAAAAAATTGTGGCATTAAATTAAGCTAAATTGAACATTATCATATATTTTAAATTAAAGGTCTCACTCTACAACTGGTGACAGCGATATCTCAAACAACCTTACATCAAAAATAAAACACGTTACCTACACCAGTCCGAAGAACAGCAGATAAAATCGAAAATCTCTTGAAATCCATATATAACATAAAACCAGTCAAGGCTTTAATTAAAAGAGAATTGGGCGTCAAACTGTATTAGTAACAAACACAGAAAAAATTCCATTTTCCATTTGGTCATTGTGTTTTTGATAGAACACAAACCGCTAATCCAGTGTTTAAAAAAAAGCTCCTGAACAATTTTAAACCAGTTTTAAAGATGAAGGACTAAATTTTTCCACAGCAATGAATTAATTTTACCGGAAAATTGCAACGTGATACAACAGTTTTCCCCCAAAAAATTACATTTCATGAATACGAAAATTGTGATGGATCTTCAGATTCATCGGAACTTAGAAATTGATTAATGATACTGTGGAATGAACACGACAACAATTTTTAAATTTTGGTGGAAAATGGGTGCCAAGTTCCACGTCAGTCACTTAGAAAAACACCAAGCCTGACTCAAGTAAAAAATATGACTAGAAAGAAATTGGTCTGCTGAAAATCAGACACTTCGAAAGGTAAAACTTCTATTTTCCTCATCTCTTTCGCAAAACCACATATCTGCATAATCGGAAATGCAGTGGCTCCAAAGGAAAATTGCGAAAAACGACGTTGGTTCTTACAGAAACAACAACATGTATGTCGATGTCTCGGATGTCTTTTCTGTATAAAATAAAACCCACCAGATTTGATTAATAAAAATATCAAGTTAATGCATGCATTTTGATTTAGCAAAGAAATGAGAAATTGGTTGGAAGTAAAAATTGAAGGGAATCTAAACGAAGTAAACAAACCGGAAACCCATCTGCGCTTCTGTTTTTTAGAGAGAATTTCCTGAAGAACTCGTGATGAGCACTGTCAACCTCTTAAGTCCAACATAAGATCAAGCTCCATCTAACTGAGATGTCCCTACTTTTCATGAGAAACGTAGCCCTCGGGTTGCAAATCATACTTATTTCCCTTTAGCTACCTAAATTTTTTTTTATTAAATTTCTCTGATTCTGCATTTCAATCTAAGCTCATTAAATGAAGTGTACACATGAGATACGTTTCAATTCACCAATGACATCTTCACTTTTAATGAATATACCAATGACACGTTTCTGCCGTGTTACATGGGGGAGAATTTATCCATTGCATGGAGAAAATTTTAAAAACTGACCTGCATCAACCCCTAGAAGAGACAGCCACGCACTTGAAGCATCAGAACTTATCGAACAATACCTCCTAAAGGTTTTTTTTACCTCCAAAATTCACCTGCGTATTGTGTAACAATACTAAAACTTTTCATCTCTCATTCATGGAACCTTCCTAACTTGGTTCAATAACACGAGATGAAAAATTCTGAAGAGCTTCGTTTTGAAAAAGGTTAATCCCACCCTCTCGTAATGTATTGTAAAACCAATCACACAGGCATTGAATTGCCTTCACGTTACAATTTCCGATATTATGCCAACCAAAAACAGAAGAGTTACGTACTGCACACATTACTTGAAAATTTTCTTAAAGGCTTCCTTAGAGAAATCCTGCAATTCTTGGGCATCGCTTGATACATCCCGAATAACTTTCTCGTATCATTGCTTACCTACTTTTCTAACAAGTTACTTTTGAGTTTTAAATTATTTAATATTATGTGAATTGCAAAAGGGTACAAGGCTTTGTGTGATGTACTGTGTACAAGGCTTCAATGTTAACTATTTCCTAAGGGAATGATCAAAACTTAAGTTATGTCATAAATGAATTCCTCCCCAATGACCTTTTAACACTTTGAAGCTAGTTATTTAAATTGCATTCTATGGGTCCCATCTTCCGATGATGGATTTACACGAATCCACTCTTTTTCTTCCACAATTTTTACTCTATATCAAAGAACTAAAAAAAATAACTACTGGTTTTTAGAAAGTTTAAAGTAAATTATTGCCTTTCTCAGCATCCTATTATAAAATATGAAAAATAATTCTGCATTTCATGCTAAAGCAAGATTCACAATCCTCCTGGTCTTTTGGTTGAACATGTCATAATAGCAAATGTAGGCCTACCGTCAGTATTTACACGCACAGCGAAGGTTTACATGTAGCAACGAGTCAAAATAATTGAATTAGTAGACAAAATATGAGAGATAAAGGGGAGAAGTAAGAAAGACAGAGAGAGAAGCCTTGGACTAAGCTCTTTGTTTTCTTCAATTCAAATGTAAATTACCTGATCAAACACGAATTAAATGGTAAGAAATTAATGTCACACCAAATGGAAGGTTGCTTCTGTTTAGTATGCCCGACTGCTTCGTAATTATTTACATTTATTTAGATTAGAATTATAAATGCTGGTGCGAATGAATGTCTCACGCGGAGAAAATAAGAAAAATAAATGGGAACGTCGTGCCGGCAGGCCTTTCAAAACGTGATAACACATACGAAGGATAAACTTAACTACAAAAGGACAAAAGTACAAGGCGCAATAATGCGAAATTTGTTGAATGATCAATGCCAAAATTGGCGGTCAAGCAAACACTCGGGAAATCATCTGAAGAATATTGATGTTTGAAAGGCATTGTGGAGTGTTTCTACTCAACCACGTGCTACAAATCGCCAGAAAAAACCTAGAAAACTCGTAAATGAAATTAATCTTCTTAAATAAACATTTTTTAATGAATTTACAACCACGCCTTCGCTTAAGTATTTTCATAACACACTGTAATGCAACAAAATTGTAATAAAGTAAATTCCTACGAATAACATACTGGGGTATTGTTGCTTGCTATTTGAAAACAAATAAGATGGAAGCATAATGTTAATAAACATTCCGTAGCCCGTAAGCTACAAATTAAAGTTGGTACATCAATATCTGTGTCAACTAAGGACACAATAATTTAAAATATATAAATTGCAATTAAATGTATACATATTTTACAAATTGTTTAATATCCATGAAGGATTTGATTTTCCTTGAAATGCTGTGACTCTTAATGAAATGATATTAACGGCTATTAATTATAAACAAAAAATTACTTTTAATGTATTCTCTTAATCTTCTTGAGAGAGTCATGCCTTCCATAATTTAAAAGGGAAACTATAAAAATTATGGTGATGCTCGGAATATTTAACTGGGAGCCGCCCAAACATAAAACACGGTCACGCGCTTTTAGTGTCCTAAAGCTCTCAACTTCTGTTATTCCAAATCATCGTGATGGATACATTCCGTCTAAACTATTCACTCAGGGCTAATGTATATGTCTGGCTAAAAAATTATGTTATTACATTACAATTTACATTATTATTACGTTATACAATTTACAAACTAATAATTTACAAAATAATTTTCCAATTATTAGAATTTAGGACAATAGGAAGAGAATTGAGAGACGGGAGGAATTTTTTGCTTGTTGGACAGAGATATCCTGCTGAGAAGTAAAATCAAGTCACAAAAGGTTATACAAAACGTTGGGGCTTCAACAAAGGGTCATAACCCGAAGAAAAAAACGATGATATTGGGAAAACCGTCCTGAAATAGTTGTATCCCTTACGTGCGAGTCATAATTTTGTTCCAAGTAACAAACTAATTATTACTTATACATAAGGTTGAAATCCACTAAAGTTTTCCTACGCTTCAATTATTGTCACCGGAGAAAAGATGTGAACTTTATGTATTTGGCATCTTGGTACAACTACATAAAAAATAAACAGCCTATTCCTGTTATCAAGCACCCTGGACATTCTTTTTGAGAGATGGCTACAAACAATCCTCAATGGCTCCCAAGCTTTACGGCAGAAATACCACTAATGGATTTTCAATAATCAACATAACATGTTTCAATAAAAGAAACATCAAATATGAGATCGCCTGCATTACTCAAGATCGGTTCCCGTGAAGCGGAAGAAAAGCGTCAACACCGCCAGCTGTGCTAACCAACTCAGAATTGTACATCGTAAAAATAAAACTTTAATCAAAGTCATCGATTTTTTAAAGAAAACAACAAAATACGTTTTTTCCTATCGCAATACTAAACTTTCTACATCGTTTACCAGTTTTCTTCTTCTTCCGAAACAAGCAAATAAAAGTTCGTTTCAATTGCTAATTTCCGGCAAAAATCTCTGTCGCTCGAGTTCGTTCGCATTTGTTCCGCAGAACACAGTCATTCGTTTTCTTTTGTCATGGGAAAGCGCCTTTACGGAGCTTTCATCCTTCATAAGTATTATTGATGGTATTCTTTTCATACGGGTATTCGTTCAAATTTTCTACGCGAGGGAAATTAATCGAATAGCTGACGAGTACCAAGAGGCCAGCAATACTTTGCCGGTATGATCCTAATTACAATGTACCCAAAGATATGAAAATTAATAGTAAAATAGAACTGCATTGTTTTTTGTGATTACTCTACGACACGAAGAGCCTCAAAAGCAATTTTCCAGGAAAAAGTGATCCAGTAAAGAATTTAAAAGCTGAAACACTTGGATTTTCCTGCTGAGGTCGCCATTGCCTGACAACTCTAGTTTCGGTAATGGTGAAAATTTTACTTAATTTATGCGTATGTTGCGCTGATATTATTATTTCTCTTATGTTGGTATTGTTTTTTTTTTGGTAAAGAAAAACAGGAAAAGTAAAAACAATTTCCATCACAAAATGGCAGCAAAACCCGCAAAAAACGTGACTCAAAGCAAACATGCAGAACTTTGTACAATCGATTTGAGTTTTGGAATCTTAGACGCCTTGCGTGTTTTCCTCATTCAGTTTTTCTCCGTTTTCCTGACTTTTTCCCTTATCAGCCACTAATGAAGGACTATATATAATACCTTATATATAGTGAATATTTTTACTAATTGAATAAACTACGTTTTTTCTTCTAAGGTGAAAACTTTTAGAACAAAACTAGGTTTTGAAATATTGAATAATTCCAGCAAACGTGTTTTGCAATACTTGGAATGTTGTCTACCAGAAAAATACATCTCGAAAGCTTCAACGAGCTTGAGAAAGAAATCAAACAATGCAGCTTTCTCAGAGCGAAAACAAATTAACTATCCTTATAGTGAGCTGCTTGTTATCACCTCCCATTTTCATTGCAGAAACTAAGAAAATTCAAAGCACGTCTTGGAAAATTTAGTTTCTTTTACAACAAAACACTTGTAAACATTCACTGTCATTCACAGTAATGTTCAAAATGGCAGCATTATGTTGTCATTATTATCGTTTGTTGTTAATACGTTTAAAACGAAACAATAGGCAATGACCCAGGATATGTGCCACCAGCATTATGTATTGTGAAAAGTTGAGAAAAATTGCTGTATATTATGTGCTGAATAATAAGACATCTTTCATTTTGTCATAAAACCACAGAGGTACTTCTGACATGTTACAGAGGTATTTGAATTCTTAAAAAAGTCACGGTAACTAACTGTTATTATTTAGTGCCACTTAAACATTTTTAACTAAAAAAATGGTTCAAAAGTGATGTTAACTTAGTAGAACAGGACAATGAAGATAATTAATTGAAATATTGAAAATTCAAGACAACATTTGGTCTAGCAACTTTTGTAGCAAGCTACAAATTTAAAATCTGTAAGTTTATAAATTTCATTCAGCGAGACGTGACAGGTTCAAATGATACAGAATTGGTTACAAGAAAATTGTGCAAATTAGGAATTATTAATACGATTCGACCATGAACGACCACCTACAATTAATGTTTTGTAAATTTCTCATTAAAATTTCTACAAATTAAGTTCTCAGGACTACAAGTAAAAAACTACTGGAACGAAGGTCATTCTACAAGTCTCATTTGACGAGCAATTGACTAGCCTAAAGGCAATCTGCTGAAGATAGGATTCTCGCTGACAACGTGATGAGAACCTCACCGTATTTTCATTTAATTTCTTTTCCATTTGACTTTTAATTTAATTTTCCACATTTGGTGGTGGCTACAGTCTAGAATAATATCAAAGTGTGTCGTTAAATGCTACACAGATTGACAACTGTAACTTCACATTACGACCAAAAGTATAGAGTGCATCTGGGCAACAGCTGGGTATGTCCAAACGTCGGAGTAAAAATTTGAAAGATGAAAAATGCAAATGAAAGCTCATTTAATTTTCCTTGAAATAAGCTTAACTGGGTTGTGAGACCGTAAAAGCAATTTTCAGGCCATTTCCAATGCGCGCTCGTTTTTATTCCAATCGCTAGACCTTTACCTATTATTACTAATTTAAATACGAATTGAAAACCCGTAAAAGTTCTGCTTTGACTAAATTTATTACGTGGGTATTCGTGATGTTTCAAACGTCAGGGTAACATTAATATCAGACAAGGTAAAATAAATTGAAGGACTTCCAGCGGAAACCACCACTTTACTACATTGTCCATAACGCCAGCACAGTATTTGAATGTAAATGGTAAATACAGTACAGATCTAGTTCCTTTTCCAATCTGTACCCTCTTTTTAACAATTTTTTAATATCTTGAAGCATTCGCGAAATGATTGACCACATCTATTTTAGTGTTTCCTATTGGTGCCAAAAATGAATGCATATTCACTGAATAACTCGTAGAAGCTTTGATAAAATGTGAGCCCTCAATGAATATCACATGAACCCACTGAAAATGTGTTACAGACTTCACTGTTAATTTGAAATTAGAACATTTTTTGTTCTTAATATCTTTACGTAGTTCAAAGCATTAGGAACCTAGCTAAGGAAATTGAGAAAGATAGTAAATATATTCAGCACATGAAACGATGAATGAATATTCCGGCCTAAATCACCATCCAACCCAATCCTATGACAAGGAAATAATAGAGGAGGTGATGCAAACCGATTTAATTTCTGCCAGTGATAAGTAAATTCATTTGGAAAGAAATATAGAGACAAACACAATGGTGAAGGCTGAAGGCAACCCGATGACGAGTTACGTATCGCAATTTACGTAACACCCATAAAAAGACTCCCAAAATTCTCAAATTTTATGCAAATATGCCTTTCAATGGCGAGAAAAATGGATCTCGTCTCTTTCCTTTTCTCTACATAAAATTTTCTAACCGATGGTTACCTCAGGGTAACAGCAATATCTAATTTAAATGTTGCCAGAGAGTGATTATAGTAGCGCCTGCAGAGCTGTATGACCTATTATTTTGTTTTTATTATTTTATGCCCACCATTACGGTATAATCCCAAAAACAGAAAATAAGCTGTGAAGCTCCTGAAGTTAAAATAAGCTCCAGCTGTAACCAATATATTCTTAAATCAATTCCCTTAAAATCACCCAATTGCTGCACAATTACTGTTAAATTCTTTTACGTTACAATTCACTTTTAGGAAAATATTTTTCTTCAATAATTACTTCAAATATTCTTGTAGGACTAATCAACCAATATCTTAATTATTCCGCCCTTAAAAAAATTTTAAATTAAATTAAAATCCAACCGATTCTTATTTGTGTAAACAATATTTAATTACTTAATATTTTATTATGTAGTTAAATAAAATGTAGTAATATGAAATGTAAAGAAATATAAATTTAAAAAAATATACCTCATCTGGGACCAAGACTAGACTAATACCGGAAAGGTGTAATTTTTACAACGCTTCACTGTGAAATTCCTATTCAACAGAAAAAACAACAACAGCCGTAAAAAACTAAAAATGTCGCTCATACCTGTTCGAAAGTGTCGCATATACGACGGAAGCCGAAAAACTCTAAAAGAAGTTTGCGTTGCTCGGGCTGACATTACCCAAGTAGCAGAAGAAATATTTGCAATTGTCACGTTTGAGTCATAAATAAATGTACGGAACCGAGGTGGCAACTAGTGAGGCAAAGAACAGAATAGATAGAGAGGAATTTAAATTGACGAAAGATGAAATTTCAACTAGGAAAATTATAGGAACGAGTACTCAGGTTCCAGTGAAGGGACTTTGTGAATCAACCGTTTTGTTTGGCCCGACAACATCATCAAATATTAAATAAAAATTTCAGATTTTCTAGGTGTGAAAAAAGTGTTATCCCTGCATATGGTCGAATCACCGTATCTCAAAATTTTTGTGGAATTTTTTAGTGATAGGTAAGCTGTAAAACATAGGTAGCTGTAGTCAGGCTCAAATCTATGGATGGCATTCTTACGTAAGAAGCGTCTGCAAGGCATTTGACATATCAACTAAGTGAGTAAAACAAAAGGAAAGCATTAAAAAATAATCAGAAGCCTGTCTGCTGCGGAGTAAACAGTACAAAACAGAAAAGTACTCAAGAGAGAGCTTAACAAATGCAAAATAAAAATATTTATAGCTGTCTAGGTATGATTTGTACTGTTGCAACGTGCTGCAATGTAAGATCACTTTGGTATATGCCCAAATATTTGCTGATAAACTATTTTCTATGAAGTATTAATAGTTCCTTACATTACGTAAAATTATTGCACTATTATAACTTTTTTAGTAAAGGAATTAATTATTTATAAAAAGCTTTATGTCTATTTAATCGTTAAGTATATATTACACTCACAAATTGGCGCCAAAATAATGACAAAAACATTGACAAGTAAAAATTTTGGCTTCTGAATAAGCGTGAATTTATTATAAAGTTATAGTAGTAATTTTGTATCTGCAAAGTCTGCAAAGGGCATTCCAAACTATTACGAAGTACAAAAAAGTAACCAACACCGTTTTCAGTAATCAACACAGCTGTTCTGAGGCTCTTGGCCAACCAACGAGATCCAATTTTTTTAAACAAAAAATTGTCTTTTACTGCCACGTGTATTTAACACAGCTGTTGAAAATAGAAAAAGAAGAAATGGTGACAAAATTATTGGCATCAAATTTTAAATTAGAACTTAATGAAATTAAAATATGAAATGAATTTATTTTATGAACTATCGCTATTATAATTTAAACGCGACGGCCGCTTAACAGATTAAATATGTGTAAGCGAGTAGATTATGTTTTACTTGAGTAATTAATAAATAGAGCTCTTTAGTATTATGAAATATGAAGTTTCTAAAATGTAATTATTTAAAATTTCACTACAAAACTAAATTACACATTAAGTTAGTTAAGTATAAATTATATCACCCTCATGAACATGAAACATTGGTTGGAGTGGTCTCATTATTGTATGATTAATGACAAGTTACTGGTAATCCTGTATCTATGCCTAATACACCTGTTACACCTAGTACACCTAAATGAACACACAGTTCCTACCGAACTCTGGCATGTTCAAAAAAAAAATTTACTGAATATTAGCGACCAAGTTCTTTAAAACAAAGCAAAATTAATTTCCCTTTCCAACAAAAGGAAATTCATTTTACTGTTTGTGCTGTGGTAGGAGAGCACCGTGGTAGGAGAAACTTAAATGAGAAAAAATATTAATTTTATAAATACTAAAAAGAATTCTTCTCTTTAAGGAAATCTTTTAACGTAGAAATTTTCAATATAATTTTTACCAAAGTTTTTCAGTTGTCGCATCAGTGACATGAGACTTCGAGATTAACTGATAATAGAAGCAGAAGAAAAGTGTAAAGATTTGTCACGGGTCAAAAAGAATATTGTTAAAGTGCCAGAGACTAAGAATTAATTTTCTTTTGAGAAATCAAAAGAGAAGACAAATCTGTAAAGCGTGTGATACAACTGGATAGCGACAGAGAAAGTCAAGTGGTTCAACTAAGAGTTTGGTTTGGTGGTGGCTGATCAGACAACTAGTTTCACAGTTTTGGAATTTCGACATACGTACATATGTACATTAATTAAATGGCAGCATTTTGTGCACTATTTTGCCTTGAATCCCTTGAAAAACAGTACAAGGTTGCACTATTGGTTCTGCGACATCGTACGGAATCATATGTTTGTGACGGAATTTTGGATAGTGTTCTTCACTGATTTGTCTATATTGTTGGGGATGTTTACGGCACAGAGTTTGATATGAAGAAAATTTTAGATGTTTTAAGAATGGAAATTTGGCATTTTACGTGACCCACAACTTGGTCTTCTTTCCTTGTGTGTCCACCTTCCTTCAATACCATCCCCCGTTCTGAGCTTTGTAATCTGCTTTTATTTAAGTTGTAGTTTCTACAGATATTGTTATGTGCACTTTAACTAAGTGTAAGACTTTCGCTTTGGCTTTGTAAGGCTCTTTCGCCGGCTTAGATGAATAGTTTATTAACGAAGTGTTGTGTTTTATGTTAGCTTTTTATTTCTATTTCTGTGAAGAATATTTGTAATTTCTTTAGATTGAAGCGAACACTCTTAACGTTACAAACGTCACCTTAACTACTGATCACTAAATCACCGACCGAATGTATCACTGAATGACTCACCAAGTGATATCTGAATCTCTAGCAAAGAATTACTTGCTATGTGTCTTGCTATGTGTGTAGCTTGTATTGGTTACTTAACTATACGTACTTAAAAATCAAAGAGAACGGTAGTCCCGCCAAAAGTTCGAGTGAAGGTGAAACCTTCTATGGTTTGGAAAGGTTTAGGACGACAGATACAATAACTTTGTTCTTTAATCCCAAAAGGAAGTACAAAAAATTGTTGGCTTTGTAGTGCTTGGCACCTATTGTTATATGTTTTTGGTTCTTGGAATATACCACCTATTCTAATCAGATAATCCATGAATGAAATGAATGACTGATAGCTACAGTTATAAAATTAATAGTGTCAAAGTTTTTGGAACTGTATTGTGATGTAACATATTATGTTAGTGGGACAGGTAATTATTTTAGTGTATTCAATCCGTACATTACTTTGGTATCTTTACTGCTTTACTGCTTAAAATTTCAATTTATCTTCTGAAAGCAGTATTTAAAATTATTGCATATAAACTTAAATACAGTTTTTATTAATTTCTGAAATGTTTATTAAAAATATTTTCCTAATGTTAACAGTTTATTAAATGTGATTCCTTTAATATCTCAGGCTAAAATCGTCTGCTTTCATAGATTACCCAACTTTTTCGGTACTTTTAAACTGAAAATAAATTAAACAAACACAGCAAAGCTAAATGAAATTCAGAAAAATTAATTGATTAATTAAACTGAAAGGTCTCCTATAATAAAAATTCTTGGCTCTTTAAATGGAATTTGCACCATTTTTGTTCCCCGTGGATGTATTTAACTCATTTGTTCTTTGCACTGAACCTTTTTTTATTATACAATAATTTGTATCATTTCCGATGCAATAATTTTTCCCCTTCTCACCTTTAACATTGTATTCGGATGTCGTACTCAATTTACTTTCTGATGCCTCACACTCAACAAAAACATTAAAAATATTCATAGAATTTAAATAACAAAAAAGACATGTAACCTTCCTCTTTCAAAAAAAGCTTTCTCGTCAACTGTCTTCGACAATCGTAGGCAGTCACTTGTGAATTTCTGAAAACCTCGCTAAGCACAAATGATTTTTTTGCCGAAATTGGTTTCATTTGCAAATTAACCTCAAATACGCCGATTTCGCATGTCTCCCCGGTGAGAACAAAATAAAGTTTTGGTACTTCGTCATTACCCAATTTCTTCACCTCTTTCTTGTGTAAAAGGTCTTATCAACAGAAAATTATCATTCGCTCTGATATTTTGCGTAACCGAATTACGACAGAATACGTTCACCTGGGCCACAGACGCCGGAATGTTTTTGATAAGAGCTGAAACTATTAAGTAAGATAGGAAAAATATTAATTCCGACTAAATTGTTCATCGAGATAAGAAGAAATTCTGATTTGTTTTACACACAAAATAGAATTTTTTTTCAATTTTTTTGAAGAAACCTCTAGAAAGGTTTCAAAACAGACCTATTTTCTTTCAGTCAAGTGGTAGTTATCGTGCTTAACTTATCCATTACTCTATTGAGAAGTGTTTTTGCCTTATTTCACAATTATATTTTGCTTATCTATAAAACGATTTCGTAATTAAAATTTTGTTGTAAGAGTTGATGAGAGAAATTAATATTAAGTAGATTATCATAACTATACCTTTGTAAAAAATAAGAATTAGATTCAGAATTAGAACTGCTGAAGTTATTATCAACTCACTTTACACTATTATTTTGAAATCTTCCTCAGTGGCACACAAATATTTCTTCTACTACTATAATCATCAGAAAACAAAACTATAATCCTAGGAGTTTCCTATTACAGTATAACATTCAATGTTCTCACAATGTAATTTAAAGTTTTGCGTGGACGGTTTAAATCTGTTATTTATAGAAGTCAATGTCAAGGTCTGATGTCTGGTGCTTTAAATGTGAGCTCGGCCATACGCTTTGGCTCCCAGACTTTAAATGAGTAAAATAATCCATTCATAATGATGGATGTTTTATACATGTGACAAAATGTCTCGAATCAGCAATAATAAGAAAAGAAATGAACCATTAAAATATCAGGCAAGAGTGGGAAAATCACAAGGTGAGAGCGCTCTTGTACTGTTATGGACGAAAATGGCAAAATACAAACAGGTTCTGACGTAAGTTTACGCGAAATTAAGCACTTTTGTATTCTGGGAAAGATGAGAACAACAGACTTGGCAATGACAAATAACTACAACCAATAAGTGGGACAAAAGTTGCTTTGAATGAAAGTAAACAAAGTACTAAAAACAAGGCAAGTTTGTCAATTCGTATGAGGTATCACAGACCGCGAATTTTTCCACTACTTAACAATTCAGAAAACAATGACAATAACTTATAATTAAAAACCACTAATCATTATACTAAATTTTAACCGTATAATAATAATTTTTAAAGAGCAAACTATTATTATTTTACATTTGAACCAATGATAGGAATCCTGACATGATCATAACATGAGATACATTACAACGTGAGCTGCATAATTTTAAGGAAAAGTCAGGAACGTTTTTATTTGAAAGATGTCTAAAACAGGTGTGTTTGATTAAACAGGTTCGGCTCACACTACTGTTCATCTGAGTCATTGGTTTTTCATATTCATCACCCACAATAACCGGTTAGGATTCACAAAATTAGAACCTCTACAATTTTACATGAAGCACTACCAGCAAACTGAAGTTAACTCATGCAGTGACTTAATTAATAGACTTAAACTTTAACAAACTTTAACCTAAGTAGCCAAAACGAAAATTCTCCGCCTGTGTCAAGTATTTATGTTCTCATTCCTACAAAGGTTTTTCCACTGATTCATCCATTACATTCAGGTTTACTTGCTTTGATAAATTATATCTCAATTTTGTACAATTTGTAACGTTTCCGAATCATTCAAATTGATTTATCCATTAAGAAACCCATTAATGTCCTTGCACATGTGCAGGGTCCTTTGAACGTTTTTAAAATAAAATCCATGGAACGCAGAAAAGGTTTGCGAGAGGTGCGCTTAACGTGAGGGATTTTAAATAGCCTTTCTCCTGTTAATGTAGGTCGAGACCTCTTGTCTAGGTCTTGTTTAGTCTTATGGATTTAGTCATTAACATTAAATAACAGTTAAAGTCACTGAATCCAACTTTTAGTAATTAGTAGTAGTAACTTTTAGTAAAAATTAGATTTACCATTTTAATACAAAACTGCCTGCTAGCTCAAACGATCACCAATAATTTTAAACAAAGCTTTTTATGTGACGTACCAGGTAGTTTTCCGCTTCTCCTTTTAATTCATAACTTTAAAACAAAGTCAAATGAAAAATTAATCAACAGCAGAACCACACTCGAAAACCACCACTCGGTAATAATTCAAAACCAATCAATCAAAAATTAATCTTTAAGTTTTCTGTTATCTACGTACGCAGATAGCATGCAGTTACTGGTAAAACCATTTGCCAAACGTCCTGCGGTCTGTCCTTTTAAGAATTTTCGACAAGTTATCTAATCACGATTTAATGTTTTTCACGTAATTTTTTTTATACAAACCGAATTAACCCATGGTGTCTCTTGTTTTGAGAGAAATATTTCGTAGCATTATTTACAAAAGTATTTTTTAATATATTTGCTGCATTCAGAGAGTGACTACGCACTGCTAAACAAAGACCAAGGATACTGACATACAAGAGAACGTAAGCTTTGCACACAGCATAGTACAAACTCGGACTAATTTGAGGTAGAGCAAGAGATGACCCCAATAACCGTTTAAGGGTTTACCTGCTGCTTTAACAAACGGCGAAAATGTCCCGCAATTTACTTAATCGTACTGTCTGAAGTAAATTTTCAGTAGAGCCAAATGCAAAATTACACATTCATAACAGGCCCCGGGGGGGGACAACCTTTTGCGTGAAGGTTGTATAAGAGCACTACTGAAGTAATTACTAAATGTTGCTCATAGACGAGTCGGATAGATTTGTATGTAATTCTTACATTTATGCGACATCACTGTCTACAAAAGAAACTTAAAGGTAAATTGTAAACCGAAACGATGAAGGTTCCCGCAATTGCCATGTTCGTAACGTAAATAAAACTGCATGGATCCATAAAAAGGGCAGAATATTCTACAATTGTACTTAAGAACCGTGAATGTTCACTGATTCAGTAGTCGTGTAGTGTAAAGTTTATAAACAATTCTTTCAACCAATGTATCCCAGTTTTTTAAACAAACATCACAACCACCTCACGATATCCGAAAAGTTTAGTGATTTGGCGGTCATGTGAGACAACGTGGGGCCTTGCACATAATTTCAAAGATTTAGAAATCAGTATGATCTTTCTTGTTTTACTGACCATAGACTCTCAAATAAAAATGTACTTCAGTTAAACAGTTTCATTAATTTGAAATTTAAAAAAAACTTAATCAGTAGAAGTAATCATATCAGATTTGTTTAAACTAACGATTCGTATTGATGTCACCAAACCTAGTATTCCGATACTCAAGCAATAATATTCTAATGGCACACATAATAATTTTTCAGTACCTTCAATTTGTTTCTTGAATCTACAAATATCCGTAGTGCAACACGAGTTATGCACATTATTTGTTTCTTTAAAACTATCTCACACGAAACTGAGTTTTATTTTTATGTTATTTAAACTGCAGAGTTCATAGTGTCAACTGGATTTTCAATAATCACTTCACATTCAATAGTAATTTAATGGCACGTAAACGCGTTGTCACAAATAATTGCTTTCATGAAATCACTCAAACTTGTTTCCTTTTGTATTTCCTTCTTTGCGGCGTTGAATTCAATTCAACTTCAAATGGCAAATTCACACGTTATTTTTTTCACAATCATGATAAAAATCCGTCTGGGAAGGACAGAGGGCCAACACCAAAAATACTACAACTAATCAGCACTATTTGGCCGTCGTTCAGAAAAATGTCATGCCGCACGGTACGAACTAACAGAAAGCTATGTACACTCTGAACTAAAAGAACATCACTTCTGGACGAATATTCTCAGGCCGGTGTGACTAATGACTGATGAAAAACAAACAATTTCGTTACCGTAATGGTTGCCGCGGTTCAGCCTTGATTTTTCCACCCGACCTACCTTCTACCTGTAAATACGACTGGTACAGGTTGATGATTCTCACTTTGAAGGGCTTGTCCGTGATATTGGAACTTTGTCCTAGTTGTTTAGTTAAACCAACCGGCTAATGAATTATCGAGCAACGACAAACAAACACGTGATTTTTGTGTCTATCATTTCATTTCACTAAATTTTAATAAGTCTTATGTACTACATCATGTGCATTTATACATTCATCCCAACTCTTGTTAGTTTATTGGTGAAAATTTCTGTGGGCCTCTTGGTAACTGCATGCGATTGATATACTGTTAATAAAAAATGACTAATTATTTTCTATTTCCAGACATCTTGAGTTAATTTTGGGCTACGAATTTTTGAAGTGAAAGATGTAATCTTTGAAAAATAAAGGAAACTACTCAATTCTAAATAAGTAAACATTACTAAGTATGATTTTTTGAAACCACATAAAGAATAATTAATTTTTATCATATATTTTTCTATGACCATGTTCACTCCTGAAAATGTATATATTAAATTGTGAAATTCATAAAATTGAAAATCACATATAAACTACGAAAATACGAAAGCACAGAAGTTTACCTAATACACATTGTTGTTGAGAGATGAAAATGGGAGAAGTCAAAGGTACTTTAAATTCATCGAGATGAGTTGTTCGGATATTTAAATTAATAAATTAGTCTGAATTAAGGTAACATGACCATAACTGTTATATGACACATTGCGCTAAACGTGAAAACAGGACTGAAAAGGTGAACTGTGTCAAAAACAACCTAGTTCAGTTCTCAGCACCCGATGAAGAGTAAAATTTGTCTAGAAAATTTTGGCCTTAGGACATCTTAATCACATCAGGACGGATCGATTCTGCAGTCAAGCTTGATTCCTGCAGACCAGGCTGTAAACCTTTAAATTCATAATGCTGCGCAAACATTGCTATCAGTGAGTATTTCCACCTTGCACTCTGATCCCATTTGGATTTTGGATTTTTACTACTCTTTTTTCCAACCAGGCTTTATAATCTATTCACGACTGCCCGAATTTTTATGATGGGTTAACAAATCTCTTATTTGTAGTTGAGAAGCATATTATTTTGAGAAGGATTCTATCCTCTTTTATTATGTTGAGTCACAAATGGTAGGGTGCTGTCTTAATTGGCTGTGTGAAAGTCAAATGTGGGGTGCAACATAAATATTTTTGACAATCCTTAAAGCAAAATCCTTCCTAATTAAACATGGATTAGCATTAACATCAAAAGTAATAAATAAACCTCCTTGTTTGATAAAAAATTTTATCAAAACATTGGTTGTTTTCTTCACTTTCCGTTCAATAAGTAATAAGCAATTCTTTTTTCATGTTGGCAAAAAGTTTTAACCCTGGGCCAGATCTATAAAATTGGCAAAAGTAAACTGAGATGTCATGGGCGATGCCAACTTGGTTTCCCGTCAGCGAAATATCAAAAATGTGATGCTGGACGACCGGCAGCACTTAAGCATACGTACATTCGAGTGGGAATACGCATAAAAACATAAAGTTTGGCACATATCTATATAAATAATTCATATCTATCTAACCCAGTGAAAAAGCAGTCCCACAGCTACGATTGTTGTAGACATCGGAGTAAATGCTTATCAGTGTGTATCACAGCTTTGGAAATCCTATTCTAGGTAAACAAAGAAGTAATCTAAGGAGCTTATTGTTAAGTGAGAAATAATTCATTAGGATTAAACACATTGACAATTTCACATATAAAGATCAAAAAATTGAGGTTGTTCCACTGCACTCTGACAAATAAGAGTGGATTTCACGGATTTGCATAACTCATTTTTTGCAGATTGTGACAAAATGTTACTTGACCTTCAAAAATTATTCTAATAAGTTGGTTTCGTCAATTTTTTCAGTGTTTATAACCTCAAAATCTTCATCGGGAATATTTATGTAACAAGATTTGCTTGAAATTAATATACAGTGTCATCTAATTAAAAACTTGATGCCGTGAAATATACAAGTTATAAATTTTCGTGCAAAAAATGAACGGTCCGTCCGTTTTGTTATTGACACATGACACTGTGTTGTCACATTGACTTCTTGATAACGTGGAGGACCACAAAAATGGCGTCACTGAGCAAACTTTCTCTGCCAAATTAAAACGTACTGCCGATAGTTTTGTTGCCCCAGTTCAATCTGCGACATCAATTTACAATTAATAAAAGGCAACACAAGTAAACTTTTAGAATTCGGTAAAAAGGAAAACGCAGAAATAAACTTTCATTAAAATCTGTTGAAGAAGGGGACTGGTGAGAGGAAAGCATTAAATGAAAAAATGCAGGTGTGTGATGAAACATGTGATAAGCTAGAGTTGTAAGCAGTGAAATAAAAATCCGTAATGAAATAAAAAATAGGTTTAGATGATTATAGACATCAATTAATCGTACCAGTTGTATTTTATTATAAATGCAGGCGTTATGTTTCTGTTTGAAATTTTACCGCAAATAACTGAACGTCTGCCTAAATCATATTTCTGACGAGCATGTCAAAAGGTGAGTTGCTTTCCACACTCCTAAAAAATGTAATTGTCGGAGTTTCTCTGTGAAACTCCAAAGGCTATTCTCAATTTTCAAAATGTCAGCCATTTTGATAATTCAACACGAGTGATTTAGTGTGACAAGCGAACATAAATTAAACACCTAATTAATAATCTGTTGGACACACAAAAGAAAATCCGTTCAGTAACAACAAAATATGATTATTTGGTCGGAGAGTTGAGAGCAAGTGTACACAAATTAAACATGAAAAATCAATTTTATTTATTTTGCTCCATATACGCAGAGAAGGAAAAGAAAAGCACACGGACACACACACACGAGCAAAAAGAGTACCAAGTTCAAGAACAGTGTGAACATCTGCTCGCGTATAGCGATGGAAATTGTGAATACCGCGCAACACGAGGAAGCTAATTTGTGCTTTTTCTCTTTTACAGAAAAACCTCTTTCTAGGGAGGGAAAATGCAAAAAGAAAACAAAAAACGAAATTAATTTTGTACGCATTTTCAACGGTAATCGGCTTTTCAAACGACATTTGTCTTCTGCCACGACGGAATTTTCTCTTTCATTGATTTTTTCCCTCCCCGCTGTGCACCGCAATGTGATAAACAAAATGCTGTCAACTCCTTCGGACCAGTTGTTTGACTTCTACAATACATTAAAAGTGGACGAAAAACGAGTGGAATTCAAAAGAGACCAACGGACTGAATTCTGAAATAATTACCTTTTGTTTTCCCGGGACGAACTGGTGTTGTCTTCCCGTGTATTTTTCACTGGTTTCCAATCGAACGGGCAAAAAAAATTGAAAAAGCTTCACGGCAAAACTTATGTAATTGCAGTAGCATTACGTAACTCGATGCTGATGTCGGTGATACCGAAATAATTGAAAATTCGATAGAAAGAAAGGAACGAACCTACACCAGTCACAAAACAAGGGGAACGTCTTCGTTTTTCCCGTCTGCCCCCTTAAACGTTACAAACGTTTGTATTGTTTCGTTTGCCGTATGTAATTGAGACTATTTGCGATAAGAATACAACGTTCAACGAAACGCCAGCGTCTACTTTCGTGTAAAGGCAGTTTTTATTCAAATTCGAGAATGAATTTGACATGTTTAAAACTGGGATATTTATTATTCAGCACAACCCGTTCAAGTGCATGACAGCGACTGGTAAGCTCCTGATTCCCTGAAAAAGTCCATAGAGTGTGTGAGCAAATCACCGACCGCCGCAAACGTCCGCAACGCACTGATCGTTGGGCCCTCGCCGCTGTGGCGTTGCTTTCAGAACGCAGACACAAAATGGCGACCAAATTTCCCAACATTTGACCCCCGCGCGCCCCGGACTTCCTTCCCTCGCAGTAGCGGACGCCGGGCCCCATCAGCTGATTTCCTTGCTGGAACGATTTCTTTCTGACTGTGTCGCGTGCGCCGTCTCCAACGAGTTTGCGCTGTTTCCCATCGAGGAACGGTCTTTTTTCCGCCATTACCACCCATCACTAGGACATTGTATCAGCTGTTTTATTCCAATTGTGATGGATTTCTAGGAGCCCACGTCACCCCCTAATGGTCAAATATTAAATTTTTCTTCGTGTGCATGGCAGATTTTACTTTCTCGGACAACAGCCTCCTTTTTGTATTGTTTCAAATCATAATTCTTTTAGCCAGGAGAGGTCAGTTCCTCAATTTTGCTTAACCGAAAATTTTACACCTCTCAGCTACTCCTTCAGAGAAAACCATCTTCTCGTTACTTTTAGTCTTAAACTACAACATTAAATTCCGAACTGTTGGTTGTCAAAACAGGTGAATTTAAATTAAGTAGAAACTCGAATGAAGCAGCTCATTTTGACCAAGTGGTTACATATGGTTGCTCTATTTGCTGGTTTGCTATTTGCTAGCCGGAAGAGAGGTGTGCTTGGAATACTGGAAAAAATTCTAAGGAATGTTAATTTATTTAAACGATCTACAATTACACGTGGCTTTATGTTACAAAAAAAAATCTCTTCACAGTGTCGGTGACGGGCACGTTTTTGTTTTCTTCAGTGTGTAAAACCCAGCGGCATTGGTGGTGTTAGTAACCGAATATTTCCTATATTCTGATGTGGTTTGGGTTAAAAATATTGCCCGCTTCGCCGTATTTATTATTTCAACTCAACAGCCTTAAATCCTTGGAATTTCTGACGGTGGTAGAGACTGCAACTGTTTGGTGGTTATGTGTTCAAATCAGCTTCGATAATTACTGCGTAAATTTCTATTTAAATAACTCAGTTCATAATAAAATTCGCATGGGCGGACTCACGAATTAAAGAGAAGTAACAAATTTCTTAAGGGACAATAAATAATGAAATATAAAAACAAGAAAATAATAAATATAGAAATTGAAAAATATGCATTTTTACAGAGGAACGTCACTTTTTCATCGTTTGCGTCTCAGAATAGTAACTTACTAAAACAGAGTTTGAAGCTGCTATCTAACAGGTAAAAGCGGTTTTCTGGGTTGTTTATTATGCGGTTGATAAGACAACCAATAATTTCTTCATTTATGCTTATTAATGTACTTTACTTGGTTTATGCGTTACTACCTGTTCTGCCTCTAAAGCTTCGAGATTCATTCTTAATTCTCGAACTCTCGAATTGCAAATTTTGTGAAACTCAAGACAATGAAACTATTGTTTTCTAGTGCCCTTTCAAATGCGGGTATCTAGCTAAATTGTCACAGAGTTAAAAAGTAGTAATTACGTCTCGAGGTTGACAGAATCTACGGTACAACGACCGAAAAATCAGACTCCAAGACCCCAATAAAGGTTAATTAGTTTACTCGTACCTGGTTCCCTCAATAGCTGGGCTAGTTTTTAAACTATGACAGCTTCACCGCCCTTCTGCATCGCCAAAATTTGCCAGATGACAGACTTGCTGGTTTGTGATTACCGTGTTTACTGATTGTAACTTGCCTCGTTTCTTTCAAGGACTTTTCTCGAGGACACTGGTCCTACGCCTCTCATCTTCATTTTAGACTAGGACTCGCACAGACTAGAGTTGACTGCGAACTATTCTCATGAAATTGCCTATGTTCCCGTTGTTGTTCTTTGCGGACATCATGGCGGCAAAAAACACTTTGGTGAGGCCTGTCTTCAAGTTCATCCAGTGCTGATATCTTCAAGGTGCCATTTGTCCTGAAAAGTATTTTTGTCTTTTACGTAACAATTCTATAAAATTGATTGGTATCTCTCGAATCCCTTAATAACTTATTACGCAACTATCTTATATAATTTGGCTTAGAAACTGGGTAAGGCAACATGTCTTTTCTTGTGCTGCCTAGACTTGTGGAAAAGTATAATTTCCCTGAGCAATTCTCAATAAATGAAATTACAGCCGGTAATTTTATTTTTGACATTTTGGTGACACTATGATGTACTTTGCGCTTCTCTATTTAATTCTAGTGGTACCGTTGAGTTTTGCAAAGAGAGTTGCGTCCAGTGTACTTAAGAATGTTATGATAAATATTATTAACCAAATGGCTAACAAATCGAGTAGTAAATTGACTCTTACAGGATGTAATTGAATTTCATAAAAAATTCCCAACACCAACTGTGAGTCAGAATTTTTAAAACAATCCAACAAAAATAAATAATTTTTTTAATTACTTTTTTAAAAGCTACTTACTTTTTAAACTTACTGCTTCTTAATGTAGCTGGAACGTCATTAAATTAACTATGGCGTTTCATTTAATTTGTAAACATTAATTAATAAACATTTTCAAATTGAAAATATTTGACTAAACTTGTGAATAAATAAAATGGTAAATGCTAAATAAAAAAAATCTATAACAATTTTTCCCAATGAAAAATACATAATTTAAGGATAGTAATGTCAAGTGTGGGACGTCAACAAAAATAGTTCTTCTCTTGTGATTACTGCTCCCACACATTTGGTACTTCTCTTAGTTGTAGGAACTAGTTTCACTCTGCATGAAGGGCCTCTTTGTTGACGAGTTAGAGAATTTAATGGTCTCTTTGTTTGTTGCTGCAATTGGCTTTAGTTTTTACACTATCTAAATGTCACATTCTCATGATAAATGTCGCTCGTCTTTGTCCCTTCATTCTATTATTCACATTTCTAATGGACTTCATCTAAGATTTTTCATTACACGATGTCGCTGAACTCTATTTCCAACACACCTAAAACCGTGATCGAATTTAAATTTTCACGGCGTACACTATTTTTGTATTTATACTTACTTATATACTCGTCATTTTTTGTCGAATCACACCGCGTCGTATTTAGGTGACTGAGTTCTGGAGCGACAATTTCTATGCACTCGAACCGAATCAAACAACAGCTAAGGCTAAAAAACAAATGCTGAAAATGCGGAAGGAAATGAAAGGAGAGCTGGGGCTAATTGGTGCGGGAAGGAAATTTCGGTATCGGAATTGTGTATCCGAATGGACAAAAAACTGTGTGGTTGTAAAATATTTTGTTTAGGAAAAAAACGGTTGAGAAAAGGAGAAGCAAATATTTACGACATGAACACAACCAAAGAAGTACAAAGAAGTAATTCAATGAGTAGCAATTATCGCTTAAGAACTCTTACCACTGATGTTGCCAGAAGGTGGGAAAGCTGGCGAAACGTTTGGGAAGGCGGATAACCCCACGTCACCAAAACAGGACACCGTGACAAAAAAATAACGTTAAGTATACACCTGAAATTATTTTCTTTTATTTCGTAGGTTCACAAGATTTCTTTAATATCACTTAAGAGATTTCCCATTTCATTTTCTTCCTTGGTTTTGTAATTTCTTTTGAAATCAAATTTTCTATACATAACTTTGAGTACGAATTTTTTCACTCCAACAGTTATTTTTTCTGTAAAAATTTAATTAATATATGAAAATGGTGAACAGGTTATTACAGGTGTAGCAGTTGTACTCAGGCCAGGTACAGTAACTTATGACCTAGACGATGCATTTGTCTTTGCTACGATTGTTAAATATATGGAGAGTAATTTCTTAGAAAAAACAGAAGGAAATTGTGCAAAAATATTTCCAAGTAACTGCCAAATTAATATTAGATGAATAAAAGTAGATTTTTGTTTTCGTAATTCAAAAAATGTTCCAACAAATTTAATAAATTCCAATAAATTTGAAACATTAATAATAAATGTTTTGTAAACCCCTTTTTTTAAATTCCTTAATCCACGTGCACTCATACATTTAATATTGCTCCAGTTGTAGGTCCCGGTAAAACAGACACTCAGAAATCTTAAAATATTTTTATTTATGCCATAACACGGCGTTTTTCCAAATTTCAAAGCGTGTCTTATATTGATTGATGTAACCTATGAATATGTGGGAGCAGTTAATTAAATTGTAATCGAGAACAATAAGTGATTAATTGAGCGTCAAAGTCCGCAAAATGCACAAATTATTAATGTCAAATTGGGCGACAACGCGTTTTACAATTCATAATTAATTTGTTTGCTTATTACTGAACGACATACTTGAGACTAATAGTCAGGCAAAGGTATAAAGTCAATACTGCGATAAATTTGCACTAACAAGATGCGCTAAATTTTTAATTTGGGAAGCATCCACCACTAAATGACTCTAGAAGTGTCAAAGGTCAACTTAATTACGTTCTGACTGATACAATTTTCTTTGTTTAATAGTCACACATCATTAACCCTTGCCATTGTGACAAAAATTCAAGCCTACGGCGTGGACACGTACCTTTTCACTTCAATTACCTTCATAAATTTCGGTTAAGTTGTTTAAATTTCTGATCATAAAATCGAACAGTTCTATTTCTGTTAAGGAAATTGTTGTAATCTGTTTATTGGCAAATGTCCGGTTTCCATGCGGAAGATTCAAGATGAACTTGAAGTTTTAATGGGTCATTGACGAGATCCACAAAGGTTGAGGTCACACTAAGCATATGTCAGTTACATAAAACTATATAATTTTCAAAGAAAATACTTTTAAATTATTTTTAAGCATTATATAAATTTTATAAATATTTAATAAGCGAAATGTACATTATTGTTTTCACATTTCGTTGCAACAGTATCGCCATTAATGGTTGATCCAATAGAAATAAAAGAAAGGCACCAAAGATTCAAATACCCATATAATTTAGACGTCTACTCTGAACTAAAAAATATCTATTGCTCTATTATTCATTTATATTGTTCTCTTCGACATTGTGCTGAACCTTGAATTTCATTTTCTATCATCAATTACCTTTTGAACTTGTAATCAAATTCAATACCCAATGATCGAATCGTAAATTATAATTTTTCTTACTTATTAATGCTTCAAAAACCATCTCTAAACGACGTCGGGGTTTTAAATAATCATTAAACAGCAAATAATTATAACTTCCAACTTTAATGCTATTCCACGGTTTTGACATTAACGTTTTATTGATTCGAGTGATTAAACAAGTGATTAATATTGACGACACCGAATATATAGGCCGTATTTCAATGGGGATCACTTTCCAATTTACCGACATCTTGTTGACAGTCTATTAATTAATTAGAAAAAATTATGTTGTGGTAAATAGGTTATGAATACAAGGCGTGGCTGTTTCTCCAGTACACCGAAAAACACTTGATGTCATCATTAACTTTAAATTGTCGCTTTAGTTGGAACAAAATACTTTCGTTAGTTTACAAGCATAGAAAGTTATGTTTAATTGGAGTACAGAAAATAAATTGCCGTAGTTTCAGGTTACTTCTGTCGCAGTATATGAATTGCAAAGTGTACATCAATAATAGTAATACTACATGACTTCAACTGAAGACTATTACGTGAGTCTAGAAAACATTCGTTGAAAATTACAATTGCAACAAACACATACGTTTACAGGCAATGTTAAATCAATTGATAATTCAATTATTTTTTTCATTTATTCCTATCAATTTATGCATAGACGGAGAGACGTAATAAATTGGCAAAGCAAAAAGCAAGTTCTCTTAAAGCATATGTTTTTAGGATTTCCTTACTTCGTGTCAAGTCATAAACAGAAACCCATCACCGGGGCTATTTCATTTACGGCAGAAACATCGTTCTCAACCTAATTTCACATTTTATCACATTTTACACGTCGTATATTGTTTATACCGATGTTACCGTCACACTTTTCTACAACATTATTTACACACATTTCACACGCCTGAACAGAGTTACATGTTTGCCTTTTGTCTGACTGATGAAATTAATGGGTTTCAAAGTGAGAAAAAAAAATGTCACCTGGTTTTAAGAAAGAAGATATGCTTCACTCGATCTTTCGTACTTTTCATTATTGATATATGGAAAACAGTGGAAAACAGGGAATGAATTTAATACGGTCTTTATAACAAAAGATTATGTTCTTTAATTCAGTGCCAGGAAATACTCAGACCATTGGTGAATTACATTTTTTTGTCATTGTTGAGTTATAAAATGAAATAGCGAATGAAATTAACAGTAAAAAACAAGCGATTTATTAAAGTGTAAGTGTTGTGGAACATCAAAAATACTTATAACAATTATTGAAAACAAAAGAGAGAGTTTGATTCTTTGATTGACCGCTGGAAAATGGAGAAAATGTGTAAATTTGTTTTGGTGAATGTAAAAATTCCAATGTATAAGAAAATAAAATTTGGTGATTTTACTATTTATTTTCTCTAGTCTTTCTGAAGACTTGACACGTTTAAAATTCTTTTGGGAATCTCTCTATAAATTGATCCTTGTCAAATCAACTTTCGACTGCTGCTGTACAGTCGAAAAATACCAGAAGAGGTTGCTGTCGTTGATGGAGATTGCTGAAAACCTTCTAGCAAAGAGGAGTCGCAGTACCCTTGATTTAAGGTCCCTACATTATCCACGCATTGGGATGGCTGGTAGGAAAGGTTCCGAAATCTACCATGGAATCGAACCAAGTATTGTCCGCAAAAACTGAAGGTCCGTAATACTTAGTTGAAGATGATTACAAAGATGAATCATTAGAGGAATATGAGAAAGAAGAAGTATCGTGAAAGATTATTTTAACTCAAGAAAATGATGAGGAAATGTTGAACGAACACGAGGAAGAAGAAGCCGTGAAGCCTTGAAAATTAGGTTGAGGCAGACGAAGAAGCGTTGAATGGATGTAAAGAAAACGAAGGAGAAATAATTGAAAATAAACAAGGAAAGCAAGCAGAAACAAATGGGAATGGAAAAGAAGAAACAAGAATCGCTGCGGAAACTAGGAAAATAAAAAATGAGATGCAACTTGAACACTTTGAATAAGTGAAAGTGCAAGGGAAGACGTCGAAGAAGACGAGTTCCAGGAAGCATTGGAAAACCTAAATTCACTTCAGGTTCCTACAAACAAGAAAAAAAGAAACAAAAGAAGACTTTAAATAGTTCAAAAAGAAGTGTAAGACAAAAAGTGATTGTGAGCTGCATTAAATATGAAATGAGAAATCTATATTGTCCTCTAACATTTAGTATTGAAACTGTGGATAGTTTCAAGGATTGGAATTTGTTGTGGTGCACAATAAAATAGTAAATGAAACAGACAGTAAAAAGCAACAAGAGATTCATTAAAGTGTTAGTGTCGTGGAACACCGAAGATATTTACAAAAACTAATTAATAATTATTATTTGTTTAATTTTATGAATTGTCTATTAATTACTTAACTACGTAAATAATTAAAATAATTAATTAATGTAATTAAAAATAAACAATAAAAACAAAAAAGGAAGAGTGCGTTGTCAACGACTGCAGAAAAAATGTAAATATTTGTTATGGTGAAGAATGTAAAATTCAAATGTGTAAAGAAATCAAATTTGGTTGTTCTACTATTTATTTTCCGGAATTTTTCTAGAGGTTTGACACGTTTAGAAGTCTTATGGGAATCTCCCCAGCCGTGGTGAACTTTTATTTTACATTCGTTAGATTTCTCTCTTTTGCATTTGGGAAATCTTCCTGTTCCTATTGAAGAGGCCACTTTTTGGATTCTGGGAATGCCACAGTAAAGGTTCTAATTGTGCCTAGACCTCAAAATTTATTGAGTATCTCTCATAAATTCCGAAGTACTTAAATATCGAATTTCATACATCTTTTACATTTACATAAATATTGCAGTTCCGACACTAGGTTAATAGCCAATTGAAACTTGTAGGCACTCTCTTACATGATATAACATAAATATATATATTTGTGTATAAAAGGGGACTGACATTACCAGAGAAAGATTTATTTTCACACATTCTTTTAGTACCTAAACTGTTTTCTAATAATATGTGCTTTTTATTTCATGACATTCATACTCCTATAATTCAGTAAAACTACGTAAACTAAGTAAAAGTTGTACTAATTATTATTTCACTTACATACTATTATCACTTACATACTTACATACACAAAGGAAATAACATTTTGGACTTCATTCGAGCAAATAAAAATAACCCAACGAAGTTTAGATATGGTTACCTATAATAATAAAATGTTGTATTAATAAGTTATCTGTATTGTCAATTCTGTAACAGAGTAGTTGTCACAAAGTGGTTTTTGTTACACATCTGTGAGTGTCACTTGGAGAACGGGATATTTTAATAATATAAATTATATTACTTTGTTAAGAGAAATGGTCTGAAGTTTTTATTGTTCATAAATTAGTGCGATTGGATTCCAACAGACACTATCTAAACAGTTGAACAAGGATGGTAGGTCAGATTTTCATGAACCGGTCTATAATCGCCAAAAATTTGTACAAAACTTGTAACAATTAAATGTGGAAATTTATGTCCCATTGAATTCAAATTGAGTCTCCGAATTGCCCACAGCCTTGCCGTTTTGAGCGATTTCGTAACAATTTGAAGGTTTCTTCATTAATTATTTATATCTTCCAATGGGGTTTTTTAAATAGTTTTATATCTGTGGATTTTAATTTGAATTTTTCCACTGTATAGCAAACGAAAACTATTTCGTTGTCAAACACCATTAAACCTGAAAACTCATTTAAATCTAAAATTCGGGATTATTTGCGGTGAGTCTCCTCTCCATCAAATTTAAATCCGTTTATGGTATTTTTCTTGGATCACAGATCAATCGCACGGTTGATTTCCTCTTTCCGTACTCATTCCGTACTGAAAAAAAAATATTTTCTTTCAACGAACACTTTGTTTCAGAAAAGTTTTACTGACCCGACCATGAAACAGCTCCAATTAAGAAAGCAGTGCTCTGTTTGATTGTCTGCGAAGTTAACAATAGAATCTTATTCAAGTTTCAAAATCTGATGGTTTTGGGATTGCCATAATTTTTGTTTGATATTCTAGAGTTACGAAATGAATATTCAACACTACTGCGCTTCAGTCAGGGAGTTATAGAACAATAGCATGTTAAGTTCGGCCAGACGTGCTAGTGAGTAATTTGCAATACAATATAAATGAACACCATTACATACATATATATGTGTGTGTGTGTGGGTGTGTTGTGCACATGTGTCTGTCTGACTACAAGGCAGATGACCAAAAGAAAGGACCGCAGCCCTTGTAGGTCACGTTTCTTCTATATTTGCATAAAAAAGGGATAACGCACAACCTTCGAAAATACTAATTATCGGTACAATACAAAAGCTTATTTTGGCTCGTCTTTCTTGTTTTTCTACTTCTTTTGATTGATTCAATCTTTTTTTAAGAAAACGTTACGCTTGCTACAAATTTGAATGATAAAAATTCACGTCTTAAATTCTTTCACGATGAAGGTCATCATAAATGTTGCAGGTCAGGACTGAGCTTTTATCTTTACAATTCTTCGCACGATTGACTGTATGAAGTAACGTTACAGTCGTAGGCCTTTTGTTCGATTATTTAGATTATGTTTACAGTGAAATTTAATAATGCGATTGCAGTTTACTAAAGAAGAATCTTGGGTGCGTCAAGGTTAAATCCAACATTGCATTTACTGCTTTTAAATTAAAATTATTTTTGCAATTTAATCAACTTAAACCACATTTTTGCGATCGGAATTTATGATCCAACGCGTTTTATTACGTTTTGTCTAAGTCCATTTTGAAATTGTAACTGCAGAGTTATTACAGTTCATTCACTTTTGGAATATGAAAGAACGCTTTCTTGAACTACACTGAGCGAAAACTTCTAACCAGACTAAACTGTATTCACTGTGTGTCGTATGCGACACTAATTTTACGATTAATCCATTCGTAATTTTATTAATATATTTTGGAAAAAAACATTCCTGCTAAAAGAATATGTTTTTATTTTAAAAATAGGAAAATCATTCCTTTTTTTTACCTTTCTGACTAAATTTAAAGGTGTAAATTTAACATTCTCACTGTGGTTGGGAATTTTATTTATCGCCAGAACCTCATGTATTTTACATTATGCAGACTTTTACCATTGTTTTACCTGACACAACTTGAAAGAAAGGTAACATTACATTTTTTTAAACCAAATAGCACACGACTATCAATCTCTAAGATATATAACCTGGAATGTACGTTAATTTTCGTCGGTATATGATAACTTCTTGGGACTTTGCATTGCCACAATATTATCCAATTGTGACGTCACGAAAGTCATTAAATAAACAATAAAATTAACAAAGTGAATAATATATATATATTTAATGACAATTGCGGTTCTGATTTGCAATTACCACAAATGGTAAAATTTATCGAGCAGTTCAGTCGCAATCCACAACTATTATCTTATTACTACCAGTGTAAAGTAGTTTTGAGTCGTACAGTTCTTTTTAACACTTGGCAACGTTCCACAGTTCTTTACGTTCCGAAACAGAACTAATAGAAAACACAACATCTAGTATTATGCCAAGGGATAAATGTAATCAATTCCTTGCGGAGTTTGTGAAAACAATTTTTCCGATCCACTTAACGATACGAAGTTTGAGTAACTTCTAAAAGCATTTTGGTTTCTTAGCACTAGCACCGCAACTAAAATACCATAACAATTCATCCATTCCTTGTTTGCTTTACTTTTACAACCCTATTTTTGTTTTTTTTTGCAACTGTAATTACACCGTAAATATTATTAAATTTTTTTCGCAACCTTTTTCCGTTAGTACAGCATCCCCTTACAACATTTTCCGTGTGATTTATGTTTCAATATTTTGGTAATATAAAAGTGTTTCAAACTAAATTGAAATTCCTCGCTACCTGTTCTCTGATTAGATTCCCTTAGTTCAATGCATAGCATGAGGCTTCATCAAAAGGAATGAAGTCGACCGCATAACAAGCGGTTTATTGGAATTTAGAAGTTTCAGTGTCGTTGTTGGCATTGACTTGAAAAGTTCCGTATAAATATGTATTACATGTTACTCATATTCCCCTGCGTACAAAAAATATTTATAAAATAATAATACAGAAAACACTAATAGTATGAGCGACTAAACAAAAGTATATATAGTTCACAGACAAATGCTTTAACAGATACTGACTTAATTGAAACTGAGCAGCATTAATAGTTTTAGTGTCTTCAGTGTCTTCCATTCACAGTATAAAACAAACTCAAATTGAACTTCAGAGTTAACATTCTTCCTCCATGGCACCACCGAAACAAAAAGTAGTCCCGGTAAGTGCAGATTCATTAATTATTAGGTCAGTCTCCTCCGTTCATTATAATTGTTACATCCTATTTATTTTCTGCGCCGAAGTTAATTAAAAAATAATTAATATGACGTGGTTTAATTAGATGCCACGGGCTAATCGAAGGGATAACCGACAAACGAAACAACCGAGCTTAGTGCGACTATTCTCAGTTTGAATTTTTTCGGACCGCGAGAGCAACATGTTATTTGTTGTGGTCATTCCAACAGCGGAGTATGAGCAACAAATTCTATATGGGGTGCTCCTGGAGGAGACACCTTCGGATATCTTCAGCACTTCACCGCCAAAAATTTCCAACATGGACAAGTAAGTGAAGTCCTGTTACAGTAAAGAAACTGACCGAAGTAAAGAAGACTGACAAAAACAATACTTAAGTTTATTAAGTAATGTATTGTCTATCTGGGGACTTAGAACTAAACTTATTGAGGTATAAGAAAATTATTGCTCTAATAAATATTAATAATCAGTTATCGGTTAACTAGTTAGGCATCTTTATACTTTTACAAACGTAAGCAGAATCAGGGAAAATTTTGTAGACTGTTGACCTGAGATATTAATTTTTAACCAGCTTAAGCGGAAAGAATTATGAATAATAAATGAAAAGCCACGAGGGAATTGTATAGAAATTTTTAGCAAGGAAAAGTAGTAACTGCAAATAGACCGGCCGAAAAAAAACATTCCACTCAACTAAATAATACTTAAGAGGGCAGTGTTATGAAGAATGTAACAGTAGAAGCAACAATAACCAGAAAGAAGGAGAAGGCATATGTAGTACCCATTAATATTTTACTGCGGCTACAAGGGAATAATTGTTTTTGAAAATACTACAGCGGAAGGTAAAAGTACCAAGTGATAAAAGAGTGATAAAAAGAATGTTAAATAAGAACTAAGTGCACGACCTGGGAAACCACGATAAATTGGGAAAAAACAAATTGCTCAAATAGATGAAAAATAGATATGTCAGACCACTGAAAGCCCGATAGATAAGATAAGTTACGATCGAAAAATGCGGAGGAGAAACTATTGTGGAACATCCGATAACGTGAATCTAAAATAGTAACCGAAGAAAGAAAGAGGATTACGATATTTTCGAAACTATTTTGCCACATTCGAAGGTTCGATTAAACCCAAAATTATGTAAAAAACTGTTAGAAAGAGAACTATGATGTGTTACATATATAAATAAAATAACTCACCATTGTGAAAAGAAGAAACGTAGTTGAATAGAAATTCGTATTATATTTGTTTCGGGCATAAGTTTGTTACATTTCCTTTATTTTATAAGTTGTATTTTTTTATTTTTTCCTTTAAAGGGAATTTGTAAACTAAAATCATTTGTGAATATTTGTCGCTTCAGACATATTGGTAATCGTCCAGCAGCTCGTGTCAATCCAACTGGCAAACCCATAAAGGCCATGCAGAGGGTCCCACCACGGAATCCTGTGATGTTGAGGTCTGGCAAAGTCGTCGAAGAAATCCCATTCGAAAAGGCAAGAAATGAGTTACAAAATTATCCTTTTACCACACAATGGCATTGCTCCTGGGAAGTTCGGCAACAGGCAAACAATGCGGGTTCTCTGCATGAGAAATCTATGCGGCGCCTAGACTCTCACTAACAGAAAACGCATTTCCTTTCCATTTAATTCATCTTCTTCACTTCACGAGGGACGCGGCTTTAACAGTTCATTTTTAAGTTAGCAAAGAAATCTTACTCACAGTCGGACGACTTTAGATTTACCAACTGACTTACAAAGGTCATGTTTATAGGTATTTTATGAATTACGGTGACATAAAAGCTCGAAACTAACCGTTCAGTGGACTACAGAGAGTTTCTACAAAGTCGTTAATTTCATTTTCTTCCTCCTGAAAAGCGTTCGACTTATGATTTTTGATGATCATAAAACTTGTTCTTGGCCTAATTAACGTGACCACTGACAACTTACACGGAATTAGGTTTTTACCGCGTTCATTTCGGCGACCTTATTATATATGGAATCAAAATGTGAAGACACGAGGCCACGATACAATTCTATTAATATTTAATCACCCGCAACACAGTTAAAGAAAAGCTTTAGAAAAGAATAAAATCGCAAAACAATTTTTAAGTTAAAACGTAGTAAAATCCAACTATTGGATAGGATCTAAATGAATTCAAATATTATTCAGTCTTAAATTTTAAGTTGTCTGACAGAAAAATAAAATCGAGTAGAAGTGTAACAATAAAAGAGGAAATTAGCATCAAAAGTTCTTCGGCTGGTTCAAACCTATTGAAAACCAAAGTTGTCGGGTACCATTAAAATATAGAGTCTCTCGTTATTTGTACCGTCAACGGCCATACCATGCTGAAAGCACCGGTTCTCGTCCGATCACCGAAGTTAAGCAGCATCGGGCGTGGTCAGTACTTGGATGGGTGACCGCTTGGGAACACCACGTGCCGTTGGCTCTTATTTTTTTTATTCTCATTTACAAATACGAATCTTTCTGATTTCTTTTACACTTTTTTATAAAAACATTACGGAATATATTTTTTTACTCAAGAAATAAGATTATTTCTCAAATCGTTTCGTTTGAGAACAACTTGGAAAGCCGGGGTCTTAGAAAGTTAACAAAATCAGGAAATTCGTCCAAATTTAGAAATAATTACACAAACTGTTTATGTTCTTTGGAGGTGCTATTAATTAACTACAAGTTGCAAACAAGTACCGGAAACGAATACTTAATTTCCGTTTTCCCTCATTACGCCTTCATTACCTGTCCACCAACATAAACTCGTCACACTTCTGCTATCATCTTTGTTACTTTATTTTTATTGTTACTTTACATTCTTATTAGTTATCCTTTTGTTCTTGTCCTGTTATTGTCCTTCTCCCTCCCGCAACATTCCTTAGGTTCCCTTGTTTCTCTCAGGTCTTAGTGACGCTTAGGCGTGTTTACGATGGTTTCACTCTTTTTCTATTATTTAAAAGCCATATAATTTCATTATTTCAATTTCCAATCCAATGCTTATTTTAAAAATACGAATGATCATTAGCAATTTTTTTCTAATTAGTTTTTCTACGGACAACTAGTTCTTCTAGAATTTGATTTGTAAATGTCTGGTACCTAAATGTGACCATAAATTGTGTCTTCCATATAATATTTTATCTTAGTGCTTTGTCAAAGGAAGGACATCCATATTCTCAAGAAAAAAACATACTCTAACAGGTTTTGTGTTTTTCCCTGTGATAAACCTTCATCTCTTACGTTACTTGTAAATGTGAATTCTTTTATACAGAGTGACGTACACTTTGTAAGAGACAACCATCTATTAAATTTCTTGACGAACTTGAGTCGGAATTTGTACGCTAATCCGACACAACTCTAGAACCATATTAAACTTCGGTTCCGACGTGACATGACAATTCCTAATATGTCTCCTACTTGTTGCCAGTTAATAGAGGAATTGCTCAAAAAGTTGGAAATTCAAAATGCAATTTGGTGCCAGGATAAGGATCAACACTACTACCAGGTTATCTTTCCGAGGGAGGCTGGAGACGAAACAGAAAACTGTCTTCATGCCCTCAAGGAGGTTGGTGTTGGCAGTCGTTTGAACTCCATTGTGAGTGTTTCACCATGTTCGGTTTATGAGAGTGCTGTTGATGATGGATTCGGGGACTTTTATGATGAGTGAGTACCTGTGAAAAAATATTAAGCACCTTTAAAAAACATCTTTTTTTATCTTATTATAGTGACATTTTATAAAATCCACTACTACAAAATAAACAACAGTGTTGTTGCTTTTTATACCAACGAATGTTTGTGTTTTATTGTACTTGAGTAGACCTTTAACATTTACGTAAAAATATAAATCTGATAAGCATTGGTTAAGACACAATTTTTATAGTATTGAAGTACTTTAAGCGCTTAGTTTCTTAATTCGGAAATACAACTACATTTCTACTAGTAAATGTCTCAAATGTTTTTCACTTCTAGTACGGATGAGTCGGATAAAAAGGCCTGGAAAGGTTTTGTTGACTCGGTCAGGTCGAAACTGACGGTCGCCCAAGTAGTCGATGGAGTCAAAGGAAGTGCAGAGTTAACCTTTGATTACCTTCTTCTCATCTTGACTGCTGAGTGAGTAACCTGACCTCAACTTTTCTCTCTTATTACTATTTTCTACAAAATTATAGAGAAGTGTTAATAACAAGGCGGAATATGCATACAAATTTATTCTGTTGAATCAGTGTCTTTTGTGTTTTTTCCAGCATGATAGCGGCTGTTGGCCTGGCAGAAAATAACGCTGTTAACATCGTTGCGGCCATGTTGGTGTCCCCCTTAATGGTGAGTTTGTTTTATTTTGTTGCGGTGTTCTGCAGTACTGACAAAATCCAGTTACAGATTCGTGTGGTTTTACTGTATCATACATTTCTGTGGTTGCTTGTGATGTTGTGTGTGAAAACGCATTGTTTTATCGTGACAGAGTCCTATAATGGCGATCACCTTTGGAACGGTCATCTCAGACAGAAAACTACAGTGGACGGGTCTCAAGAGCGAAGCTGCTGGCATAGCCATGTCACTCGTTTTCGGTTTTATATTTGGCCTGTTGGTAGGAACCACAGAGCATCCATGGGGATTCGGCGATTGGCCAACAGAAGAAATGAAAGGAAGGTAACGACATTGACAATAAAAGTATACAACCGCCTTATTTTCCCATTTTACTTCACAAACTGGCGTTTTACAGAGGATCTGCCAGATCCCTGTGGGTCGGCGTTCTCTGGGCTTTGCCCTCAGGCACAGGAGTCGCTTTGGCTCTTCTCCAAGGCAGCGCCGGACCACTGATTGGTGTCGCCATATCTGCGTCTCTTCTGCCTCCCATCGTTAATTGCGTGAGTAAATTATTCAATTAATGATATGGCTATTGAGATGCAATTAGCATTGCAGTTTGAATGCTTGCGATTGATTAATCACGTGAGACAACAATTTGCCTCTAAGTGTTTTTCTCATCAATTGCTCTTACATCAAAGAAGCATTACAATTGTAATTTGAGAAAAGAAAACAGTACGTTGAAGGCTGATGTCTTCGATCGGATACGATCATATGATTTACGGTTAAGCAAACTTAAAGGTCAAAGACTTACTTTCACAGGGAATGCTGTGGGGTCTCACCTGTATGAAAATCCACTACGGTGAGAAAATGAAAATACCTCACCTGAAAGGTGAACCATTCAATGGTGGAACCGCATACAAACCGATTTACTCTGACACATTACCCCACGAACTGGTGTCCATGGGAGCCATCAGTTTTTGCCTTTTCCTCGTTAACATAGCCTGCATATTCACGACTGCACTCTGTGTCCTCAAGGTGAGATGACCATCACGCGGCCATTTTGAAATATTTCCCTTTGCGATTAGTATAAAACTGATTTGTGTCCACAAGATTAAAGAAATCGCTGCTCCGTATACATCAAGCGTGGATCTTCGAAGATTCTGGGCCGAAGACATCAGAAGGGCGAGAGACTTTAATAGGGCATCAATGCAAGCAGGACGTGATGGTGCAAGTAAAAAAGAGTAAGTTGTGATATTTACTATTAGTCAATTGTTGATTTTCATCTCTAAACTTCAGTGCGCAAACAAAGGAAAGAAATTTCAAGTGAATAAATGAAACTTATCGATTTTTGTCGGCCTCTGCACACGCGGACAGAGAGCAAAGTAAATTTCTTTTTAAAAAGATAAGAAAATTTTATTAAAAAAAAAATAAAAACTAATTTTCAGTTTAGATCCGTATCATTTGATATGTGGAGAATTTGATTTGGTAGATTGGGTAAAATCAAATAGAATTATTTGATTTGGTCGATGGTACAGTCAATTCGAGTACCTTCTTTCACTCAAAACCAAACTAGTTCACACGGCTGAAACTTCAAATAATCGCCTGACACGTTTTTCAAACAGTTTTAGTATGAATTCAAGTTTACACTTAAGTCAAAACTTGTGTTCACTTCATGCGGAAACTACACAACTGGTTAATATTAATATTTACGATAGTTTCGAAGGTATTGAGTTCCCAGTTAAAATTTCACAATAGTTTGAGATTACTAAACAAACATGAAACATAAGTATGTACAACAACAAGAAATTACAACCGGGAATACATTCATCCTCTGTAATTAATGAATTTTTAGTAAACAATTCCCAACTGGAAGAAATATATTTACACGGTGATTGTGTCACACGTGACACAAAAGGTTAACAAAAATTCTGAAAGTCATAGATTTTCCGGCTTTTCTTCAGGTTTTTGGAAATTAAAATGAGACCCTCACGGCAGGCAAAGTAAAACTAATTTCTGTCCAAAAATCGTAGAAATGACATTGTCAAAGTGTTGAAATTAATTTTAGTTTTGAGGAAGACTTCAATCGTTTGAATTTCACAAAGAAATTCTTACAAACTGTGGTATTAGTTGAGAAACTATTATTTTCACACGTAATTATGTGAAGCGCCTCTGTCGTATGTTTTAAATGTTCACCTTGGTGTTTGCTGTAATTAATAAAATTTACCTTTAAATTACTTGTGAGAAAATGGGAACTTTATTTTTTAGCAAGTTTTCTACGGGTGGACCTCAGCACACTCGACTTGTGTTCAGTTTAACTATCACTGTACTTTTTCTAATTTTAAGTTTTTAAAACAGGGGAAAAAAATGAAATTCCATTTGGGGAATTTCAATATGGACGTTTTGTTTGGCGACACAACCAACATTTAAAAAATCAGAAAAAAAGTAAAATTTTTTAGTTAAGTTAAATTGAATTAAATTTCGAAATTAAATCTTTTTTTTCGGTCTGTTTTGGTTCTCTTGTTAATGCACACACTTCAGGCTCAAGATGTTGGTCAAATCTTTGTGTTCCACTGTATTATACGCCTGCGTTCGCGGACAGAACATGAACACCGCAAGAAAATTAAGCACGTCCGCCCAGCTCAACATGCGATCCGTTCTGAACCATTCGCCTAACTGGAAGATGAACAAACGGGTCCTGGACAAGTTCATGTCACTACCACAGCCAGACAACAAATGCATAGTATCGTACATTTGGATCGATGGTACTGGAGAAAACGTCCGAATGAAGGACAGAGTCTTGGACTACGTGCCGGAGTGCCCGGAAGATTTGCCAATATGGAACTACGACGGAAGTTCGACCTATCAGGCAGAAGGACACAACTCTGACACTTACCTGGTGCCCTGTGCTCTGTACTGTGACCCATTCCGTCTTGCACCACACGTGTTGGCACTCTGTGACACATATAAGCACGACAAAACACCAACGGCAACTAACCACCGAGCCGGAGCAATGGAAGCACTGGAAAAAGCAAAAGAACACAAATGTTGGTTCGGCGTTGAACAGGAATACACGATGCTGGACATGGACGGTTATCCGTTTGGTTGGCCAAAGTGTGGATACCCGGGCCCACAGGGACCCTACTACTGCGGCGTTGGAGCTAACAGAGTCTACGGAAGAGACATTGTCGAAGCACATTACAGAGCTTGCATGTACGCAGGAATTCCAATAGCCGGCACAAACGCCGAGGTTATGCCTGCCCAGTGGGAATTTCAGTGTCTGCCAACTGCAGGCATAAAAGCAGCGGATGACCTTTGGGTTGCCAGGTTCCTCTTGCACCGTGTCGCCGAAGAATTCGGAGTCGTTGTGACTCTCGACCCGAAGCCCATGGAAGGTGCATGGAACGGCGCCGGTGCACACACAAATTTTTCAACTGAGGGCATGCGAAAAGATGGAGGAATGCAGGTGATAGAAGAAGCAATAAAAAAACTTTCAAAAAAACACAAAGAGCACATCATGGCCTACGACCCGAGAGGAGGAAAAGACAACGAGAGACGTCTGACCGGAAAACTAGAAACTTCCTCTATACATGACTTCTCTTCGGGAGTTGCGAATCGTGGCAGCAGCATACGTATACCGCGAGGAGTGGCAGAAGAGGGCAAAGGATGGCTGGAAGATCGTAGACCTTCATCAAACATGGATCCCTACTCCGTTTTTGAAATGTTGGTCCGAACTATTTGCTTGGATAAATAATTTAAGATGTTTTTTAATTAGATTTTTACAGCATCAAAACCACAGCTCATTCTGATAGAATTAGTGCAAGGGGAACTACACAGAGTGAAAAATTTATAGTAAAACTATAAATTGTCATATATTTTAATTATTGTATTATTTACTATTGTAACATTAGTAATTTTTATTGAATCTTGTGTAAAGCATTATATTATATTTCCATACAATAAGAAATCCACTTAGTTCTTCCCTTTTTTTTAAAGAAAAAGGCGACAAGATCGAATCTCACCCGATAAATCACTCGGAAACCGGGAGGATGATTCCCACAGGAGAAAACGGAAATTGACGCTTAATACAGTTTATTTAACCGAAAGTTTGCTTAAATTTTCATTTCTTTGAGTTACTTCCAAATTAAACAAAATTTATTTTTTCCTCAAGTTTAAAATGGTTTTGATTGATTTATTTTATTGCGATTGATACAAAACCAAGAACTGTTTAAACTCACCACCGCCTAAGAAAATGTAAAATGTAACTGGAGGTTAGTTTTAGTAACAGAAAAGACGAGAAAATTAACATAAATCAGTTGTATGTGAAATAAAATACGATTTTTTAAAGTAACTCAAATGTATTCCACATGTTCAAGGTTGCTCAAAACTAATACTCCTGTCTATTCTTGGATATGCCTGAAGTAATAAAAGAAGTTAATAATCCATAGCCTACTTTTGTGCAATTTAAACTTGGATGTATTAAGTGAGTTTTTGGGAGTTTCGTCAGTTTTGTTCAATTTTGTTCAGTCCTGCTGTCACGTATTTTTGATGTTAATATTCATGGTGTCATTTGATTATTCATTTTTATGCCCTTTTACTTCAGATTCATGTCAGACATGTCAAAAATTCCACAAGAAAGCTTAGGAGAAGCTTTGGAAGCTGCAGTTCGTGAAGCCGTCGATGACAAGACCTACAGGAAAGTAAAAAGGTGCAGCTACGCCCAAACACCACAAGACGTAAGTGTCGACACTCATTTTCTGCTCCTCCAAAAAAAGCTCTAAAACGTCATCTTTAATATTCTTCTACCTTTTTCTTGTGCTACAAATCTTATAAATCGAAAAAATTACTTTGCGCGTCTACTGCGAAAGCCGATTTGGACAAAGCCTGAAAAATTTGTCACTTTCGGGTCCTTTGCTTTTGCTTTTCTAAAAAGTCCATGTCCCACTTTGTTTTTCGCATGCAGTCGTTTTGCATTTCGCACATTTTGACCGACTTTGTCTAGCCCAAACAAACGTGACGTAAAATATTTTCATTTTGCACTCTGAATCAATCCGAATCGGTTTCAACTGACCTTACACCTAATAAGAAACATTGTTTATGGTATTTGTTTCAGACATTGAGTCAGTTGCTAGGGAAAGGAGGTGCCGGAGGAAACTCAGGGCAAAATGGACCTCCTGGACAGACACCTGGGAACATAACGGACCCGGCGATATTAGACCAACTGATGGCTGCTCTTTTGGGTCAGCAATCGGGACAGAACACCACACCTCATCAGGCATTCAACAGAATGAGGCCCATGTCCAGGTCAATGAGGCATTCGATGCGGGTCAAGACCGATGGGTCGAGGCGAAGTTCCTGGCTGAACCAAAACCAAGGTAAATCCATTGGAAGTTGCAGTAGAGGCATTAGGTGGCGGGTAGTAAATGGTTTCTTGTATTTTTCTTTGCCCGCAGGTATCCACGGGTACTCTAAATTATGAAGACGGTAAAATTACATTTTTGCAGGCGGGGGAGGAAGTGGAAGCAGTGGTGGAAACAATAGCTCCAGTGGACAGTTGCCGACCATAATGGAGGGAAGTGGAAACAGACACAATGCCAGCAAGAGAATGTCACTCTCTGAACGAGCTTTGAACGTTCCCATTGTTCGTAATGTTCTTCAGACCATCTCTAACGTTCCCCAGAGGTTGAGCACAGGTGGTGAAGATGAAGAATCTGGTAGATTCGAGCGAAAGAACTCTGATACTCCTCTCACGAAGGACTAGTCCTCAAACGTCGACCATCGCCACCGTCTACTTCCAGCAGTTACTTTGTAAGTTTTAACCCCATTTCGTGAATGAATAAACTTAATTATTAAAAAATTGACTGACTTAAGGTTTTAAGCGCAAGAACTAAGCGTAAAACTCGAAAGCTAAAGAACCCGGACCATTCTTCTAAATTAAGTTTCCTGTAGCATGCTCATAAGTTTAAATGTAGTGGCCTAATTGCAATAATAGATTGTATTGTAAAATTTTGTATATTAAAATAGTGTTATTGTCAAATGTTTGTCTGTGATCGAGATTAATACCAAACTATCTCCTTTTGTTGTGTTACACCCAAATCCACTTGGTCCGTTACTGTCATATTCTCTTAACAGAACTACAAGAATTTGAAATTGCACCTATCTGTTTTGAAATATTTGCATCAGTTGATTCCTCGATAATCACGCTTAAAACAATCAATAAATTGGGAAGAAAATACAACGAGGTGCGCTGCAACGAATCAAATTCTCTTTAGGAAATTCTAGACTGTTCAATTTGCAGCTGTAAATGCGACGTGTACAAAAATTTTCTTAAACACTTTTACTTGTGTTTATAGCTATATTTGGTCGGAATTATTAATATTTCTAGTATTGTGTTCTTCAATTTCGTAAGAATATGTTCCTTTAAAACTTGTGAACGGTAAATTGTTTATTGATTTGAAGCATCTTGTGGCATTCGCCTTAGTATCTCGTGCTAGGCAACCTTACAATCCGCAGAGTTTAACTAGAAATTTTCTTTCATTCGACATGCAAATCATACTTATATAGTAATTACTTTATTTAATCACTTTAAAGTGAATGAATTTCTGTTTACCTTCTGTGTTCCATGGTATTTAAGTAATAGAAACCGTTGTATTAGTAACAAACAATATTACTTTTGTACGTATACTTAGTCATTTTTTGTCGAATAACACCGTGCCCCGGGGGTTATATTATGTCCTTCCCACATCAATTAGCTTCTGGCTCTCCTTTTCATCTCCTTCCGCATGTTCAGCCTTAGTTTTGTGCGACTCGGCTCGAGTGAACAGCAATTGTACCTTAAGAACTCTTACCACTGACGAAGCCAGCAGCTGGGAAAGCTGGCGAAACGTTTGGGAAGGGGGTAACCCCCGTCACCAAAACAGGACACCGTGTTATTCGATAAAAACGATTCGATAACGAAAAGTGTACCTGTAAAAATAGTATAAGTCGTGAAAATTTAAATTCGATCAAACAATATTACACTTACTAGTACTACGTTACTATTTTAATATATACGTAGTGCATAAAGTAACATATATCACACATTTTATTAAATTTTCCAAATTATATTCAGTGCACAATAATCTTAGAAGTAAACATTACTATGTACCTTTTGAGTATTTTGAAGCTTTTCGTGTTGTCAAAGCTGTTATTTCACAAAAATTTCTAATTATATTCATTTAGTATCTTTTACCTCGAGCAAAACTTGCTTTTCAAACAAATCACTTGTATATTTCAATTCTATATTTCTCGTTGGAAGCAAACAAGGTGTTATTTGATATCCATGGGAAGTAGGCCTTGATCAAAATTGGTTCATGGAGAATCGTTGTAGTGTACGTAAGTTTTTTGAGTGTTTCTGAGCCGACGACGACAAGGAATTCGGGTCTTACTTTTCGACTTCTAGTCAAACTGGATGTTGAACTGAGTTACCGAGGAGTACAGAACATTGATGAACAAACAAAATATTTTCGATTTTAATTGTGAGAGGAACATAACGACAGCAGCGAACATAACATCGACACGTAGCTATTTATTGCGTGCCCTTTTGACAGTTTCAGAGTCCTTTTTTATTATCTTTAGGATCTCTTTAAGAATGGAATGGATGATCGGTGAACTGATCACTGCGCCCGTTAATCTCTTAAATACAAAATGGTGAAAGAAATTAAAAAAAAAGCGGAAATGATTTAAAATCATTGTCGTTTATTATTTATTTATATTTAAAATAAATTGCACTTTAAATAAACAGAGCTTACAATATGTATATATATAAAAACAATTGTAATTTCTTATAAACTGTACAGTTTTTGCAATCGTAAAAGTTAAAAGCAGCAGGTTAAAAGTTAAAAGGCTGAGAAAAGCACTACAAATGTACATCGGCCCTACGACTACAATTGTTTTCTTGCGCGTTTGCCAGTGTAAAGCCGTTGCACATTCGCTCGCTTCGGTTTTAGTAGAAAACAAAGTCAGCGTGAGAAAAATTTAGAAGTAGTTAAAAGATCAAATCTTTTATTACAAGTCCGGCATATTCGTCACACAAATCTAGTCGAACGAGTATGTAGTTACAGACAGGGAAGAACCTACGTCTAATTGGGAAGCAGTAAGAAGGAAAAAGAAAACTTGTCTACATTATGTACATAGGGAGTTAAGTGTTAAATCGTACACGAGTGGGAGATTGAAAGACGAGTTACTACACTGTAAGGAAGTGAAAGTAATAGAGAAATAACTAGGAGCGAAACTGTACACAAGAGCCTTTTGCAGTTTAGAACATTTCATGTATATAAATTAAAGGATTTGTTGTGCGGTAAGTAAAATCAAACTAACAGTTACTGATTGTAACAAATTTCAGGTGTTTTCAGTAACCAGGTAAGAACCTGTAAGTCGCATGCTGGTCAACTGTCTAACTGATTTTGTGTGGCCCCGAGATGAATAAAAATTAAATTATTTGTGTCAAATATAGAGAAACGCCATGACACTTCAAGTCATTGGTTAAGTACACAAGTGAAAATGTCAGTGAATGAGAAGCAACTTCAATAAGGCAGAGTAAGGCGAAGAGAATTTTTTCGTAACTCTAGTCTATAACTTGGAACATTAGAAATTTAGAGTTGTTTGGAGTCCATTGAATCACAACTGATCGATTGATTAAATTGGTTTTGGATTTTCTTCGTCTTCTTCTTCTTCTTGCGTCTTATTTTTTTTTTTTATGCTTTCCTTGGATTTCGTGACCTTATTTTCATGGTTGATCGGTTTGCTTTTAGAAAAAATGAAATTTCTATCATGGAGGCAAGATACAGAAAATGTTAAGGTTGATGTAATCCGTTGTGGGAATTGTACATGAATCGAGTTGTTTGTAGTGAAGGTGAAGTTGAAGGCGAAGAAATGAAGTCTGCGTACCGAAATATTTGAGTAGCACCGCTTCATGTAAGACGCGTACAATTTGGGGAACATGAATTGTTATGAACAAATAACAACAATACTCATAAATGACAGTTTTTTTTATTCATTGTAGAAGTTGTAAATATGGTTAAACTCAAATTTAGTGAGGAAATTCCGTGTGTTTCCGTAATTAAGAGTTGTATAGAGAAACGAATTTTGCTTGAGGGGTGTCACCTTTCAGAAATTTAACCGCACCGCATTGTTCCACAAAAGGAAAACTTTCTTAATTAAAAATATAGATGTCACTCTATAATAAGGAACCTTTTTCTTTTTCTAGAATATCAGTAGGAAATAACGCAGACAACAGCGTAGGGTGCAGAAGTAGACGTTGAAGGTTTCAGGCAGACCTGAAGGTTGTTGTCAACCATCAAAGGTGTCTGGTCCCAAGAATAGATCACCCATTGCCCAATGTAGCTATGTTGGTAATGAATCATAGAAAAATAAATACTTTTAGTTATGTGCAAAGCATATAAAGGCGTTACAATGTTGTAGTTAAGCGTTCGAAATGAACATAAGTTCGCAACTTAAAAATCTCCACGTAATTACTTTCAATAAAAACAATTTCCTTCTGCCTGCAACTTGAGAGCAACGCCTTATTTATTTTTATACATATGTACATGGTTTTTATTGCAAAATATATTATATTGCTTTCTTTGTATATATTCTTATACATATTTATTACATTTTATCGTGAGGTCAATTTTCTTGCCGTTCCGTCGAGTGAGACAGAGGACTTGTCTATTTTTCCACGGGTTTCAACGCTCAATCACATTTTTAAGCACCTCTGTATGTTTATTGCTTTCAAATAATTTAATTAATCGTTTTATGTTTAGCTTTTTGTGCTTTATGTTCGTCCCCAAGCATTATTATCTATGTATTGCGGTTTTTCTTCTTATTTGACTTACATTAAAATACCGTGGATTGTTTTTATCGGCATTGTACCTCTGCATTTTCTAGCTTTACCTAAATACGCCTGATTCTCTCCTTTCTGCTTTCTTTCTTTCATTTCACCTCTAGGAGAAAATCGTTTCTGTTCGGTACTCATCCAGTGAAATATTTAAAAAACCTGAGCATTTTAACCCGCAATCTTAACCTATTTAAACTGTAGAAAAAGATTAAAAGAATCACAGTAGAATCTCTAGTTTTACGAGCACTATAGAGAATTAAAGTAGAGCTCGGAGTAGAGCTTTTCAATTGCTCTAGTCGGTTTGCCCATGGGTCACTGCTGACAGGACGTCCTGCTTCTGTCCCGGTCTAAGAGACGGTGACAAACCAGAAAAGTTACGCTTTTTCATTCTCCGCTTGGGAATGATTGACTGCTGAAGAATGCCTATACTGTTGCTCTTCTTCAGGTCTCTTTGGGGTAGCAGAGAAAGAGAAGGATCCTCCACATCTTCTTCATCCTCGCTGTCCACGCATGCCATCAATTTTCTTTTTCTCTTAAGGCTTAACTCGATTCGACGAAGAAACCTTTAAGAAAGTAGAATGTGTCAGGTGTTAGGTTCCTCCCGGTTCGGTTCACTCAACGACCACAAAATTGTACCTTATTTGATGGCCGATGGTCCTAAAACCAACGTTTCTCTTCATCTGTTGTTCTTCATTGGTCGCACCGTTCTTCGGTCTGCAGGATTCCTAAAAAAATTAATGTTTTCAATTAGAGAAGAGGGAATCAAGTCTAAAGCAAGGGAATACAATCAAGTCTAAAGCAAACACGGTAGCTAGCGGGGTCACACTTTGCCAATATTTTATTAAACTAAAAAATGCACAAGACATCACCAGCAAGACATCACAAGACAATCACAGTCATGACAGGTCACATACATAAGCAAAAATGTCAACAGCGGGAGCACACAGCATGAGAACATGGGAGTACAGATGATGACAAATGACAAAGGCATGAGAACAACACAAAGTTCAGGCGGACAACATCTTTTAAGTCATGCACAGCTGAACAAGGAGCTTCCCGAGGACATCGTCATGCATTTCGTGCTGGTGCCGGACGAAAAGCAGAAGAAAACCGACCGAAAATCCCTGTAAAAATTTATGGTTCATTAAAGGTTCATCGAAGTTCCATTGTCATAGGCACAAGTATCTAAACTCTCTACAAAAGTGACAACATAATACATAAACGTCGTGCAATTAATTAAATCAATAAAACTCACCTCCGCAGTGTCCTCCGTTGAATTTTCGTTTGATTCTTCTAATTTTAGGCACTCAGTTTTCTTCCATCGACCGTCACTGTCTAACAAGTTGACACTGACGGATTTTCTAGAAGTTAAACTCTCTGTCGAACTTGAAGAACTGAGCGGCTGTTGAGTTTTGACTCTTCTTTTGGGCGAAGGTTTTCTCTGAGCAATTGTTCGATGTCCTGGAGCGTCCTTTTGAGGAACTTCCAAAAGGCTGTTTTGTCCTTTTGTCGGCGAAGAAGTTTTACTTCCGGATGTGTTCATTCGATGACCATTTCGTCTTTCTCTCCTTCTGCCCGTGCTCTTCCTGTGTGATGTTGTACCGGCCTGCACGCTTTTGTTGTTCGAGGGAGGACAGTCCGAGCTTGGAAAGTCGTACAGGCCGTCGGAGTCGGTGAAAGGCAATTGATCGCATTTGCTCTTGCTGTAGAACATGGGAGAAAATCTGCCCAGACCCAGGGCTTTGTCACTCAGAGGGCTCTCGCTCCTGGAACTTACAGGACTTAACAGTTTTTCAGAGTAGTCCGACTGAACTACTATCGTCGGCAGTTGAAGAGAGGCTTTAGGTATCATAGGTCCCATGGTGGTCATGTAGTCCAGATTATCCCACTTCTTCAGAGTTGTTCTCGGGGAAGAACTCGGCGCTGTGAATGATCCAAAGTCAACAATATTCTGACCCGTCGAATCTTTTCCCAAAAAAACATCCAAGTTCTTTTGTTCTTTGTCTTCTGTCTTCTCGTCAACGTGGTCCGTGCCGATTCCTTCGTCGTTGGACTCCAGCAGAGGATCATCTGAGAGTGTTTCGGAATCTGATCTGCCTCGATGTTTGTTCACATCTGATTGACTACTGTCGTTGTTAGGTGTTCTCAGGTGTGGAGACGGATACCGAGTGGGAGATTGTCCACGTGACTGCTGATCCTCAACTTCAGAAAGACAAAGTGGGTTGTTTGATCCACACCGCGACGGTCCAGGACTGGCCATGGAAGAATAACCGCTCGAACTTAAATTTGACTCGGATGCTGTCCTGTCTCCTCTCGAACACATTGAAAAAGGACTCAAGTATGTCATTCCGACGTTATTCACCGTCGGATTGTGCGAGGTCAGGCTTTGCTTTTTGGGTGCCGGTGACAGAAACTCCGTGTCGCTTTCAGGCTCCGAGACGTTACAAGTTATAGTGATCATCGGGGGTGGGTAAGGCAAGTCAAGAGAGTTAGGTTTGTCCGGTCCTTTCGTCATCCAACGGGGGGATCCAACAGGAGAGTATATGAAAGATTGAATGTCCTTTTGGGGAGGTGGCGAACCTGGAAATGATCCTGGAGGCGACGTCGATGGAGGAGAAGGCTCTTGAACCGTTAGCAGGGGTATTATCATTGCTGGACGGTCTGCTGTCGGAGGAATGTCGTCGTGTGGAAATAAAAAGTTAGGATGACAAAATTCGTCGTCGGTGTGTGAAAGAACATCGCAGTCTTCATCCTCTTCGTTCTCTCGATGAACTTGAATGAGCACCTCTGAAAAATCTTCACTTTCGTCGTCCTCCCTGCAGGACTTCTTCTTGCCCTCATCGTCGGAACTCTCAGACGAAGAAAGTTTAACCGCGTTCATGTCTACCCTTGGCATGATTGGAGTTAACATCGGGCTCGCCATCGGTGTCGGCATCTCCCGAATTGGCGACAGAAATTTATTCGTTCCACTAGAGGGTATTTCAAGAAGTATAGATGGTGGGTGGTGTGAATTGACTCCGAAAGAAGATGTTTTCTGAGCTGTTAAGGCATTCATAACGGGAATTTCTATGGTCGTTCCATGTAGGAGTACCTCGCTGGGAGAGTCAAGTGGTCCAGATGTTGTAGAAATTGGTGTGTCAATCATAGAAGACTCCTCACTGCCCATAAGTTCATCTTGTGGACTCGATGCCGTTGGTGTCGTCGATGGACTTTGTCCTCTGCTTGTGACAGATGTCGATGCAAAATTCCTAAACATATCTAAAACGGTATCGGGACTCGGAGCCTTAAACGATTTACACGGTACTCTGATCGGCTTTTTTACGGTACTAGGAATGTCTAGGAGACTGTTGAAAGCACTTCCACTAATAGCTATTTCCGAACTAGATAATGAATCACTACCGTGGTGTGTGCTGATGTTCTGCACGAATTTTCTTTCTATCGCAGGTGAAACAGGAGTCGACAGAGCTTTGACAACCACAACGGATGAAGTATCCGGCTCTGGACTTGAGCTCATCTCTGCTGACACTTTGTTCAGAAGTCTGGCAAAAGTCACTTTCTTCTCCAGTTTGCCAAAGTCCGACTTCGAGTAGACCTTTGGTGCTGGACTGGTGAAACTCGTCTCTTGCCACTCTGTTTTTTCTGTGGGCAGACTTTTCCTCTTTGTGTCCTTCAGTAAAATGGGCTCGTTAAGCGTATCCTTTTCCACTGCCGTCTGGATGACAGACGGGCATATCAAGTGCTGGAGAATTTGCTTTTTCTCAGCGGCATTTCTTTTGGGTGGAGCAGAACCGCTGGATTTTTTCATTGGCGACGGAGTCCCTGAAAACATTTAAATAAGGTATAATCGGTTGTTTCAGATGTTTCTCTCTGTCTTTTAATGTTATTCATATAAAAGCTGATTAGGTGTGTATGTAGAGAAAGAAGTGAGTGAGGGAGTGTGGTTTATTAAGCAGGTCGTTTAAGAAGGTAATAAAATTCATCAATAAGATTTGGTTTTGTTCACCTCGTGGCCGTGGTCAAATCTTTTTTGGAAATTCTGTCAAAGTTGTCGTCCGATTCACGTTAAATTTTTCAAATATGTTCTCGCTTTTTTTTCTCTAAAAGATATTTATTAACTTCTTTAACAACTTTACGAGGTTTTAATGTAGTCTTTATCCATCCAAACAAGTGCGCGGGTGAGTCTTATTGTGTTTGGTTTTTTTTGTGTGTATGTATGTGTGATTGTGTGAGAGTGAGTCAACCACAATCCAACAAACGGTGAGAGGAAGCTACTTTACACCAATCGACCAACAGAAACCAGAAAATCACATAAAAAAACCTAAAAAAATAATAAAATAATTTGAATGTGCCAACTAAGAGTAAGTTAATAATCAGTCTCAGACAAAAATAGATTCAAGCTGGGAAGATTTGTTTTGTCCGTTTTGCCATGTGAAAAAAGGCGAAAAGAATAAGAGAGCAAGTCATAGATCCAAAGATCCCTTCAGGTAGATAGATAGACAGATAGATAAATAGATCTAGATAAATATGTAGCATGTTTTTTTAGAAAATGATAAACAGAAAAAAAATGCAGTTTCCCAGAAGTTAGCCAGAGAAAAGTAAAGCAGTGGTGATCCTTGTCACGGCATTCCTGTTGCTTTGGACAAATTTAGTCCAATCTTACTTCTGGGTGTAGGTCTTAATAAATCGTCGAGGCTAAATGTTCGGGAAGTGGCCCTGTCTGGACGTTGCGGACTCGTCAGACTAAGTAGAGAAGATTTTCTTATACCGAGTCTTCCGAACAATTTCCGTGGAACGTTGCCAGTGCCTGAGGAATTTGCAACGGGCACTGCTCCACTTGCTGGGTTGGGTTCCCGCACAGAAGGTGGACGGATTAATCCGGAGACATCTGAAAAGAAGAAAATTACGTGGGTTTGGTGGTAGGTGAGTACGTGGAAAATATGCCAGGCACCTTGTACGCACTAGATCGGTTATTTCTGTCAGCTTCTTCTGCCAATAACTTCTCTAACTTCTCCGGAAAGTGCCTTTTGGCGCACCAGACGAGACCGATGACCCCCAGGACGACGAAGACGGTGATGAGACCAAGCCAAAAAGGTTCGTGCAGCATCCTCTCAGAGAGTGGCTTGAACGGTATATGCATCATTCTCCTTTCGCACCTTGGACCTTCCCACCAGGCATGGCACCTGCAGTGGAAAGAGTCGCTTTTCTCCATGCACTCGCCTCTACCTTCGCAGGGATTGTCTTCGCAAGGACTTTGCTTCCTTTCGCAGGTCAGACCCGTGTATCCGGTCTGGCAGTGGCACTTATACGCACTTCCGGTTAATTCGCATTGTCCGAACACACAAGGCTCCAGTTCGCATTGTGTCAGAGCGCAGAACATTCCTGTGAAATGTCCGATGCACTGACACACCTTCTTTCCATTAGAGTTGACGCATTTTCCTCCATTTTGACACGGATTTGGACGACACGACTCAACATATCCTCCTTCAGAAGCTTTCAGAAGTTTGGATTTGAAATTTGGGTCTACAAAGAAGTAAACATTTATTAATTCTTGTTTATTTTTTTTTATTTAGTATTGGTCAGACGAGTAATCGTAGGTACCTGGCTTCACTTTGACTGTCGCGTTCATGCGAGTTCCAACAGAAATGCTCTTTTGTCTAATATGAAGAGTATTTAAGTAAGATGTTATGGCCAATGAAGGAATCACCACCGAAGGATCATTTTTCATCTCACATAGGAACCACCACGTTCCATTTTCATCTGCGTAGTTGTCAGTTACTTCTATTATTCCGCTGTCACCTGAGCAGGTTTTATCTGGAAAATTTTCAATTACAATTTCATAAATAGCCTAGGGAGTATTGAATACCTCGTGGATTATCTTCTCATCAGCTATATTGAAATAAGCTTGCTATTTTTCTTATTACATTAGATTTTTGATTACAGTAAATACTACTTATCAGTTTATTTTTACAATTCTTTCTACGTACATTTATTTATAGTCTTACGACTGAAGAGACTAAAACATTTTACAAGTTTTACGACGTTTAATGCATTTAAACGGAATCATTTCGGTTCTAAGCTCCTTCCCAAATGTATCAGGAGCAACGCAAAATAAAACTCCTTTGACACCTCCTAGGTTTTATCACATTCTGGTAGTCAATTCCTTCTACATATGAATGTGCTCAGTGTTAGAAAAACGGAGACCTGGGAAATGGTCGTTTTACGACATCTTCCGGATTTAAAACAAATTACTTGTCGTTTTGTGACATCTAGTGGGGTTAAATGGAACAATTTTGTTCCTGTACTCGAAATATATGAGAAGCAATGCAAAATAAAAGTATCTTTATTTACCTTCATATTCATCTCACAGTATTTTTTTGGAGGGAAACAGCCACCTATTTAAGTCCCCTACACTACAAATTACATGGGTTGCTCCATATGGTGGCTGAATGGCTATCTCGTACCACGTACCCACTACAACTAAATTGCTTTGACATTTTTACTTTTTGTCATTAACAAAATCAGCTTTGGTCTTGCTTATTCTAGTGGTCGTCATCATACAGTTTTGATGTCTAGAATATATACCATTTTCAATTTACATGTACGTTACATAATATAACGCAATTTAAAATACTGTTAATAAAGTTGAATTGTTCATTCTGTGTTTGAATAAATACACTTTTTGAATTAAGCTTTTTAAATTAACATGTTGAAAAAAATGTATTATTTATGAATTTATTTATTGGTGGTGCCTGTAACCTGTCTTTTACTTTGCTGGCAATTGTAAATATATATACACACCGAAATCCGACAGTTGAACCTGATGCAAATCCAAGTAGATGACATATCCAATGGGTGCGATGAGATGCTGAACGAAGCTGACATTTGCCGGAGGATGGGCTGGAAAGTTGAGATGATGAAGAGCACCACTGCTGTCGGGTGACAAATTTAAAATTTTTTCCTCTTGAAGTGCGCTAACTGGAAATAAAAATAAACGGTGCTAGAGCGACTTTTATTCCAAACCAAAGAGTAATTCCGGTTACTCATGCGATACCTGTTCGATACACCGCCCGAAATCCAGCGCCTTTTGGATCTTGCGATGTCTTCAACCTGACCACCATCTTCTCTCCGAAGGACAAAAAATTTCCCTTCCCAATATCTTCGCTGTGGTGTAACTGAAAAGAATTGTGGTTTCCTCCCAGATCCAATTCCAGTCGGGTGTCTTTCTGCCTCGTTTCGTCTGTAAGGTCGATCTCTTCAAATTCCAGCCAGATTCTTTTGCCGGCTGTTGGAAGTAAGTGTAATTAGAGTTATTTTGACTGGAAATATTACTTGCAGACTCACTAAGTTAGTTTTAACGTCGTCCAGCCCACTGCATTTTCTTTCTTATGCATGCAAATCCCAACTTTTCAAGATTTTTTTCGTTTATTCCATTTTTTGGAACTTAAATTGCCTGGTAGTAAAATTTCATTTGAAATATCTGAGGACGTGAACTTTGTACTTCTATTTTATTTGAAAGAGGCAGATTCAAGAGGCAGCAAATGTTGCTTTCTCTTTCGTTTGTAGCCATTTTCCCAAGTTATCCCATTCTTTCCTTTTATGGCACCGTTTTACATAATTTATGTGCCCAGAGAATTTCTCTGGTTTATTCAAGGGCATTCCGCAAATAAAGTAATCTCCTTTAGTCGTCGTCGTCATCCTCCTTCTCCTTCTCCGCGACGTCTTATTCTTTTCTCTTTCAAAATTTCTCTCATCTTCTTCCATCAAGTTACTGCTAGGCTACAATTTTAGACTTTACTATTGAAAAAGTGCATGTAAGGTCAATCAAGTTTCATTCAAAAATAGTTGCTGAATAGTCAAGTGATGTCATATTCAAGTGAAAATTGAAATGGAATTTGAATGAGTTGCCGTAGGTGAGACATTTTCGTCACCGTTAGCGACACATTTATTTGAAAAATGTCGCAACTTTGTTCTAGAAACGGTACAGTAACATGTACTGTTCATTTTACGGTATAAAAAATCCGAATTGAAAATTGATATAACGTAAAAGAGTTAGCGTTTAACCTGCTTACTGCTATCCAAAAACTCCCGTTGCAATGCCTCACACACTTTCTTATTGAAGTCAACCCAAAATTTTGGTTTTCAGTATATTTCGAATTTAAAAAGTAGAAGTATTAAACTTGAAATATCTTCGAAGTTTTACAGAAACTTTTAAAACCGCGAGATTTGCTCACCTAAAGTTTTTATTCGGTCACATGAAGGAAGTCGAAAGATTTAGAAACCTCAGGCTGTTCGTGAGATTCTAAGTGAAATGGAAACACATTTCACATAACAGTAAACCAGTCGAACAATGCATACTTTTGTTTGCTGTTTTTTGTATATTTAATGCAGTTGTCAGTATGAAAAAATCTGCCTCTAATGAATTAGGTTAATAAAAATTTGCAAGAGTATAAAATGAATATAAAATAAATAAAATTCCTATGTAAACGAAAGAGCATTTGTGGTTGTGGTTCAGTGACTTGTACAGCCCCAAAGAGTAGTGACTCTCTACAAGAGTAAGTACTCACGAGGTGCTATGATTATTGTCGTACAATCAAGTTGTGGAAGTGGAAAATCGCCATAATTTGGACTTGAAATGATTCCTTCTCTGGCTGTCAACTTCTGGGATGGACAGCCAGATATGTCAACTGCCTTCCAATTGGCATAAAATCCATTTCCCGTCACAGAATAGTCAGAATGAAATCTTAAAATGGCTTCGTTATTGTCCGACACAAAAACAGACCTGACAATTGAAGTTCAAATTGATTAAAAAACTTTGCTACAACTAAACACAAGGTAATACTAGTTAGTAACTCACCTAGTTTTCTTTCCAGTTTTATTTCCACACCAGCGAACTTGAGCTTGTTCCATACCACCTGATTTTAGTTCAATGAAATCGTACAGGCACTCGGCTTGTGACTCCAGATCTATTTTAGAAAAAGCTATGACTATTCGGGTCCATATTGGGCCAACAATGTGAACGTGATAGTCGAGATTGTTGTAGTAATGAGCCGGATACCCCGGAGACATCACTTGTCCTTCGGTGCCGTTCACACTTTTGTTGAGGTTCACCGTTTCGCTCGTCACTGTTATTATAGAGACATTACAGTCATCCGTACACTACGGTGGGACTGTTTCGTTACTGTTTCTTACCCACCTTGATTTCCTTTTTTGCAAACGTAACCACCTGTTTCCATGCAACCCTGCGGTGTCCAGTACAGGCCACTAGACGAGTGACTTGACTCGGTTTTTAGTGACACCCACTGCACTGCCAAACAATAATTTTCATCTCCTTTCATGAAAGATTCTGTTTCTTCAAGTGGTGGCCACGCTGCAAAATTTTAATACAAGGTATGAAACCTCGTGTCAGAGTTTGTAAGAAAATCTAAACCCATTAGGAAGATCTGAATTACACGTATTACGTTACGAGAAAAAAGTTCTAGTGTAATTTCAACACTACTTCAATTTAATGTAAATGAAAACAAGCACTACTTTGAATGATCTGATCTAATAAAAGTATGTAAATTATACATGATTAATAAGGCATAACACACTTGAGTTTACAAATATCCATCAAATCTACCGAGAAGGAATTATGCTTCTTAACTGAAAGTCTGTATATACATTTTAAAAAGTGTTAAAGAATAAATAGATTTATTAACCTGTGTAATCCATTGTGTCACCGTCCACCCATTTCCAACCGTTTGATGGTACCTGATATCCTCCCAACCAATAAACCGAAGACGTTGTGTACTCAATAGAATTCCTAATATTTCCAGTTATGAAACTTTCTTCCTCTGAATTTTTCACGCTGGCCAATTCGGCCTGAAAAGCAAGTCGAATAGTCTTGTTACACTGTTTTGTTTAAAATTTCAGTATTTTATGTAATATTATAACTTTATACAGATTCCAATCGATTACATGGAAAACATAAATTGTTTTCCTGTAGAAATAAAATTACGTTTGCAATATTAACTATCTTAATAAGCTACTTATATAATATTTATTTTCTACTTATGTAATAATCTGTTTTATTAATTACGAGCTAGAGCGAATGCAAATCAATTTCATGTACAAGTTGAATCTTTTTTTATTGGACCTAAGTCCGCGTACAAGGAACACTCCGCCATTACCAATTTAAGGGGTCAGAAACTTTTCTTGGTGAAGAAACGACAGCCCAAAATTTTACTTAACAAACAAAACAAAATAGCACGAATAAATGTTTTAACTGGCTTCTGGCTTTGACGTAAATTATGCTCGCAAAAATGAAACTTCTTTAGTGAAAGTTTTCAATTTCTTACCTTCATTCCTTTGCACACTTGACTGGCAGTTTCCCAAGTGACCTTCGGGTAGCTGACAAACAGGTAACATGAATTATTGAACATCTCATACCTTTCGTCCGAGCATTCCATGCTCGCTGAAACAGAGAAAGTTAAACGAAAGAATTATTCACTCGATCAAAGCACAAAGAGAAAAGAAACGCCAATGAATCAGAGCCTGCCTTGAAATTGACGTTAAACAGAAAGAAAAAAAAATAAATAACTTAAAATAACTCATAAATCAGATTCTATTCTTTTTCAAATGTCAGTTTCCTACATAGAAAACATACATTGATTTCCGGTTCTTTTGTTACGAGTTATTTGCTCGCCTCTTTTTATTCGCCTTGTGAAATTGCTTAGAAAGAGGGGCGAAGGAAGACAAACTATTGTTGAGTCTTGATATACTGATAGGTAGACCGTCCCAGAATGATAAGAAAAGTAATAATAAGTAAAATTAAAACTATCAAATAGGTCGAGTACAAAAAAAACTACGAGCAGCAGAAAACAGAAATGAAACTGAAGACAATGCAGAAAGGAGAGAACTTTCTTTCAGGACATTACTCATATATACTGGTCATCATTATGTACATTATTTTGTAATTATATATACAAAGACTACAAAAGGACTATAAGCAATTATATCACGTCAATTTTATAGTTTAGTGCTTTATCGCGTAATTTTCCCAAAATATGTTTTTTGCTTCTCTTTTGAGTAATCCGATGAATTTGTACATAATTTACTTAATATTTACAAATATTTATTAATAGTATTTTCGGGCAATAGAAACTAAAATAAATATACGTAAGAACAAAGTTACTTGCCCTATCCTTGGGTGAGTTTATGTAATTAATGCTATAAATTGTAATTGACAATTATATAAATTATTAGTGTTTGTAAATAAATTTAAAGTAATAATAGGAAGTCGTAGGAAATAGCTTTCTGTTAAATTTTGGCGTTGCTTGCCTTGAACGTTTAAAAAACTATTCACAGGTGATTCCACTAATTTATAACTTATTTAGGACTTCAATGAACCAGTTACTCCCTTACTATTTTTTATAAAACTTGTTATTAACCTAGAAACTTCACTTAAGTTGTCTAACATTCTCTGACGTAATAAGTTATTTTTCAGCTGAAACACTAAAATTGATTGAAATTAATGTTTGAACGAAATGTAATGTGCCAATATTAGAACCTGTCCCCACAACCCAGAAAAATCGAAAATTATAATTGATAACATTCCAAATGCCGACTTGTTTTAATTTTGCGACAAAAAAAAAGAATAAAGTTTTAGTTAAACTTTAATAACTTGAAAACCGAAAGCAGGTAACAGCAGTCATCAGACGGTAATATTGATTATGCATAAAATTGTAATGATTTGGCGTGAAAGAATTGAAAGGTAAAAGAGCGGCGGGGATTAGTTATGAATGACAGTTCGATTTTTTTTTTGTCGAAAGTTGTGAAATGTGGGCTTTTTCTGGACATTTTCAACTAATAAAATTTCTCTCACTAGTTGAATCGTTTGAAATAACCCGCATCAAACAGGGATGTCTTAAAAACCAAGTTCGAGATGTGTACCTAACCTTTTGAGGTTCCTTCACAAGTTTTAGTGTATCTAAGCAATGCAAGTTTCTCCTTATATATTTTGTATGTAAGAACCCGAACACTTCCAGTTAGCAGTTTACTGCATTCAAATCAAAATAACAAACGTTTAAAATAGTAAAGAAATTAAAGGTCGGTGAAACTGCACTAAAGTTATTTATTACTTTATGTTGGTGACCATCAGTATGCTATGGAACTGTTGCATACCACTAGGTAATGGTATCGCTGAACAGTGTGAATCAAAAGCCAACAGCTGCATGGATTGCGTGCACTCAGTCTAATAATGAAAACTAAAAGTTAACTTTTCATCAGTAAACATTATTTGCATTAAGAAGCTCTTGGGTTTATTATTTTCGGGCAATTAGGGATGTATTCATCAGTGAGTTTATGTAAATTTTCCTCAAACTCTAATTATCAATAGTTTCCAGGTAATTTCTACTCAACGCTGGTAAATCAAAACCTACTCCTCCAAAAAAAAATTACATAAGAAAATACAATTGCGGTTTCTATGAGTGAAACTTACCACCTGTAAAATTTACCCAGGTAATAATCTTTGATCTGACGTTTTCACACATTTCAGAGTTTTTCTCTTTCAGAGTTTTTATATGACGGCGGTTGTAAAAAAAAACTTGATAAAAGAAAAGTAAACAAAAATCCCTGAGCATATATTGACTGGTATGGAGATGCTTTCCTAAAGTAAATAAAAGTGTAAAAGCAGTTATAATGAAGGAGACGTCCCGCTCGAAAACAACATTTCGACAGAAAAGCAATTCTTTCGACTTGCAATAATTTTTTTAAATGTGGAGTTTTTGTTTTATTGACTTTTGTCGGGAGACATGTCACGACAGGTCAACGAAACTATAAATAGTTTAACTGATTCAGTTTTGAATGACTCGCACCGCGATTTGATCACAGATTTCTTTGATTATCGTACTGGTTTTTGTTTTAGTTACTGACTGTAACTTGTCGTGGAATTGAATCTGACGATTTTGCTACTGTACCGGTAGCAAGGTACTAATGTACCACAATACCGAAGCTTCCTCAATTGACTCTAGCTAAACCCTTACCAAAGCTCATGTCTTTCCAAAGCTGACATGTGCCGCAGATCGGAAATAAAAGTCAAGGGATGGGAGGAAAAGACAAAAATGAAATGAAGTTTTTTTCTCTTTGAGTGAAACTGATCAGTTCGCAAATTTTCAAGTGTAAAAAATATTGGCTAGGAATGTTTTTTTTGTTTCGAAACGGGTAATATTTCACCTGTTCCAAATAATTGTAATAAACAGCTGGAAAGAAATGGTAGAAAGTTTCAGAAAAACAACCCAAAATTTTACAACGTCGGGGAAAACAAAAGGGAAGAAAGTAAACAATCAAGTTCCATACGGGAAGAATTCAAAGAAATTCGCCCCCTTCCCTTTTTACCTGCTTACCCGTCTACCTGTTCTGCAAGTTGTTGCACCTGTTGATTTTTGATTAAAGCAAAGTGAAAACTGTTTGGCTAGAGCAATCATTTATATAAAAGCATCCAGGTGGTGAACAGAGGAAAACGAGTAGGCAAACAAGTACTTGTAAAACAATCAGAAAAAAGTTTAGAACTTCAGCTTGCAACATAACAAAAAGTGTCTGTTCTGTTTCCTAAAGCTGTACATTTCTGTGTGCACAGAAGGATTCGCAATGTCCAACATATTTTCTGGCACTGAACATATTAAAATGTAACGATTACGATGCCATTCAAGTCAACATCGTATGTTGTGGCCAAGGGAATTTGTTGAGTTGTTATTTTCTAAAACAAGTTGGCCTCTGAAATTCTGCAGGATTTCTTGTTTAAAATTCAGTTTTAGAGTGAAACAGAAAATAGTGAAAAAAATGAAGATTTTCTCTCCTCCAAAAGAAGAGATTCTGCTTTATAAAGTTGGCAAAGGAAACCACTAAAACAATATCAACTTCAACTTTCATTGGCTGTGCTGTACAGAGTGAAAAGAACCAGTAAACTCTCAGTGATTGTTTGCCAGAACTAGGACAAAACTTTTTTCTCAAAATTAACGTTGACCACCGAGTGAATTTTAAAACACTTAAATGGACGTGAAACTACAAAGGAAACCGAAAAAAGTAAATAGTTGGAGACGACAAGAAAGAAATAAAACGGCCGGAGAAGAAAGAAGTTAACCATTCTAAGTTAGAGAAAGGCTCAGAGCCATTAAGAAACTATTTTTTAAGTTTGAAAATGAGCAACTCAGCAACGTGGCCGACTGTCGGGCCATTTAGGTGTCAAGTCAGAAAACAAAAATGAAAAAAATAAGGTTAGGTGAAACTAAAAGGAAAATGTAAAATTAACCAACGGGAACCAAAATTTCACCTGTACTGCTTCTGCCACCTAACCTCAAAGTCAACTACATCTACATTAGCAAGTATTGTACATTACTCTTCTTCGTAGTATCTAGTAGTTTTAACCGTAGGAGAAATAATAGATAATAGCAATTTTGCTTTTCTTGAATTTGTAAACACTTGGTTATTAAGACTACACTTCACATTGGAATTTAAGGAACTTATTGGCCGGAAATGTGTCACGTAAAAACCAAAAAAACGTAACGTAACCGAAAATTAAACGTCTAACGACAACTAATCTACCACAAAACCTCTACTGGGATTTTGCTTAATATTCGTGACGTCACAACATTTTAAAGAGTGCATAATCAATAAAAAGCATTTATGTGAAAATAAAAAATCATAAGAGAAGGAAAAGTAACATGAAATGAAATAAATGCTCTAAAGTATTCAAAAAAGCAGGACAAGAATGGAAAGCTGATTTCTGTATGTACGTCTAATCTCTTTCTAACTGTATATACAGTTTTACTTCTCGCGTATTATTTTACGGGATTGTTTCCAGGCATTTGCAAAATAAGTATTTTTTTTACGACGAGAATCCATCCGCATCAATTGTTTTTGTTGTTATTATTATTGTTCTTGTTATACAGCAAACGTAATTTAATTGATAAAAGTTGTTATCTCTGCGTTATTAGCCATTCGACGGTATCGGAGGACGTTTTAAGTTTACAACTCGGCACAAGTCAAAGTCTGATAGAACAAATTCGTTCGTTGGAACAATATTTTATTTCTACGTAGGAGACAATTGCCAGTCACCCAGACTGTTGGCTCGAAAGATTCATTAAACATAACTGCGTCTCGGATAGGTTTATGTTTGCTCGACCGTAAAATCTAGTTTAAAGCTCAATATTTCATGTTCAAGGTTTTTATTCGGAAAGATAATATTCAATGTCAAAAATTGGTGTCTCCCACTCTCTAGCCTCTTCAATGTACAACAGGAGAATACATTAAATTGTTGATAATTTATTGATGTGCACAAAGTCGTTCTGACTGTATGTTTCTTCATAAATAACACACGTGTTCTAAGCTATATGTGTCTCTCCTAAACTCTGTTTGTTATTAATGTAAATGGTAACCAAAACAACTTTAAGTTCTCATAGGCAAAGGCGTAACGTGCAGTAAAATGACCAATGTTAGAGGCCAAGTTATTGAGAACCAAAGCACAATTTTTAAGAGTCAGCATTTACATGAAGGTTTTATGATTTTCAAAATGTTTATGTGTATCACATAGCTTGGAGTATAAGTAGTTTAGTGTACCAAGATGAGAGAGTACAACCCAACTCTAACGTGACTGACTCAATTTAGAATTATAAATTCAGTACTTCCAATACTATTTGTGCTTCCATTTATATTGCAGTTAGGGTGACATTACCCTACAGAGGCTAATATAAAATTGTATTCTTATTGATATTAGGCAACTTCAACAAGTTTACATTGTGTTATTTATGTACAAGAACTTTTTAATATCGGCAATGACGTTTATTCTTGTTTTCTTGTAAAAATTTACGTAAAAGATGGTTGTCAAGTTGTGCCGAAGATGACGTCTCGAACATAAATATTTATTTATGTTCAATTGTTCAATTGACATACATAAATAAAACTTTAAGATAAAAGAGAGAAATTGAATTATTACGAAAAAGTTTGTAAATAAAACTGATGTAAATAAAAGTAAAATTAAAAATGACAGTGAACAGGAAAACTTACTGTTTCGACTTTTTAATGGTAAATTCACCTCAACCAGGTTAGGTAAGGCCCGAACCAGGTGTTGCAACTATTAATTTGGTAATAATCATGTAGTTGTAATAAATTTGTAAACTTAAAAACTATTTATTTAAAAATAGTATAACTTTATAAGCAAACTGCATGATAACTAATAATGTTACGGTCCCGCGAGTAGCCCGATGAATAATTGTATTACATTATTAATTTACTAATACAATTATTTGTCACTTACTCATCGAACATTACAGGTGATAACTCTACTGAAAAACAAACTAATTTTAAAAAGCCTAATAATGCAAATTTGTAGCAGACAATCGTTTTGGTACTTCACAGGCACCTGACGACGTCAGACGAATTAAAAAAAATCTAGTGGTTTTATAAAATCTACTAACCCTCTGTGGCTGTTATGTTCATTCCCTCACATTTTAGGTTTGGCACTTACAGTCGTGTTGTACTTGTACATTTATATTATCATTGTAACATTAACATTATATATGTATCATTATACATTGAAACATTTATATTATCTAAAGTGGTCGTTAGAAACTCTGAGAACCTCGAAAAGCCCAATAACTGCTTATTGAAAACTATTAAAGCAGATGAATTGCTTTTCGTGTTCGGAATTAGTTAAACCTATTTAAAATAAATTTCATGGATGGCTGTCATCCTCTTGATGTTGGTAGATCGATACAGAACCTAGGGTGATCTGATCGAGTGCTTAATAAATCCCAATCATTGAACATCTCGCAGCCACAGAGGACTCATAACGAACATAAAAAAAACAATCAACTACTGTCGTACACTAGTTAATCGATCACTTTTGTTGATCGTTTACTTCAATAATAATAATAATAATCCCAAAAAATCAATCAATAAATGTATCAAAAAATCAATCGATTACTGAAACAAAACTAACTCGACCGGAAACCGAAATTTGGTTTTTCCGTTTTACCTGTCCGTCCGTCGTGCTCTGTTATTTAAATAAAAAAAACTAAGAAAATTAACTTCTACCGCAGCAATAAAAACAAAATTATGTTGTTGATAAAAGAACATAACAAAAATGCCATTATAACTACGAAAAGGAATGTAAATACATAAACATGAATGCAAATGCGAGTTGGTTGATAATTTTGTTTTTGCTTCTGTTTCTGTTTCTCTTTCTGTTTTTTTTAACTTTCAACTACCTTAAAAGGCGTGGAAAACTTACCACCGCCGAAAACGGCCCGATTAGCTGAGAAATAAAAAATTGTAAAGTTTAGCTGGTGACACGTCAATTGTAAAGTGCTTATGAATTATTATTATTATTTATTTTAACGGGTATTGTAATTCATCTCCTTCATCCCCTTTAATTATCCCTTAACCGATCAATCGCCCATAATATTGATCGATTAATCACATCAGCTCATGAGGAACTATAAAAACTGTCAAAGAACTAATTAATACTATCATGATGGTACCTTCCTCTATCCTCTAGGTATACTTTGTTATACCTTCTCTACACCAGATATTGTTAAATACGCTTGCGGTAGAATACAGAAACTACCACGAATGATTCCTTTTTTGTGCACATTCTCAATATGATCACTAATATCGAAATTACGAGTAATGTGAACTACACTAAATTGTAGTGGTTGGCACACCTCGTTCGAAAAGAAGCCTGAATTTTGTAATACAAAATATTAATAATTAACGTGAAACGGAAAATATATTTTATTAGAAATTCTACTCTTTGTGAATTTAAAATTTTAATTATTGGTTCACTCAAATATTAAGTTTGCGTTGTTTTGTACGTGTTTAGAGTCTTAGTTGATTCTTAGGGAAAATGGTTTAAATAGATCCTCTTGCTCATTTTTCGGGGGTCTCTCCTCACTGGGCGATCTGCTAGAAATAGCGTGAAACTTATTGTTTAGATTAATAGTAATTCTTTTGTAGAATAAATATATTTTCAGATATTGCAATATCACAATATACTCTTCAGGGTATCAAAGAGTAACACTATTTATTTTTTATTTTTAATAAAGAATTCGAAATTGAAACTCAAAAATTTGCATTGTAAGGTAAAACGCATTCGATAGAATCGCAACTAAATTTAGTGGCAAGTTGTTTCGTTTCAGGAAATTACCGTTAAAACGTTAGGTCCGTCCGAAATATTTCCGTTTATTTTAGAAAGGTTTTCAATGGAAAACCAATAACCCAGTTTTGTGCAATGCGTGGAGGAAGTCCACTTCATTCCCGAAACATAAATTCTGCAGCAAATTAAAAGTTTACAGGAAAATTATTTGATCGAGGTGGTAGGCCACTATGCTGTTAGGCAACACATCACTGCAGAAATATAACAATTAAAGTGATTTTTACAACTAGAAACGTAAACGTGGGAGGTGACGCTGACTGTCCGAGTGAGAGAAGACACAGAGACAATATAGGGTAAAATTAAAGCGAGTACTTGTTTCGCAATTAACATTTGTTTTGTGTTTCCATCAACATCCCGTCAAGCTCCCGTTGCATTTCTGAAATTTTCTCGCTTTTTCAGGAAGAAAACAGTTTGCTGCAATAACAATACCCACTCAAAAATTATCTATTCATAAACTTGGAAAGTTGTGCCAAGTGAACGAATTGGTTTGCATTTTTACGACAATAAAAATGAATAAAAAAACATTGCGACTTTGGCAATGAACCACAGCCATTTGTCCTCTTGACCCTGTGGCACTGCTTTCCTTCTACGTAGGGACATTTCTAACACAGAACGAGCTCACACTGCATGCCCTGGATTATGTTAAGGATGAAACGTCCTCAAACTCCAAACTGAACGGAACATCGGTAATGAGAAGAGCAGAGTAACACGAGTCAAAGATAAACAACTTTAAGCTTTTAAGGCATTTAATCATCCCCTTTAATTATTATTTTATCTGTTACCTTCGTTACATCGCTCGTCTATCTATGCACCTAGTGATTTTCACTTTGCTCGATCATTTTCAAATGACTAGTTTCCTCTCGAGATTTACACTAACTGTTTTTGCACTTCTCCTGTGTTTCTAAAACGTAACGATTGTGAGACTACGATACTATGATGAACAATAAATGTATGAATAAATAAATAAAGAACGGAAATGACAAAATAATACTAACACAGAAATTTCTGTGCATTAAAAGAATTTTCTCTACCGAAATCCTCAAACTCTGTCAAGTTTGTGGTTGGAAAACGAATTTATTCCAGTAAACATATGTTTCGAATATTTGTTTTATCCTACTGAATACGAAAAATAAACCTCACCCCTTTGAATTGAGAAAAATATTGTCTGCTACGAATTTTGTATGTATGGGGCGGACAATGGAAAAAAATTTGGGTAGTACCAGTACATGGAAACATCAAAAGCTCCACACAATCCAAGAACAACAACAAGGCAACACTTACCGTTCTCAATGGAGACTCTTGCCTTAAATCCGCCGTAGTGATGGGAATAGTCAGAAACAAACAGAAATTTGAGCCTGGGACCCTGGGAAATGTACCTGAGGAGCTTGAGCTTGTCGCTCATGTCGTCGCACAACCTTCTGGCCACGTAGCTTTCGTTCCAGGAATCTTCGATCAGCTCCAGATAGTCATAGGCGCACCTGCGCAAAATAAAAGAAATTTCAGAATTGAAACCTGTCAGGTGTCACATGAGTTACATGAAATATACCCACGAGGGCTCTTTCTCTATTACGAGCTCTTCAAAATCTATGATTATCCTGTAGCCAGAAGGTGCCACGACAACAGTCTCGCAGTGAACGCTGTCCGGGTACTGGTGAGGAAATCCAAAGCTCACGACTGTCGCTTTTGGATGTTCCCGTGTTAGTGTGATTGTTTTGTTACATTCCTGGTTCCAGGACATTTCGGATGAATCTGAAAAATAAGAAGTAAATTGTTGAGTCTACTGAACTTCACATTCTTCAATTCTCATCTAATTAATAATCTTTGTTTTTGATGATTTTTTAACTTTGTCGGTTTATTATTGACATTTGGACAGCAGCAAAAAGAGAGAATTTTGTAAAATTAAACAAACAAATCAGTAGCAAATTTTATCAGTTTTGGAAAACTGTTAAACGATGACGTCCTATTTGTTTTTTCTCCTTCCCTTCTTCAAAAGTTCAAAAATCCTATTTTTCTATCGAGCGGTTTGGAACATCACACGCACGGGATTTCCCAATGAAAACAAAAAGGAAACCATTTCTTATTTTACGAGAGAGTCAGAAGAGAGACAAAGTGGTTGAAGTAGAAGAAGAAGAAGAAGAAGAAGAAGAAGCAGCAAAAGTCGCTTCGAGGCACAACATCGTCGTTTTTGAATGAAAATAATAAAGGAAAGAGAAGAATGGTAATGTAAATATGGCCGAAGGAGGAAAAGCGGAAAAAAGAAGTGGAAGAAGAGAAGACTCAAGCAGACGAGGGAGAAATCACAAGGCTGGGGGTTTTTATGGCGGGAAACCTCCCCAGTAACTGATTTCAGTTCTGAAATCCATTTGGCCGTCATCCAGGCACCAGGCGTTCCGCTACGGTGGAACGTCCCCCCCAACCTCCCCCTTTCAAGCTGCCGGTCCAGCAGTACCATCGATGGTACCCGACGCCCCTCACCCTGACTTGATTCCAAAATGTCTGACATCGGGTACAACCTTGACCCTCAAGTTTCCTACGATGAGTTTCAATGAGTTTTTCTAGTTTTCCTTTTGTTTCTACGCTTCTTTTCTGTTTGAAAATTTAATAATTTAGAAAATTGGTATGCCGCTTTATTTTATTCTTTTTTTTTTTACTACTTCAGGGGATAGTATTTCCTATTTACCTTTCTAAACCATTTCTTTCACAGGTTTTTTCTTCTACGCGAATTTCTAAACAAATTTCCTTTCGAAAACAAATCGAAAAAGAAATGGTGTCATCAATGAAACCGCTGCTTTTTCCAGGCAAAGTCGAGTAGCCTAAGATGCTATTAAGTTTTAAGTTATGAATCATTTATGTATGCATATTTTTATTCGTTTCCTCTTGTTAAATAAGCACAAGAAATGATAGTGAAATTCCCTCGTGTGTTCGTGTGTTTAATCAAGTCAATATCCACGCAAAGTAAATTAAATTTTCTATTCGCTTTTTTTGGCTAATATCTTTTCCGTAATTTCCTCTCCTTTTCCCCTAATGTATCCTCTTTGTTGTTTTAATGGTTTTTACTGTAAATTCTCGGTACTTAAACTTTGCTCTTTCTCGTCATGTACCACTCTCTGTAAAATTATTGCTGGTGAACTCACATGCCCTAAATTAGAACTTCAGTGAACATTCTCTTGATGGTCGCGCCCAAGTTACTTTAATTATTTTACTATTTTTAATAAATTTTTAATATTATAAATAAATTATTAGCACGTGAGGACCCGAACACTGGAGGGAATTGTTTTGTTAACTATTCCTATTTCTTTTTAATTAGTAAGGTTTGGGAAATGAGAAGACATTTACAGGTGAAGTGACATTTTCCCTCAAGTGAGGGTGAAGCGTCAAAGTGTCAGGAAAATGTGAAATTCCCACAAAATCGTGACAAGAGGAACATCAGCACCCTGTGGAACTTGTGCGAAATCCTTGCCGATTTTGGTCCGATTCCCCGAATTTAGTTCAAACCAGTAGGGCTTGGTACGGTTCTGCAGGTGCCTGACTTACCCCCGCTTTCTAGGCGTTCGCATAAAAAAAAGTTTTTCATTCCGCAGTCTAAGTCGTTCCAAAGGTACGACGGGGTGATTCCATCGATGATGCGAGATCCTAAGGGATGAGGAAAAACCCTTCGTATTTCAACGCAGTCTTGGTGGCTGAAACCGTCGTCATTCGGCTGACGATTGTAAAAGCCCTGCTGAGACCACCCTGGGAACCAATCTGAAAAAGAAACAACACCAAGAGTTACTTCTCCTTTCCTCCATAGAAGTGTTTCCTATCTATAAATTCCTCATGTTAATTTTTGTATCGCAAAAGCAAAATGGCTCGGCATTTGATTCTTCTTGCATTCCTTCTGACTTCCTTTACATTTTCCACTTTGTCGAGTTTAATGTTTTTCATGCTTCGGAACTCCGGCATAAAGAAATGTTTCTTGAGGGAAACCGGTGCCGGATTTTCATTTGCTGGCGAAAAGGATGCCTCGGGAACGAGGAGAGAGGCGTATTAACCGTGGCAAAATGGGAAATGACTGAGTGGTGTGAAAGACGAAGATTAGATTTATCAGAAGTCGAACAAAAAAGGTTTCTCGTGTTTGGCCCGTTGAAAAAAAAACTTTTAGTATTTCGTGGGGCCACAACAAAGAAAACTAAAGGCAACCGTTAAAATTGTATGAAAGACGTAAGGAAATGCTTTCCTGGTGTATTCAAAGAGGACTGCAAAATACGCGGCAAAAATGGATGATAGAAAATACCTTAACATCCCAAATGTTAGAATTTTTAATTTTACATTTCAATACGACTGAATTGTAGGAAAATGCGTGTGCCAATTTTCCAAACATTTTTACATTTGTGCAATGCATTCAAACTGTACAGTCGCAGTACAGAACTCGCAGTTTTGGTAGTAAGTTAGAGTTAGTTAGAGCCGAATGAACAGTTCTGGTAAAAAAGGCTGCTGTTCTTAGTTCTTAGCTGTTCCTTGTCAATGTATTCCAACGATTTGCTGTAATAGCCGATATTTGTTGTGTCTTACAAAATTCATACTAATTACGACGGGTAGATAAATAAATAAATAAATACAACTACTATGCCAATAGAATTTTAATATCGCCCCTCCGGTATGCTAAAATTTTAGCCTTTTTTTATAATTTTAATATAATAATCTTATAATAAGAATTTTCTCCTATCAAAAATATTATTACCACCTGAATCAACTTGGTGGCCCATTGGTGTTTCTATTTGAAAAAGTTTCAACATATGATATTTACAAAATGTCATTAAAAACTCGTTGACATAGAACGAGAAAACGGTCACACGGGAAAAGGTCGTAAGAAAGCTGACGGATAGTGAAAGCTTGAATTCAATAGAATAAAATAACACAAAAAAAAAATATTCCGGAATGTTTTTACAATAGGAGAAAGTCAAAATGAATTTTGTTGTAGTAACCGATTTGATGGTTCTCAGTGTAAACATTAACTGAGCAACTATAAATGTGCTTTTTAAAAGGCAACGAAAAGTCAGAAATTAAGAACGAATGAATCGCTTCTTTAGAAAATGTAATCAACAATTGACGTATTGTTAACTATTCTTTAACAAAACTCTAACAGTTGAATAAGAAGTCTAAAACATCAGCGAAGCGTTTCCATCACGTTCTATGAAAACATGGCGTCTAAAGATCCCAAGATTTGAAGAAATCTATTTAAGTTCAAAACCGCTGCCGACGAATTGATCTCCGCTACGTTCACCTTACGACAGGAAACGGAAGTCAAAGCCACATTTTTTTTCTTAAAACTCGCCTAGTTTTAGTTCTCCTGTGGACCGGAAATAACAGCCCACGGCATTAAAAGGAAACCGTTGGAGATGGAAAGTCCCGCAGGGCAAACCTGAAAGCTCAACTTTTTCATTTTGTTTGAGAAGTCAAATGATTTTTCCACGAAATTCGAATGAAATTTTCAGAAGAAAGAGAAGCATTGAATGATTCGGGTCTGCATGGTTTTTTGTGTTTTAAAATAAACATAAACATTAAATGTTAGTTGGACTCATTGACCTGTGAAATTGTACAACATAGAAATTTCTACGAGGGTTTTCAATTGTTTACAAATTACATTATCAGATCTTTGTTTGCGCAGTACCACCAAAGAACAACCTTTGAGTTCTTCTCTACTGACAACAGATAATTCCTAAAAATTTATGTACACGTTTATTATAAATCATTAGTTATAATTACATATAACTTATGTGTATGTCTAACATCTTAAAAGTGTCGTAGATTAACTACTAAAGTTTGCATAATATACGAACGTAAAATGTATATATCTATTTTCTCAGTCGGTGACTTGAATACTACGACACCCCATTATTTTTTATTTACTTTTAATGAAATATATCAATTTTAATTAAATAATTCCAATAATATTATTGAATAATATTTTTTTCCAAAGCTACCAAAATTGTCACACTGTACATTTCATTTGTGAGAGAGCACCCTACTAATCATTTTAGTAATATTCGAACATAACTACGAAGTTTAAGATTGTGAGTAGCCGGTCCACCTTTAAACTTCTCGTAAACCCCGAAATTTGGAAAAAAAAACTTTTTCGGGTAGCTGACTTTCACCTGATTTACACACCCATGAAGTTTAATTTTTTAAATTTTAAATTACTTTAATGTCGAAATTTAAAAAGAGATTGTAGTACGATCCATTTGCAACGCAACAATTTTTCAACTTTGTAAAACCAGTTGAAATTAGTATAATAATAATAATGATAATGATAATAATAATAATAATAATAATAATAATAATAATAATAATAATAATAATAATAATAATAATAATAATAATTCATTTAGTGTTTTGTTTACTTTTTGTTAACAACGATTCTATGATAAACGCTTAGAAAGAAAGTTTAGAGGAAGTGGAGGAAACGGAAAAGGAAACGACCGCGTTTATGTTGAATTCTAAACAAACAAAATATTACTCTGAGGAACAAATACGTAATGGAACAAAAAGGAGTGCGCACGAGGGCAGCGATGACTTCGTAAAACGATTTTGAAAAAACTAATAGAGTTATAATTTCATTCATTAAGTATTTATTTATTTAATTAATTCAGCAATTTTTATTCATTAATTTTTATCCTTGTTATATATATATGTAATGTAAATCGAAGTAAAACTTAATTATGTTAGTTATTGTATTGTTCTAACGCACGTTAAAACCTTACAAATATTGTTTTATAATTATAATGTTAATTATTAAAATTTAATATAATTTGTTAATATATACCTGCTGAAGAGTATGGGTCTGTTCCAACACCAGGTGATTGATAGGTTAGATAGCTCTTCAAAAAAAATCAGTTTTCTATAACCTGTAAATTTACTTTTTTGCAAATATTGTAGTTACGGTGATTTATTAAAGGCCGTTGATCGTAATACATAAGTGTAACAATCATTGTTGTGTAAGTCAGTTTTAAATGTTCTATTATTTATAGTAACCATAACATGCTAATTGAATTATGAATAAAATAATGCTAATAAAAATAAATTGTTCTGCAATTATTAGAGTCTAAGCATTGGAGTTTATTGAATAAGTACTTACTCGAGTAAGAGAATGCCAAGCCATCCGACCACCGGAAGTAGCCCTCGTATATCTTGTCGGAAGCTCCTATCCAGTAGGAATTGTGCACTCTGTACTCTGGACTGTAAAGAGAAAAACAAAAAGTTCTTCAGTCAGGAAAATATTTTTTGTGAGATTTTTGACCCGAAATATTGTGTCTCCAGAACAACGGAACTTTCCATCTCTCTTTCTCCAGTTCCACCAGCACGTCTAGCTGAATTTCTCTTTCTATCCAAATCGGAAATTTTGTTTTCGTTCGTCCTGATATTTCACTTAACAATTCAACCGTGAGAGAAGTTGCCAACCGCCCACAAAATTTTCTTTCCAGTTAGAATTTTTCCCCAAAAATGAAAATATCTTACGTAATAAAATTTCTATTTCTCTATTTCGTTTCCAGTTGTCTTCTGGTTTTCTCTATCTTTGCAACTCCCTCGGGAATTTCACGTCGTTCGTACGTCTGTGGTCAATCAATTACGAACGTGTTCCAATTTGTTTTGTTCACCCGCCTGTTAAACTCTCGATCAACACTGGACAAATTAACTGTCCTGTTTTATGTACTCGTATTTCTATTATTACCACACTGCACTGCAAAAGCATACATACACCGTACAAGTAGAATAGACACAATAGAAAAGATGGAAAGGCCACTGAAGACCCGACATGCAGCACATGTCATATGCAACATTTCCGTTCATATATTGTTTAATAAGGCACATGAAACTAACGATAGTGGCAAATTGGTTACGGTATAAATGTGAGAATTTCCTATCTGAAAACTACAATATAAGGTGAGGAAGAGGTTGCCCAGAGAAACAAGTAAATATAAGATTGTTTTTCAAAAAGCGTGATATTATATATGTGTAAATAAATTATATGTGGTGGTGGTATAAAGCAACGCAGAGCACACCACAACGTCTTAAAGCCGCTTGTCGATTTCTTTCACGCGTTCTAGATTTGTTGGGATAAGCTAAAAAGGAACTGATTCAAAATTGTTGTCCTGAAACAAAAGTTGAGGACACAAGAATGAAGTTTTAATCTCAAGAAATAAGATTAGTAGTTAAGTCTATTCATTCAAACTGACCAGCTCTCTTACTCTATCCTCCAACCAAAACTACAAAGTTATCGGAATTTTGACGGTCTCACGTTGGTTCCTGCGAGAAAGTTTGTTCTCTCCTCATTTATTTTCCTGACTTATTGAACACGAATGCCGTTTCTGATGTATTTTATGTTTTTATGCTTCTGCAAGATATATTCTACTCTTTAGAACTTTCATTTAAAAACGTTCAAATTGAAGTTACCAAGTATTTAAAATTTTTTTTTGCAAAAAGGAAGACAGCGTCGTAACGCTACGTTACGAGAAATTCATCGGGGAAACTGAAATTGTTTCAAGTACCAATGACTGAATAGCACTAAAAAAAAATAGTTTTTTGTAGTTTAAATGTAAACTAAATATCACTAAAAGGAACTAACACAACGGTGTACTGACTGTACGATCGTTGAGGTAGGATAACCACTTATTTTGAGCCTGGTTGATAGGCTTATTTACTAAATTCACTGCAAAATTGATCCACTTGAGTTGAAAATAACCCTTTTAACATGTTTCGTCAATATTTTACTTAACAAACGTGGCTAAAATTCCAGTTTTTACAGACCCGGTCAATAAAATCTAATCCCGTGTGATCGATGTTTTGCTAAAAAAAAAGCGAAAGGATGGGTTTCCCATTTTGCTGGGAACCACTGATGCTTTGAATGATTCAAAAGGCAGACAAAAATGTTGAGCTGAGACGAAGTGGTCGCCATTTGAGTTATTTTTTTGTTTTATTTCTGCCATCCATCAAGTAAAACTTTTTTGAAAACGGTCACATTTTATTATATATGCTCTCATTCGTGAGAACAAGTTGAGACTATCGAGTACTCGAGAGAATAGTAGTCCCGGGGAACATTTCCCACAGCAAAAACGGACAAGGAAAGTAAGACAAAGTGGAAGAAGAGGAAGCATTTTTTGTGTTTTATGACCGGCACAGAAGGTCACTTCTTTCTGTCATGGGCGTGCGATTGGAAATTCGGATAGGAAAGGCAATAACCTCCGACAATGATCGGAAAAAAGGAAAAGAAAATCAAAATCACTTGGAAAAATTTACTGGCGTCACCTTTAAATCCAGGACAAAACCTGGAACCTATTTTCTTTAAACAGGTAAAACTTGCAGAATGTTCACGGGTAGTTCGACAACACGTGCGAGAGGAAGACATCACTTTAATAGTTAAAAATAGTTAAAGTCTATTCGGCAATTCGTAAGTACATTTGGCAGACATTCATGAGGAGTAGACACCTGTAAAAGGTCTCGAAATTTCTTGAGACAACACTATGCAGACATTTTGCTGCACAGTAAAACTCAGTTTAGTAATGGCGACTTGGAAATCGTTCTAATTCTGGCTAATAAGAATGGCAGACAATTTTTTGAGGAAAGAAATTTGAGTAAAACAATTTTTAGTTTGAAGAGGAATAGCAAATGACACGAGGGATATTTTGTACAACACAACGTCAACAATATTCTCATATTCCCCGCAATATCACTCTTTTCGGACGACCAATTTTTAAATGTCAATCTAGTCAAAATGAAATTAGATAAACTGCTTAAATATCTTCAGTCAGCTATTTTCCACAAAAGCAGGTCATCAAGTGGTAAAAAAATAGTTTTAAAAAAGACCGTTATATGTTACAATCCTCACTTCGAGGCAGCAGCTAAGTACCTAAAGTTACATCTACACAAAAAGTCAAAACAACTTAGCCTCCTTCAGATTTAATTGTAAAAAGACTTGCACCTAAGTCACTTAAATTGTTCACAACTAACTAATGAGTTCTCGTTCGAGTGAGAATGAAAAATTGGTACTCATCAAAACTTAGAAAACAATCAGTAAAACTTAGTTTTTGAACAATTACAGTAAGAACTAAGATCACTCCTTAGGGAGGAGATCGATCACTGAGCCCCAGGGAAATCTAACGGGTACGTAACTCTTAGAAAAAGCGTTGTGAAATTCATACATCTTCTAGACTCATTAATAAATAGACGTAAATTGAACGTAATTCTTGGAAAGTTGAAGGAATCGATTAATTAACTTTTGTTTTCCGGTAAAAAAAGACATCGTGGGTCAGGGTCCCCTGTCAAAGCACACCCAAGTCCAACACGAGATGAGGTCCTTTGGGTTAGGGGACATCGTCAAACGACAGAACACGCTACCTATTTTGGTACGAACGGTTCCTAAATATTACTATTATTTTGTTGCCGATAAGGCCTAGTTGTCACCGTTGCCTACTTTTATTTTGAAGTGAAACCCAAAACATTTTTGATTCCGTCGGAAGCGAATCCTCACGTAAAGGATCGATAACAGTCTAATCCGTACTAAGTAAATCCTACTAACTAGAATTTAATTAACCGTAAAGGGAGAGTAAAAAAAAGAAATAGTTGAAATGGCGGAATTTTCTAACTGCACGCACTCCGCATAAAAGCCAGGCGTGAACCGTCCTGTTTTTCTTTCTCTTTCCCTTTCGTTGAGAAAGGTTAATGTGTCCTACAAGTGGGCCCTCCAGTTGTAACACCGTGTGAAGACGTCTACGAGATAATGAGGTGAACAAACACCTACAAGAGTCGATAGGAAAGCATCACTTCACAATTGAAGTGATTCTTCAGACTAATCTGTTGGAGCGAACTATTTCTACTTGAGATGTTCGGTGGGTATGACGTGGAAAGCAAATACCAGCCATTAGTAGAACATCTGAGGAAAATCAGACAGTTTCGGTTCGAGGGAGCTTCTGAAGAGGAAAATACTCATCCTTCGTGACTCCATTGTTATTGGTCTCTCTGGGAGAATAATCTTCAAGAGAGTAAACATTCATGAGAGCTTTTTCGACGGTTTAAATCAAATGTTTTGTTTTATTTGGACGAGTATCAAATGTTACAAGGTCATGTAGAGTGAATTTTGCATCTAACGTATTATCCGGTTAATTTGAGTTCTGTAGGTGGGGATGTTCGAACCATTCGATTATATACAAAAGTATTCTTTTGAGAGTGTTCGGGAATAATTTTGACCTCGAAATTAATCAATGAGAAAAAGTCGAGATTAGACTTACCTGTAGATGAGGAGATTGTCAATGGCGTTTTGTGACGTTTCGTCTCGAATGCTCGCCAAATGTCCGCCACGTTTTCCACAAAATTCTTCGGCTGCGTCCCAATTGAGCTCCACGTGAACCGAACTCACGCAGAACTGCTTCACGAGAACTTCACCAAAGTCGCAGGTGCCCACGAGTGACGTCACAGGTTCCGCATGGTACCAGAACTTGACGACGGGGTAGCCGGAAAACTCGGGAGACGTCGTTCGAGCGGCTATTTTTATAGTAACTACGTTTTCCCTGGATGATACCTGAATATCCCGTTTAGGGTCACCGTGTCTAGAGCAATGGTTCCAGGTTAGGCTGCCGTCCCAGACGACCACGCGGAGTCCGTCGCAGTCTCCGGACTTCTTTTCCTCCCAAAGTCTCGTCTGAGCAACGTTTTGGCCGTTTCCTACAGAAGTCAACCGTTTGAGCGAGTTCCAGTTGCTGTGATTTGCTTGATTTGATGATGAGTTTACTTTCAATTTTGTTAAATTGTCTTCGTTTTGAGCATTTTCATTGTAATTTTCTGTTGTCGACACCTGTTTGTCTTCGCCCATTTGTAGACGTAGCAAAACGCGGTTGCCGTAGGGCAGGTGAACCCGAAAGTGACAGAGAAGGTTTTTCACGGGATTTAAAACTAACGAGCCGTTTCTGGAGATGAATGTGACATTGTAACAATAGTCGACTAGATGATAGTTGAGGGAGAACATAGGGCTCTTGTGAACTAGGAGATAGGGCCGTTTGCTCTCCGAAAGGGACGGAAAGTACAACTTTCTTTCTACGACGTTCAACTCCTCGAGTTTCCCGCAGAGTTTCTTTGGAGCGTTGAAAACTTGTTCGCTGTTGTTGTTCACCGAGTCCTCGACGAACTGTATGAAACCGCCACCGGAACACGGCACATTCAGTCGCGTCAGCTCTATAAGAAGGCCATCTTTGTGTTTAGACGAAGAATCTGGTAATTTCCGCGGGAAAACGATCCGACACGTGGGGAAGACGGGCAGATCGGAGAGTCCGAAACTTCCTCTGGTCTGACGCAGTTTCAGGACGCAATCTGAAAAACAAATAAATTAATATTGACTTTTGATTGAATGAGTGAGTGTAACAGATTTCCTGCGGTCAGTGTGAACTATAAAAGTTAAAAATGAAAATCTAAGTGTCTCACATAAGTTTCACTATTTTTCCTTACTCCACTTAGTTTACTGTTGTTGAGTTACTTCATGAAAACTTCAATAAAGGAAGTAATGCTACCCTTGGTTCCAAAAGTTACACTTCAACAATGGTGTCAATCAGAAATGGCTCAGATTTCAGTTTTTCAAGTCTTTCTTGAGGATCTCTTGAGGAAATAAAACATCTTTACAAATTTTAAATGTGACTGATCTAAGGTAGATACGAGTCAAACGTACAAAACTGAACAAAGAAATGTGCGGAACAAATACAAAATAAGGCAGAAGTAGACATAAAGTATAACCCTTTGACCTACATGTTTTAGTGAAAACAATTGATAAAGCTTAAACGTGTCAAGTGAGCCTTGACATGACCGAACATACGTAAAACAATATATACATATATTTGTATCAACGCACGGGGTAGGACACGCACGAACACACAAAAGGCTGTTCTCTGTTCCTGTCACGTAACATCAGTTAAGAACTGGTACTTATTTTTTGCTACTAAATATACAATGAGTAGTTTTGTTAATGACCAAACATTTAAGGGTATATTTATGAGTAACACAATTCATAATTAATGATTACGTTAAGTAACCTAACAAGTAGTAACCCTGACCGAAATTCATAGCATTCCGCAACAATTTACTTATTAACCTCATAAGATTGTTTAATTGCCGTAGGCTGGTCGAAAGTTCTAGGGCCTTTTGTGCAGGTCAACGACAATCTTTTTCTTTAGGGTCCATTAACTAATTAAAATATTTAAAACCCTCTAGCGTGTGTAATAGTTTCCCTTTGTAGTTCGAGGAGGTTAATGGATTTTCTGACCGTTAGAAGCGATTTCATTTCTTCACGTTGTTTATAAAATACTGAATACAATTAAATATTGAAATTAACTCTACGGAGCAGTGCTCATGAATATTGTATGTGGTGTGTAATTTAGAAACACATAACCAACATAAATATTTTGGGAAATTACGCATTAATCCAATGCAATTTGATTTGAATTCTGTAGCAGTAGTTTTTGTGAAAAGTATTATGTATAAATATAATAATATTCTGTTTTTTCTTTTTTGCACTTGAATAGTTCACGGGTTATTTTCTTTTACAACCAGGTAGTTATTTATAATAAATTGATCTATATCCATGCTACTATAACACTATCTAAATGTTCATGTTTAACAAATTTTATTTAAGCTGTTCATTGGTAGAATTTTAGTCCTGTTATATATTATTGTTACAAGTTTAATCTTACTGTACTAGATACGTAAATAATAATTCTGACCTCATTGGTATTTTTTTCTTTTGTCATTCAGAACGTTTATTGGTGTTAACAGTTGAACATTTAGGTAGTATCTCATTTAACAGTGTAATTTTCTATTTTCTTCAACGTTATCCACAGTCACTAAAAGAGAAATTCATTTCCATGCACTGGATTTGTCTGTGAATTGTGTCTATCCTTTCCACATCAACACTTCTTCGTTTTCGTTTGACTGCATTTCAAATTGGTTTTCCTACAATTTGCTCTTTTAAAAATGAACTCAAAGTGACTTTGCCAAGTGCACTGCCGTCAGCATTATTCCGTTTCCCGTGAAGACTTTTCCCGCTGACTAATTCATTCAATCAGTTGATTTAAGTAATAAATTTTCAGGAAATGCGAACTCCATAAACTTCCCAGCATGTTTCCCCGTATAATTCCAGAGAATTTCCTCTCGGTTTTCCAAAAGACAAATTAGCTCCCTTCAAAGTTGTCTATAATTTTGTTACAAATGGCGGGAGACACACCCATCCCTGCTTATCCCTTTCGATGGCATTTTTCTCGATTTACCTTTTCTTCTGTTTTCTCAGTTTTCTACTTCCTAGTCAAATCATTGGAAACTCAATTTCGGTACAGTGTCAAGGACACTTCTTGACGTAACCAAATAAAGTAAACTGAAAACCCGAACAAGTGAACTATTGCATGTGTAGGTGTAAGTATAATTTATTTTATTCATTCAGAGGTTCTTCTCGGAAGATTTAATAATCAAATAAAAAATAAATCTTTTAATCAGAGTTTCGTTTCGTGGTATAAATGGAATTTCAAGCCGTAGTGTGTTTTATTGCCCTCTAGTGAAATGCTCATTACAAGAAGCGTTAAACATTAGTAATAATATTAGTTTAGGATTTTGTATTTATTAAAATTGCTACCAATTTAAATACCCCTCAAATATTTTAAATCACATCCGCCATTTTTAATTGTGAAATCGCGGAACGACAAATTCACCATGCTTAAATCAACTGAATGATTTTAACTCATTAAAGATGAATTTCGAACAGTTATAGGCAATGGCAGAAAATCATTCAATTAATGACACCTGCTTATTGAATAATTCGATTCTATTCAATTTCCTTTTTAAGTGAGTAAATTGCTTCTTAATAGGATATAATTAATTAAATTACATGACGAAAAAGAGATTTTAAAGTTTTAATAAAAAATTTTAATTATGTTAATATTAATTCTAAGCAATGCGGCACAAGTGCCACAACTTCACGTGCATTTCGGAACGTGCAGGAACTCAATTGAGTTTTATTGGAAAGATGAAGTGGCAAGTACTTCTCTCTAGTACATCCGTAATTTATTTGTTACTACCTTTTTTGCTACAAATTAAGAGTTTACTTAAAAAATGTCTATAGAATAAAGTGATCTGTTAGAATTTAAATAAATAGATTAAATGAAATAACCCAAATTTTATGCTGCTAAATTTGTAGTTAACTTTTATCCATAAAAGTTAATATTCAACCAGACAGTTTCTACACAGTTAGAGCATATTCAAATGTGTGATTTTGTGTAAGTTTCTAAATATGACGTTACTAAGCGTTACTGGCCACTTTTAACAGGGCCAAGATATGCAAGGGAAAATGACTTAGATACCATATTTTAAGTGGTTATTCCTTTATAAACTGCAGCCTGTCATATGAAACAAAGTTTACGTTCTCCACCCAGTTGGAGCCACGTACAAGGCAATAATCAAAGGAAAAATTCAAAGCTAAAATTCCATTGAAATTTTTTGTGGTTCGTAGCAACATCCCCTTTCAAGTAACCAAAGAATTTCATCTTTTTTTTAACTACTGACACACAGTAAACCTTCTGTTTAAAACTATTTAGGCATATTGTTATATACAATGACTTATTTACTGATATTAAGTAATTATATACAAGTAAGAACTTGTGCTTCGATTAGGAATTTATTTACGTTCTTTGGGTTCGTCCGCAAGCAAAGCTTTGTTACATTATTAATATTATTAACCATTATTAATAACTCATTATTCTTTGATTATATGCATATTTAGTTTTAAGCAGTCATTTTAGTTTAATTGACTCAAACACTTTACCACATCTGTAGTTATTTTGGTAGGTTACAGAGATCTCTTTGGTTACCGGACAAAAACGCACGAGAATCTAATTATTTTTATATTTTCAACAGAATCCTCAGCAAGAGATCATTTGCGCTCATCCAAATAAACATATTGAGAGTAATTTTAGAAACTAACTTATGAGTGGAAGTTTAACTTGGCTGGACGTGATGAGGAATAATCAGTTATCGATTGACAGATTATTATGTTGAAAGTGACCGTTGGTAGTTTCTGGAAAGTTAGGTTACAGGTCTTAGAGAAAATTTTGCAAGATGGAACAGTCGGGTTGAGCCATAGAATGTTAAAGGTTTGATGAAGTTTTTATCCAAGGAGAATATTGGAGCGGCAGTTAATAACAGTGTCAGAAGAAGAGGGATATCTACTCTTGATGTATTACTCTGCTACAAATTATCCAGGCATTCGGTGTATCTGGTAGCATAAAACAGAGGGTTAGTGAATTGAGATAAATTAATACTTATGTATTAGTTGCGATGCAGTAATAACACAATGTAGCATAACACAGGCACAGATTAGATGCATCAAGTGCAGCACAATTTCATTTTTACACATTGAACGAGACCTTTAAAAAAAATCTGCACCGGTGCCTTTCCAATTCGGAAGGTTTTCCCCCGTCTGTTGTGCCTCGTGTTACAACCCCGGGGGTGTATTGCCACGAATTTACATAATTTTCCACAGACCGTGCCGCCGGTTTAACGTTTAACCTCTAACGGTGACGGTGAATAAAGTTGATTAAAAAAGAACTCGGTTACATCGATACTCGGGGAAAATTAAAAGTTTCATTTTCCACGGCAGCCGCTTGCTTCGACCTTTTCGGTGGTCCCCGACAGCAAAAACCAAATCCTCCTAAGCCGAACAATTCCCTGACGTGAACAATCGGACAAAGAACCACCCGTTCAAAATTGCGTGGAAGGTAGTTATGAAAAGAGTTAAGTATTAATTATTAATACTCGGGAAAATTTGTTTTTCGCTTTTCTGCGTTCGCAACTCGATTTAAAAAAAATAAAGAGATTAACGTTCAAATGAACTTATAATAACAGGATTGAGTTTGTTTTGTTCCTTTTTGTTCCAATAACAAATACATATTTCAATTCATCAACTTTGAATTATGTAATTAAATGTACCGTGTCAGTTGTTCTTTGTCTGTCGAAAATCGATATTTATTACGGAAAATTAAAAAATAAGCTTTCATTAACACTTAAGTACAAGCAATGCACTGATATTTTCAATGGTCTACCTATACAGCGTAAAAGACGAAATAATAAAAAGCAGAAATTACTTTTTGCTTCACTTCATTTCACCTAGCGATCTTATCCAATGCGTTCGTATCAGCTTCTATTAACCTATGTAAAGTTCTCGCTGATAGCGTTTTAATTATATTACTTTTTAACTGTGTTTGCTTATCGTCGTGCAAGTCAGCGGTACACCACGACTATCACCCTGCACCATGCTATCACACGGCTCAGTGAGCACACGAGTACATTATTCGTAAATTTCGGTCAAAAAGCAGAATTTTACGGTATTAATTTGAAAAATGTGGCCCTGCATGTTCCATCGATGAATTCCAAAACTATTTATTATGTACTGGCAATAAATTTGAATCGATCGTAAAAGGGACAACAAATAAGTGAAAATTCCTTAGTCGACATCCACAGTACTACGGACGTTTGCTTCTGTTTAATTTGCCATGTGGCACTCTAAAAATGCAATTAGTTAATATAAAACATTTTTTTTACAGGAAATAGATAAAATTTAAGTGGAAAAAAAATTTTAAACCGAAGTTGACCAAGGAGCACCCACTGAATTATTATTTAATAACTGCAAATTATATTATTAAAACATTCAACAGAATGTTCTTCTTTGTAATTAGCGAACTTCCAAAAATATATTTATTTATTTCTACGAAATTTCATGACATTCGGGCAATTAATAACACGCCCGTGATGGAATTATGCGGAAACACAGGGGATGCATTCACCTGGAGTTTTAGATTATAACTATTATTAAATTATATATTTATTAATTCCCGGAAGGCGAATTCCAATACCGTGTGATCGTGACTTCGTACAGAAACCATAAATTGCAAAAGATCTTTTTAATGGGAAAAGTTTCCGCGACGTCTATTAAGCGTTGATAATTTGTATCGTACAATACATGTTTAAATAATGTTAAACAGTTTCAGACGTGATGCTGTGTCGCAAATCTACTTTCAAATAATTTTTATACACATAATAATACGTTTATATATTAATTATTACTTGCAAAGAGTGTCTAATTTTATTTCATATACATTTTATTTCATTTGAAGTTGTTTCTTGTAGCAAACGGAAACCTTTCTTTCTTTATTTCTGTATAATTAAGTTTGTATGTTGACTTAAAATTAAATTTAAGTTTATTACCAAATTACAACATTTGAAAATCCAATCGATTTTATTTATTTTATAACATTTTTATATTACATTACGGAATTTGTTGCGTATTCATCTCTTGCTTTCGGATTTCTAGACTACTTAATAGATACTTGTACTATGAAAATATTGTTCACTTGTGACACACCACAAATTTTGTTTATTTATTCGGAAATGTCGACAACATAAGTTGGTATGTAGTCCAATATATCATCGCTTATCTCTGACTTTTATTTTCACTTTTAATGGAATTGAATTTTTTACTCCTCGTGGACACTGTAACTTTTGGAATGGGGAACCAATCATTTTCTCAGTAGCACCAACCAAAATTAAATCGAATACTGCAATTATTGAAAAAGGAAAACGTTTTATTAAGCGGAAAATGTATGATTTATGTATTGCAGTAGAAATGTAAATATGTCCATAAGTACAATTGAGACCCACCAGCAATTTACGTATAAATCAATGTTATGTTTCGGTGTCTCACTTACGAAATTATGTTCTTTTACGAGTATCGTAAACCTTTTTCTATTTATTGAATTTTACAAAGGATTGCTACTGTAATATATTTTTCCTCTTTTATAGGTTCAGTTATATTATAAAAATGTCCGAAGTGTCCGAGTCAACAAAACTAAAGATAAACTCTCCGTTGTGTTTACCAAGAAACTTGAACAATATATTTAGAGTTTGTCGTGTACCTGGGGGTCATGCACTTGAGAAAATGGCTGACCTACAAAAAATGCTGTGTAAGAGAAAATTGACTCGTTAAAGTCGTGATGGATGCAGGCCTACACTTAAAGTCATCACCAGATCAAATAGAACTTGGGGAGGTTCCGAGAAACTAAAGTACCTGTGTACCTTATATTATAATGTTCTACGTTCTCTGATCAAAGGCCTACAGATACTGATGAACATTCATAAAAAAATAATATTAATTACTTGAGGAAAACAAAATTATGTCAGAATTGATAGCGTATTCTTTAGGGTCGATCAACTTTGAGTAATATACATGATGCAGGTGTTGACGTTGCTCGAAGGACCGCACGATTTAAGTCAATTTAAAAATGAAAAGTTTATTGAATATAACACTACGACACTGAATTTGTCACTGAAGCGATTGAAAATGCGACACCAACTACAACAACTACATCAACAACTACTCAAAAACTGAAAAAACACACACACATATATATATATATATATATATATATGTGGAACTTTGAATGAATGAAGTGAGCGTCGCAATCTGAGTTATTGTAATGTTTGAATAGCCAAAACTTTATTACGGCTGTAGGGTTTGTATTCGTTCTTTGTTTGTTTGTGGTTGAATTTTGTAATTGAAATAGGATGGCTTGGGCAAGTGAATCGAAGTGCCACTTATAACTTGGTCTTGGGATTCCCTTTTTTCTTGTATCCGTCACAGGTTTGTGACAGGTGCGAACAATAGTAGTAAGTAGAAATAACTTGTTTTTGTAATTGTTGTCGCTTGTTTGTTGGGGAATGATTAATGACTTTTGAGAAAAAGTGCCGTTTTTTAAGTTATAAAAACTGACTCGATCTAAACAATAACAAAAATAGAGTAGAGGGCTGCTTTATTAATTTGTTGCTATTAATTAATACTGTGGTTAAGGACAGCAAAAAGTTTCACCATTTTCTCTTACCTGTAGCTGTTGAGTAATGAAAAACTTCTTCGTGGTAACTCCCGGACGACAGCCGGTACCGAAACCTGAAATAAATAATTTTTTATTAAAAATATGACGGCAACGCTAGTCTAGTTGGAACTTGAGTATACAATAATACAACAATTAATAGAAGTATAAATATACAATAAAATGATCTAAGCGACTAATTTGAATTTCCTTGAGCTTTCCTGTTAAACTACGCAACACTCCGTACGGTTCAGTCCTCTTTTGTCTGACAAACTAAATATTTCGTTTTGGTTTTCTAAATGAAACGAATTTTTTTACTTCCGGGGCGGTTAAAAAGGGGAACATAGCGAAATATCGCAAGCAATTAAGATTCTGGCATGTCTGGTACAAATGTCACGCAACATAATTATACGTCTACTTAACAGTCCTGTTTGAGTGACACCCAACAAGAAGTGGAATTGTTAATCAAAAAGTCTGTTTCATTTGTGGGTTGGTTGTTTGGAGACTTTCGGTAAGAAACGTACTTTGAAGCAATGTATATTATTATAGGTTTTTAAATCATATATAAAAATGCTTACAACCAACGTAATGAATACCAAGTGGACTGTTGCCTACTTTCGCACACTTATGTAGTTTAGTGACCTACATCACTGTCCTAGTACCCTAGTCTATTCGTGGATTGTCCATTATCATTGCAATAACGTCAGAGAATTTCAATCTCATATGTGTAAAAATTCCTGCATTCGTCCGACGATGATCGAAGAAACGATTTTACTATTTTGGGGTTTATTCGAAAATCAATTTCACAGTGTCGACCTTCAGAAAGTGGAGCACTTTACTGAAAGGCAGTCTCGATTCTCCAAGCAGAACTAGATCGAAAGTAATAAAGAAACTCAGAGAAAAAGCAGAGGAGAAGAAGAAAATGAAGAAACGTCTGAAAATTTAAGTGCATCCCAAACACAAAGCCTCCGCTGGTTGAAGTTTGTGAATAGGAAAATACACGACCTAGAACAAGACAAAAATTCTACTCCGGGGAGAAGGAAATGGATCGAGGAGTGGTACACAACTGATTCGTTGGAAAGCCCCAAAGAAAAAGTGCGAGAAATTTAAAGGAAATTGTATTGATCGAAGTACACGTCTTGTAAATCCCAAAATGGTTACAAAATACAATAAATGAGACACCAAATTGTTCCATCTTTACTAGAAACTACTGCCTGCGTCTGAATTCCGAGTTGTTCAGGTTCCTCTTGCGGGCAGCAAACAACATAACAAAATATATTTATTATTTACCAAGTAGAGATACGAAGAAAGCAGTAAGAAACAGAGAAAAATTAGCAGCATCCCTTCCCGACAGCATTCCTAACCGTAAAAAGACAATTTATTTTCTAATTATTTTGACTTTTTCTTCCGTAAAATAATTTATTATTAACTTATTATGGAAGAGAAAATTAATAAATGGCCAGTTACAAAAGCGAGTAAATAAGTTCCTTGATGAAAAGTCGTACTTGCGAATAAAATGTGTGCTTTCTCCTTTAGACTTTTTACGTTTGTATTTTTGATCGAAAAACTAAATTTCAATCTTCACACCGCGAGGTAATGTGAAGAACTCCTACCCGTTTCCCCCCTAGAAAAAGAAAATGTCGGAAATTTACAACCCACAGGTCATCCTCCAGGAGTATTTATTAAGTTCCGTTCCTATTCACATACATTTTGTACTTTTGCAGAAGTTCTGGTTGTCTTACATAGTTACCAACACCTCGACAAAATCCTTTGAATTTAAAATGCTCAAAATGGATGATTCAAATTGAGAGTCTGAGGGTGAGACTTACAAGAAACCATTTGTTAAGAAATTTTTTGTTAGACTAACGCCCCGGTGTATCCCTCAAATCTCGAAGTCTTTTCAACTACATTGAAATCTACCTTCTCTCTTCCAATATGTCTAGACTCTAAAGTTATATGTGGTTCTTCTTGTACTTACAAATTCTTATAAGTACTTACAAGTATAAAACCACCCACAGGAAATTGTTTTCACCTTTCTATTTGTACATAGTATTTTTTCTAGGACGTGTGTGAAAACGTGTGACTCTGCACATCGGCTCGATTTGAAATTAACTTTTCCTACCATCCTAAACAAACTCACTGTCAATGTAGCCATTTTAAATTGAGACAAATTATTTTCATTTGATTCCCACGGGGGGTCAACGCTCACAAACCTTGTGCTTTTCACCCGTTTCCACGCACAGAAAAAACTAGGTGATAATCCTAAAGACAATTATGTCTATTTTCTATAAAAAAAATTCTCTGATTTGGAGAGCGACAACAGTGAGATTCGTCCCAGCATGAAATTGCAAGAAAAATGTAATTTCAAGTGTACGACAACACCGTTAAAGTGAAAAATTAAAATTACTTCTTTAAAAAGGTAACATAAATCAAATTGCACTAGATGAAAATGTTTTTTTTTCTGAAATAAGGCACGTCTTGAAAGTGCAGAAAAAAACTCAAAAAATGAAAACGGTAGAATGCCACAAGCGGAAATTTAATTATTTTATTTGGAGATGTTGGCAAGGGGGAAACACCTCGTACATCAGAATGATATTTGAAACAGCAACAAAAATAATTAAGCTAACGAGGAAATAAGAAAGAATGATTTGGCAGGAGGGGAAAAAATGGCGAGAGACTGATGACTCGAATGGTCGGTAGAAGGAAACTTTCACGGGGAAAAAAAGCCAAGAAAAAAGTGGAGGAAGAAAACAGTCAAGAGAAGTAAAAAGCACGGAGGTGATAAACGATTTTAAGTTAAAAGAAAAAAAGTAACGAGGAAAGCGATAAGAAAGATTAAAGAAAGTAATTTTCCCGTGAAAGTGTATACGTAACGGAATGAAATGAAATAAAACTACAAAATGTAACTACTTTTTCACGTTTATAGTTGTCGGTGAACTGAACGACGACAGCACGGTTTCACATGCAAAACACACGGGTACGTGTGTATGTCCGTGTGTACATGGGTGGTGTATCTCATTAGTGAGTTGAGTCCTGTGGTCCGCCACGGTTCAAGAACTTCTACAGAGAACTGACTGATCATCCTTTGAAGTGTCACGACCTTTCGGTCAAATTAATTTAGACATTTCTTGGACTCTTCTTCCTTTGAGAAGATCCGAGCTTTAGAGAACTTTCAAAACCTTCCAAAATATATTCAAGTTTCCTAAAGTCTTCTCAACCGGCTTGACTATGTACAATTTTTCAATATAAAACTAATTAATAACTCCGGTGAACACGACGTGGACAACCGCTACCTGCCACCTACGTAGCAGCAATAGAACTCGGTGACACATTTGCGATGCACAAGTTCGTTTTTCTCTACTTTGCCTAAAGCAATTTTAATTAACCAACCACTAATTTGCTATGCTTTGCTGAAAATTTTCCTTTTCGCTTTCTTTCCCTTTTACTCTGCTGGTGCCCTTTCTACTTTGACCTGCAACAAAACCTACAGGGTTGATTTCGCAGCACAGAAAATTGCAATGTGCCCAAAATGGAACAAAGGAAAAAGGAAGGACCACCCGGCTACGCAGACAGTAAGAGATTGTCATTTCTATACGCTTGAGGTTCTTGAAACAACAAGTGTACCTTCAGGGGTGGAGAATAGTGCAAACTAGTACAAAAACTAGGTCATAGTGAGAAAACTGACACGACTTCAAAAGGTTTCTCAAAGTACTAAAGGAACAATTAGAAAAATTGTACTTTACTTAAAATCGTGCATTTACTACACGATATTATCGATATTACCGTTGCATGCTTTTGTAATTCAACTTGCATTTCCAATATTTTATTTAACACAAATCAACTTCCTGCTCCTACTTCCCGATAAAGTCTGCGTCGAGTAGGGAAAATCACCTGACATGTTGGAAACGCGGTCGTAAAGAAAAATGAGTCGGCGTTTGACTGGCAGGTGAAGTGTTACTCATTTTTAACAGAACTCTCTGTTACATTCACATTGTTGAAAAACGGTAGAAACAGATAGGAAGACTGAAGAAAGAAGAAGAAAAAGAGGAATGAAGATAACCAAAAGTTTGATGTTGAAATTGTCTGGCAGGTTTCTGAAGGTTTCAGGTATCCAATTTCAATTTTGGTGAACTTGTTTGGTAACTTATGTTGCACAGCAGCAACTGGTTGACTTCGAAGTAGAGTCTTCTGTATGTATTTTTATTCGGAAGTTATTAAGGAAAACGTTTGTCTACCGTGACACACCTGACAACAAATTGTACACTTCAATAGTAATATTTTAGTGAACTCTCAGAATCACTTCTGGTTGTGTTTGGCGTTGAGGTTTGAGGTTGACGATAAACAAGTTTATCTATGAATCGGGTCGACAATAAATTAGGTTTGAATATTGTTCGAGGGTGATAAGCACTAAAATATGTGCAGTGTAACTTGGGCTCTTTCCGAGTGAAAAAGTCGCCTGTTATTTCCTGAATTTAACAACTCGACGGTTGGCAGTTTCTGGAAAAGCGGAAAACTGGCACTAATTTATTGTCCGTACCTACCCCAACAGTCCTGGCAACCAGTGGACGTGACACACACGATAAGTAAACACTTTGAATAAAATTAGGCGAGTTAAGCCACTTGCGTGTCGTCTGATAATATTCCATTTGCATTACCCGGGCCCCGATGTAAAAAAGGGCCCTTAAAAAGGCGCTCCCTTCCCAAACCTCATAGCCCAGGGATTTGCTTGGATCGGCGGAGACCAACTTTGACTTTTCGGAAACGATGAAACATATTGAAACGTACCTGAAAGTGACGTTTGATGCGTCTCCCTGGCGAAAACTCCACTCCAAGTTTTCCTGATGGATTTTTGTCCAGTCGCCGTCGAAGCAGAGGACTTTGGAGGACCCGTTTTTCCAGGTGCCCACCGCTCCGCCATTGTTATTTATAGATAAAGCGTAGATTTCCTCGATCACATCTGTATTGCTTAAATGATGAACTGACACTGAAAAAAAGGGAACAAATATGATAAAGTTATTAGTCACTTAATAAGTAAATGCTTACTATTTAAGTTCAACGTATGCATGTTGAATTTGACTTTAGTGTACGAAGTTTAAGCCAAGTAATAAACTTCAAACAGTTTGGTAGACTCAAGTACAGGATCACATCAGCGCCTGATATTTCTTAAACCGTTTTGGAAAATCTCCTAAAATAATTTTTGCATTTCTTTTTGTGTTCAAGAATTTCTTATGGCTGAACATGCATACTATTTAATATATATCTTTATCATAACTACTCCATTCTTCTGCGATAAATTCGTGTCATCAAAAAAAAAAAAAACGCAACAGCCCGATTCTTCCGGGCGCATGTACTTTATGGGGCGTGGAAGCAGTTTATTACTATTATTATTTCGCTTCAAAGTATATACAGTTCTGGTATTTTTAGAAACCTTTTAGCAGGGCCACCATCAGACTCTTCAAAAATGGAAGTTTTAAATGCGTTAAAAATTATTGTAGAAAACAATGAACTTATCTGTGAATCAAAGGGTACGTCTCGAGTAACGAGGAAACACAGATTTCATACCGTTACAAGGATAATTTTTGTTTAACTATGATTTAAAATGTAGTTTCTACTTAGTGTTGGTTTCGTTTAGAATAATTATTTATGTGTAAGTTGTATTGTGTATCTACGTTTATTTTATTGATAAAAACCAAGGCAGTAATACATTTTGTCCACCAACCAAACTGCGTTGTTACGCCCGGTCAAAAAGTGATGAACCTAAAAAGTTTATAAATGCTTAAAACCTATACAGTAAAACCGAGAGAATTCCTTTGTTCTTTCCAAGTGAGAGGAAAATAATTTTTTCCTCTGGCAACTCCGAGCGTGTAACCTTAAAGTTAAAAGAACTCACATGAGAGTAGTTGAAAATGGCGGAATAAAAGACGACTCTGAGCGCCAAACAAACTTTCGTTTTTATTCACAAAATAAGAAACTCGCACTTTTACATAAAATATTTATTAATATATTTTTTCTGAAAAATTAAACGCCGTTTCAAGTGTCAGAAAGAGCTTTTCATAAATTGGAGGGAACCAGTGAATGACCCAAATTCTCGCCGTGTTTTTTTTTCGGTTTTACCATTCTTTTCTTCCTTCTTTTCATTGAACGGTTTTATTTTCTTAAAATAACAGCAAAAAACGATGCTTAAGACTTATTTATTTTATAGCTGTTTATGGTGCGATTCATTCAGAAAGTGTACAATAAATTGTATTTATTTATTTTGGGCCTAATTTGGGACCAATGCCACAAAGCAATTTGAACTTCTTAGGCAAATGATGATACGTCAGGGATTTAAAACGACACGACTTGAAGACAACAACGTTACTTGGTCAAGAATAATAATTATGTTTTCATAATTAGAAGCATTATAAGACACTAATTTAAAATATTAAAAGGCTACACAAACTTCAGTATTTAAGGAAAGTATTGTTTCGTGAAGACTTTCAGTGAAAACTGAAGTGAACAAAGTCTGTACCGGAAAGGTCCTGTACATTACTACCTTCACTAGTGTGATTTTCTCCTGTAGTACAACCCCTATTGTTAGTATCTCACTGACTGTGTGTTACCTACAATATACATTAAACATTTGAAATGCGTATGAATAAAGCAGAATATATAATTTTGTTTACTTTTGAAAGTTTCCAACATCTGTCGGAACCATCTGCTTCTCAAACTTGGCCGTGAATTTCTGTTTAGTGTGAGTAATGGCGTCGTTCTTCATTTTACTGACCAAACGAAACGTTTCAGGTTCAAGCAAGACTTTTAGTGGGCAATTTCCGGTGGGAACCCGCAAATTCCTGAACCACAAAATTCCCGAGTACTTCGAGGACTGGCCAAAGAAAGGTCTCATCAACGAATTCATCTGACGGCTTACTTGTTAATAAACTTTCAAGAGCACATTTAGTGTTACATTTGATGTAACGCATGATGTTTTTAATTACTACAATTGCCTTTTTTTATATCAGTCTATTTTGTTGCTTTTTAATCAACACTACGTTCTGCTGAAATAGTTTGTTGCTGTGTAAACCTAATTCAGGTACTTCAATTTAGTTTGACTTTAGAAATACTAATATTAATTTTAAAATTATATGCAGTCATTGCAAATGATTACGCTATTACACTAAAATTACATAATATTTACACTTTTTCTTTTAAAGAATCCATTAGATCCGGCAACAGTTCATGTAAAAAACACTGCTCATGGCTCTCGGAGGCACAAGTATTATTCAAATATTCTGTATTATACATTTTCTCATTCTTCATTTCACCTCACCTTGTATTCTCCGAGGAAATACCTGTTTCGTCGTATTTCTGATGTGACGTCTCTCACACACGAGATGACCTGTGCCGTGAACCGTACACACACACACACACACACACACATGTGTTGTAAATATATATACACATATAACTTCATCATTTTGTTCTACAACTCGTAGACCAGGAAATGTAGTGGAACACGTTTGCCTGCACTCATTCCCTTGAACGCCAACAGTTTGCCTCAGATCTCTGACGCAAAAATGATTAAGCTTGTACCGATTGCATCTTGAGCGACAGATTTTATGATATCTCGTTTCATAAAATGAATTATTTGACATTTTTCTCTTTAATAATTTGGCTTTATTTTATTAATAACTACAAATAAGCGGATAAAGGTAGTTATGGCAGCTGTAGAATATTAATATAATAGCACGAGAGAAAGGCAGAGAAATGAATTACAAGAGTGGAATTAATTAGTAGAAACAGAAATGAATAATGAAAACTGTGGAAATTAAACACGTGAACCTTTTGCACAACGACAATTGTAATTTTGAGTTTCATTGTACGTTTTTCCATCAGATTGCTTGCATATTTATTATAAATGTAATGCATTGGTTTAATACTTCGGTTTTATGGAGGAAATTAAATTAGTCTAACGCTAAATTAATCTAACTTGTCTATAGTAACTCGATTGCACTAATACATTATTAATTACAAATAATTTACAGGCAGAACAATCGGTGACTGAAATTTTTTAAACTTTTACAAAACTTAAAAGAAGAAAACTTTAAGTGAATAAGAAAGAGTACAATTGATGAATTATTTACTGATTTTAGGAGCAATTAATTTAATTATTATTTCCCAGGGAAGAGTAGCGATTAATTCAAAGGCGTCGCTGACCATTTAAAATCGATGGGAGTGGTCCACGAAGATGAATTGGTGAAATTAAATTTCCTCTTCGACTGACACACCAATTGCATTAATTGCAAGAACATCGTGACAATTTTTCTGCCCAGACAAATCAGACTGGAAAAAGGGCGTTAAATATATAACCCTGAATAAAGTTCAGTCATTCATTCAAAAATTTATTCCCCCTTTCTTAATTATGTCTATATTTTTGATTAAGTATTTTCGACTGCGTTAACCGTCTACTTTATTTTCGCTGTCATTCTTTCACCTGAACTGCTCAATCCCACAAACTTCTATGTTTTATTAATTTATATGTTTAATGTCTACACATACAAGTCATTGCAAAGGTGCAAGATCCACCTGGGTGTAAGCGTTATGATAACGTATTAATGTGTAATATCTATTTATAATTAACGACCGGTTGTAAGCTACACAAATAAAAAGAATTGGAATCATGAACGTATAAAATGTAAATATAAAAACTACATATACAACACAAAAATATAGATTTACACGAGTAATTTTGACATTATTATTGATGTAAGCACGGTGAAACTTCAAAAGTGAACAGAACTTTAGTTACACAGAATCATTACAGTTAGAAGTTCCAAGTATTGAAAAAAATTGTTCTCACAGGTACAACGCCCGTAACCAAAAATTTACAATGGAAAGTTTTAAGGTTTTGACCAAAGGCCCTAAAACTATTTGATGAAGTAAATACTGTTTTGCCTCGGGAGCCGAAAAAAGAAAACTTCTTTGTTGGGAAAGAACATTACATAGCGAGATTTTCACATAGGCAGGGGGTAGCTTAGTGAGTAAATAGTAGTGTGACAGATAATGAATAGTTTAGGGAAACGATTCGGGATCAAAAATTCATGGCGAGGATGGCTGTGGACATCGACGGCTACAAAAAAGGTCGCGAAAAGAGAAAGTTTTTTCGAAATTTCATTATCCCGAGGGCTTTAAATCAAATTTTTGAAGTTTTTCCCTAGCACCTTTCACCCTACGAGCACTTGCCATACATCAAACTCACATATTTCACTACTTTGGGAACGTTTTCCAGCCTTTCTTTCCGAGAGCAAAAGCGCTAACAGTTTTTTTGCCGGGAGTCTGTGGCCTATGAGGAAATTGTAAATTCTCCGCGGTGTTCTCCTGCTCCGAGTCTCAAGGAGTTCGAAGAAAAAGTCTGATTTCGCCAGGTTTCAGTCATACCTGAAATTCCTGGTCGTTTGAGGCTCACAGGCAGCGTAAACAACACAAAAATAATTTCAACTTATCTGATTTTTCGGACGTAACAAACATTAAATTAAACTTGTCAAACTTAATTTTACTGAAGGAAATAGTTTAAGTGAGCTTTTTGTTTCGTACTCTTGTACTTTCATAGGTTGTACTCTCAATAAAATTTAATTTAATTTACTCACACTCAACTATTTCTATTGAGGTTCGTTTAGTTCTCTACAGCAATTAAGCACTACAAGGTTGTATTATTTCAGCACTCGATTTTAATCAACTGCAAATTTCAGCTGGAGTTTCTTTTGCTTTTATTTCGGAAAAAATAATAAGATAGACTGAGCGTTACTTCTTAAACGAATTCAGGCAATGATTTAGAACTTATTACATTCGCTAGAGTTAATCTAAGCAACAAATTTCTTACACAACTCAATTTATTTTTGATGATGTCAATGAAAATCACGTAATTCATTATGAGGAAACAAAAAATCAGAACGAAACGAACCGTATTGTATCATTTCCCTTGCGATACTAAAGATAAGTACCCTTGAGACAGCTGCACATCTAATTGTTTTACATCTTGAGAAGTTCAGGTTTAATTAGAAATTAAAAGAAATTGTGCAATTTACAAGGAAGTTACGATAGAAAATTGTACTTGTCGGCAGAAACAGGTGCAGTTCCACGTGAAGTGATACCAACATGGTGCTTTTGGGTACCTCTGCCTGGCACAAACAACTCCGGTGCAGAGCAACCCTACAGTTAGTTTGAACACTTCACATGTCTGACGATTTTAAATTTACTCTTTTTCATAAATGTAAACGACAAACTTCCAAAATTTCTTTCTTCCTGGTACGGACATTGACTCTCAAAAGTTGTAAATTTCCTCAAAAACGGGTTTCCGTTTCCGGTAGAAATTCAGCCACCGAGTCGGTTGCAATTCGAGAATTTTCAGGTTTTCCTCCTTCTGTTTGATTGCCGTCGGTGAAAAAAGTGGCCTTTGCTCTTGTTCACCCATTTCCTTCTCGAGAAATTTCCAACCCACAAAACCTAAAGTGACAAGCTCTCCTTCTGCAATGTAAATCGCCTCCTTTGAAATTGTAATTCTTGACACGAGGAAAAAATCCAACACTTTAGAGGTCTGTTGAAGATAATTAAGGTGGTAACCGCTTAAGCCGGTGCTAAGTCACTTTCTTCAGGGATTAACACTTTGGCGGCCAAAATTCACCTGAGACAGTGAGGGACTAAAAAATTTATAGTTAAAGTATCTGATTTTCTAATTTTGTGAAACGACAGGGTTTAGGTTTAAACTTTACTTCCTATAGAGTTTAGTTGAATTTATGTACAGGTAGATGCCGGGAACTGTTTGGGAAATTGTCGATTTATTGAATTATGTACATTGTTACTTCATGTACATTGTGATTGTATTTGATATTTCTGTAGGACTCCCACTCGGAACGAAACCAGAAAAAATAGAAACGTCTGCTTTGCAGGACGGGGTGAATCCGTCTACACCAACACTAACACACGTCTTTGTTAGGTCAGGTGCTCAGCTTTCGAACAGGTAACATTAGAAATTATTCTTATTTTTTAACGGTGATTTTCCTTCATTAAAATCCCACATAGGAAATAGTAATTTCTTATTATAATGTTACATAAATATTTCACGTACTCACTTGACTGTCAAGTGGCTTAAGAGAACTCCAACAACTCGAGATGAAACCTCTCAGGGGAAATAACACGGATTGTCGCAGAAATAAATTTCCGTTCTTCCGACTTCGCACGTTTCCAATCCAAAGGTAAATTTCACATTCACCGTCTAATTTCCACTCTAAATTAAACAGCAGTAGACACCAGTTAACTTTGCTAATCTTAATAAAATTAATATTTTCAATTTGGAAAAGGTTTGACAATTTGAAATTTTGTTGTTGTTCACGTGTGCGTGTGCTAACCTCTACTACGGGAAAGTGTAATAATTTTTATTGATCACAAATAAACAACATCAATGTAACAAAAGATGGTGGGTTTGTGTGTGTGTGTGTGTGTGTGTTTGTGTGTTTGAGTACAACCTCAAATACTACACTCAGAACACTACACTTGGAAGTGGACATTAATATTTGTTGTTTAGAGAAATTTTCTGTGGAAGATAGTAAATATTTTCTTCAAAATAACTCACATTTATTAAAATGTAATTTATAATATTATTTGTATATTATTTATAATATAAACGACCTCTTCATTTCAGATCATTTCACGAAGCAGGTGTTCAGGCCCTCGTAATTTGTAGTGAAAAGCATATATTTACACAATGTCGAAAGAACGAGTTTAAAGAACTTAAATCAGTGCTTAAAACTTAGATTCTGCCTTGTTTACTTACAAATGCATTAGATTTTACTAAAATAAAAAATTAAAATTTTTTCATAGTCAAATGTAAGGACTTCCAGAGAATTTAAGTTTAAGTATTCGATTATGTTTGTAATTACATCTTTCTCATTAATGGAAAACAACACTAAACAATAAAACTCTTTTTCATTCATGGCAAGCAACTTTTCACAGAAGTTGAGCTTCAGCTGTAATTAAGTTGTGAAAATTAGGTTCTGTCAAATGAAATGTGAAAAAAAAAGGGTAGCCATTTTGTGGAAATTAACTCGAGGACTCCTTCCCTTTGTCCGAGTCATTTCTCCACTTTGGCAATACCATTTTGTTTTGTTTTCCGTTGTGTGTCTCTCGCGGGGTTGTTCAATTTGCATGAAATGACCGAAACTCCTCATTTGACAACAGGAAAACTGAAAATCAATTTTCCCTTTCACTCTCTGGGAACTCGCAATCTTATTAGTGGAATGTTAGTGTTCCGTTTTGTTTTAATTTATACAAGCACTTTGTAAATGAGTGTGTGTGTGTGTGTGATGTTGGAAACGTTTTTGTTCTGTTTTGTTTGGGTTGTTCTGGTGGGTTGTTCAATGAACTAAAATTTAAAAAAATACTTCTTTTCATTAAAACAAAAAAACCTTGAAAACACCAGGAGTGTGAATCTATCCATCAGGAGTAAGCACTAAAAGTTAATTCTGTTTTAAAACTCATGATCGCGGCACACGACATTTATATATTGCGTGTGTATTAAAATATATTAACATTTTGACTTTAATTGTATATTTTGGTGGTTTATGTACAAAAATTTTGACAAAACTTAAAATCAAAAATCCAAAGAAGGGGTGGTATTTTTCCGAGGTATAGCAGAGGCGTCAGTCCAGCTGTTTTACCGTTCGATATCTGATATATCGGTACTCGTAGGCTAGTGTACACCGTATTATTGTCAATTAGATTGTAGTTAGACATTTCATTATAATTTAATTATACTTTTGGTTTTATAATACAAAAACTTTGTAGATTGTTTGTATGTGACGTACTTAATAAGATCTGCAGTATACTCTTTCAACTATTCTAAGGTAACTTAAATTGTAATGATGTAATGTATGTGTCATGTTAATTTATTTCTGTAAATTTATTTTGACAAATAAGTAGGAAAAATTTCTAAAAGAATGAAACGTCCCAATCAACGGTGGCAACAACAGAAAATATTTACTCACGGAGTTGACAACTTAAATCAACGCGAGACACTTGACCAAACTCTAAGTTCCGAGACGGAGAAATCTTTTACTTTTTGTGAGTGACGAGGCGCCGCCTAAACGTCTGTTTAAACGCAAGTGCTGGGGAGCAACGCAAGAAAACCGGAAATGGCAAAGAAAAGCGGAAACAAAACTTAAAAGGTTCAAACTAATTACACGCAGCAAAAGAAACTTATATCTTGCGTTGCTTTCGAGAAACTTAATTCGAACGAGATTACTGTTAGATTTTATTTTTTTCTACTCGGGGTGACTGCCCTTTAGGGTTTTCCCACGAAAAAGGAAAAAAAAATGATCGATAAAGTTTTGCCGCCATTTTAGGGCTGTCAGAGAAAAAAGCAGTCCTTTCTGATGAGCGTGATGTGTACACACAAAAACGAAACGGAACCCGAAAAGAATGGAAAAGGGATAATTGTTTTTCTTTCAGCCTCAGTCAACAGAATTCTTCTTCATTATCGTGGCAGTAGCAACAGCAGCAGCAGCACCACCGCCACCGTCAACGTCAACATCGCTGCTGCATCCAAAGTACATTTTCCGACTTGATTAACTCTACATTCTCTAATTAACACTCATTAATCAGTCTTTTTCAGCTCTTCCTACTTTCTAGTTTTTCTAGATTTATCACTCCCAGCACGGAGAGCAATCAAAGTTGTGAGAGCTTTCTATTTCAGACAGCTCCCCATCCCCTCTGGCTACAGTCCCACCGCTCATGTCCCCGCTGCACCCGTATAACTCTATTCCGGTTTATTGATTGATTATCTCCAATTAGAAAACTTTTCCCTTTTGAATGATGAATCCTGCTTTTTCACGGTTACCGCCTTTTACCGTTTATACTTAAAACACCTTCTCGGACATTTTTTAAAGTCCTATGTATTAAATTTTAAATTACTTTAATTTATTTTAACATCACAGCTGCTTAATTAGCTAACCCAAAATTCAATTATCTAGACACGGGTTCCAAGTAATAATTTCTACTAAGAGCTTTGAAATTTTCGTACGCAAACCATTGAGTACATCTTTTACTTCGAAGAATTTTTGCCGCGCTCTTGTGCAGTAGCCAACACCTTTTCACTTAATCGTTTTCAAATTCAAATTACATAAATTCAAAAACGTCTTAAGGAGTTGTCAGTGTCAAACGAAATATGAATTATATTCTTAAAAATATATTTTCGTAATGTGATATATATTCTTGCGAAACAGTTTCGACAACGATTGGTGAAGAAGCAATAAATATAAAATAGCATGCAAAATATCATACAAAGAGAAAGATAACAAAATCAAAAAAACGTTAATAAAATAAGCTGAATAAAAATGTTTTCCCCAAGTTAGCAACTATTTCTACGAAGTGCGACAAAATAGAAGAAACAGAACTACAAATAACGCACTACAAACATTTATTAGGGATTATATATGCTGAAGTAATCAAACTTATTGGTCTACGCAGAGAATAAATACCTAAAAATAGACTATTTTTATTATTGTACCATTGCAGCATTACACCCTTTAATATATAATATTATGTATAATAAAAATTTTTTAATTTCTCCTGGTTTTTAGTAATAAGTTTCAACATTAAGTTTTTTCAACAACGGGAACAGTTACGTAGTATTTTATGACAATAAATAAAGTGAATGTGGACAATGCTTTGTAAAGCGAAATACCAATAATCAATCAATCAATCAATCATTTGAGAAAAATTATTAAACTCAAAACATGAACGTACTTATTGAAATTAGCTTTTCATCAAATTGATTTGATAAAGTGCCTGAAGAGTTGGAGAGTTGAAACTTTTGGTAAATGTGTAACACACGGATGTGTTCTTTGAAAGCTCGGACGATTGTCTCGATGAGTTCGAAAGTGTGAGAGAAGTCAACCTGAATTAAAAAGGTACAACAAGGAAGGCAGACATTAAACCAATTAAAAATCACTCGGGGCCGTCAAATTAATGGGCACCATCTGCACCCTCGTCATTTTCCCGGTGGCGTTAAATTCGCAGCGAAATTCTATAAAAATAATTTGCGAAAAGGGTCTCAAATTGAAGTTGGAAATTATAAGTAAATGAAAGATAAAGGTGTAATTTTCCAAAGTAATTCAATACGTCATCGGTCGAAATGCGAAAAAAAGGAACGGGTCAAAAGAAAATTATACGGTTTCGTCAGAAAAAGTAAAAAGGCACCGACACCCGAGGTGTAATTTGACTAACTCGGGTGAATTTCAAGCAGGAAAGTGCACGAGCACACGACCGGGTCAACAACAGTCAGAGGTTGTGCACACAGACTCACAGGTTTCAGGTTTTCGTGGGCGATGCACCCGGCTGATGCAACCTGACAACCTTCCTTAATTCAATATCAAATTTAAAAGGGATGATGAACCTTCCGTGTTGCTTTCATTTAGGTAATGTGAAGTTTGTTATGCTTTAATCACTGTATTAGTCACACTCTTTTTCATTCATTTTCAAAAGGATGCATTTATAAGAAAGGTTTCAAGGACAGTCCAGAGGAAGTGGCAAAAAAACGGGTAAGAAAAGGAACGCAGGTGTATTCAATTTATTAAGAAAAAAAAAACTAATCAAAACAGGAGCCGGAGATTACCATAAAAATAAACAATTTTAAATAATTTGTTCGAATCAATAGTTTTTTTTATCAAACCATCAAAGTCAATGACTCGTAACGGTAAACAGAAACGTTCGTAACGGAAGAAAAAAACCTTAAAAGGATCGAATACACGATTTGCAAGGAACAATTTTTTTTTAATTTATCTGCTTTTGAATTATTTAGAAAACAATCGTCCGGACAATCATTCAAATTTGACCGATACGAGCAAATCATAATAAATTTAAAATCAGGGCTGTAGATAAGAAGCAGGACGATACCAAGTGAAAAATCCATTAGAGGAGAAACCGAGTTAAGCCAAGGTGAAGGCCAAGGCCGCATGAAAAGATTTATACGGACACGGCTGGAGGGAACATAAAATGGAAATAGTTTCCGGTGAAAGAAGGCGAAAGTTCAAAGGTCACAGGCTCGCAAGGGAAAATCGTACAAAGTTCATGGAGGATTCACACGAGCGGCCAGGTGTGCCATTCGGTGGCCCGATTGATTGAGACCTTAAATAAAAACAAATCAATTATCCTCGAAGGGAAATATTGATGAAAGAAAAGGATGGACGGGAAATGTCGGGTAGACGCAAAGAATTCCTGAGGGAAAGGAGCAGGAGAAGAGACCAAGTAAAACTTTCTAAACAAAAAATTACTCTCGGAGGTTAATGTCCGAAAAAAAGGAACGAAAAACAATTTTGGAAAAGGAATAAAAACTTTTTTAAAAAAAAAAAAAAGAAAGGGGAAAAAGTTCAATGAAGCGTGAGCTTTTTCTTCTGCTTTTCAAATTTTTGCTGCTGCCACCATGTTGGAGTCACGTGAAATGGCGGAATGGGAAAACCGTTTAGAAGAAAAGTGTTTTAAGTTTTGCGAAATTAGAACATGAAAATGACCGAAAACGGCAAGGTGCAACGCTTGCTTAAACTTCTATTGTTTGCTGCCAAGTGAAAAATTTCCTAAGGGTTCCACTTAACCTCCATCTTGGTAGTAACATATGTTACTCGGAGTAGAAAATTAAGACGGAGACGTCCTGATGTCCAATATGTTTCTTCCCTAAATTAGTTTATATAAAATTTTTATGAGGTTGTTTCTAATGCCACGCCTAGAGTTGTTTCAAATGCCAAATTTACGCTGAACTAATTGCATTTATTCTACAAGAAAACCAACTACACTGAAATAGAAAGTAGTAGGTTGCTGTAGCAGCTCTGCGCAACACACACGGGCCAAAATCTTGTAGTTTCACATTCTCCGTGTGCAAGTCAGTCAAGGCATCAAAAAATCTTACTTCTCTGTCGGCTGTCGATTGTAATTTTTATAAAATAGAACTTTCTACTTTGAAGCATTCTGTTTACCTGAACTGCGTGTAATGAAAATTCCAGACAATTTATTGGGTACTAATTGTCTGTATTTATTCTAATTAAATTACTCAGATAACAATAATGGATTTCTTATTACGCCTAATAAGTGCCTGTAATAAATTTATTGCTGCTGAAAATTCAACTCAAAATCGTTTTTTCAGAGTTTCGCGAACAAGAACTAATCTGTACCTTATTTTTCCCTCTTCTCCTTAAGAAGTACGGCCTGATAAAAAAAAGAAAAGTTGAGCAACTAGCCAAGGTTAATTTTTCATTCCTTTTTAGATAAATCAGCAACATCAAATAAAGTATTCCATTAATCTTGCTCTGGCACTGGAGTTATCTGTGATAATTTATAACATGTTTACACTTTAAAAAGGTACGAGGCCTTTTTTGAACTTCCCCCGGTCCTCCTTCTCCCAAGTATTTTCTTCTTTTCGCCCTTAAGCCCCCCTTCCCCCCCAAATTCTTCTTGTGGAACTCAAAACACTCAAGTTTTTAAAGGAAAGATAGAAACCCACGGGATTATCCGCCATCAGTTCAAATTTGGGAGTCTAAGGACTTTCAAATTCCTGCCGGAGTTCTGCTGGAAGCCCCGCTGTTCCTGTTCTCTATGGAAATTGCAGAAAGATACTTTCAACTTGAAACAGCAACAACAACAACAACAACAACAAACATTAATTTGAAATAAAATTTTTAGCCCGTCAGTCAAATTCTCACACAGGACTTTTACTCATTCAAAAAGTTCGTATCAACATTTGACACTTTAGTTCTTTCTGAAAACTTATCTTTCTCGACTTTTTGTTGTTTGCCTCGATGAAATTTTAGTTACCACTGTTGATACGCTTTTTTTACATGCAAAAACCTGCAATACGAAAAATAATAAAACGTGTTTAACTAGTACTATTTGTTTCTCCTGATAATCTTATACCAAATCATGGCTTTCGCGTATTTTTCTATTAAATCACAATTTAAAAAGTTTCATTTTGTCGTGAAGAAATTTCAAAATAATTTGCTTAATCAGAATTTTATGAATATCAATATTTTTGGTTCTGTGCTAATGCACTCTGAAGTGTCAGAGATTTAATTTCTTATTTAGTTTCAACGCCTTTAAGTGATCAAACACAGCCTACTGCACACTTCCTACAACTGTTTCCGTTGGCGAACGTTAACTTAATATTTATTACTATAATTATTCATAAAGTTACGGATGTGTGTGACGTCTACAATTAACGGTGGTTAACTAGTTAAAGGGCTGTTTATGTTGTCAGTGGTTTACTAAGGAAACCGTGCGGAGAACAACCACGGTTGTTCCTCCTAATTAGTCCGAGCTCGTAAGAAATGACCTCTGCGTATACATTTCGATTGGTAGAGATTAATAATAAATAAATGAATGAATAATAAAGGACACATCATACATTTCACGTTTTGCTTATGCTTTAACTTAACTCGTCAAAGGACATTCTATTTTAATTTATTTTATAAAACTGAATTTTCTTTTAATCGTAACACTCTATAATAGCTAATTTAGCTGGTAATCTATTTTTCATATTAATTATCACTCACAATATTCCTCTCGTTTTACATTTTCATTCAACAGCACGCCGCGAGCTAACCTATTTTTAGTCGATTCATTCAACAAAAAAGATCTGAAACTTGTTTGAGTTAATTGTGTTAGCAAGCCACATAATTTGAGAAAATAATTGCTATCAAAGTGACTCATGTCTATATAAAGATTTGTGAAAAATAAGTGTTTATCGCACCACATGTAGTACTAACGTGGTGTTCGTATTCATATTATACGGTCATTCATATTCTACTTGTTATTTGGAGAAGTTATGTCAATCATTTTATTAGTTTACAATTTCAATTGCCTGGGCAGCACATCATCACGTGACTAAATTCATGTACGTAAAATGGGATATGTAAGCGGTTGTCCACACTACCAGAAGTAGCGTACTCAGGAAGGGAAGAGAAATGATAGAAGATCTCTCCTGAAAACAATGAGAGTTAATGGATTCTATCATTTCTAAAATTTTAATAATTGGTTTTTTCTAGTTCATCGGATTAAATAATGAGCCGAATAATTATGTCTATGTAAATGAATTGCATTGGGATGACTTTACCATAAAGTTATTTCATTTTCCTTCTGCCTCATTTTTATGTTTAATTCGTGTCTATTATTAAAACAAAAATTTGCATGAACTCAAACGTTTTATTCCGCGGCAGTGATTTAAACAAAAACTCTATAATTTCAACTGTAGGAATATCCTCATTTTCAGTTGTAATTTTTTAAAGGATTTCTATATTTCTTGCAGGTAGTCGATAATGTTTCTTTTGCTTTCAACGGATTTCATAATCCGTTTTATTCCTGAAATTTATGGTGTACCGCTCTGCAACGTTCCCCAGTACAAATGGTGTACATTTATATAGCAAAAATGAACCGGCATTGACTGGTTTACTGTAAGAGCTGCGAAGCACTCAACAAAACCTCCCGTTTATTTCGATGAGAGAAAGCCCAACGTTCCTTTTTCTCACCTTTTTGCCCGCATCAGGCAATAATTAAAAACATTTAACGCTCATGCGTTCAATAAAATGGCAAACAGTCTTTCTTCGAGTTAGAAATTGACAAATAAAGTCCATTTAGGCGAAAGAAAACAAACACTAAAACACAAAATGGGAAGAATGCTGAACCGAAACCGTAAATGAACACGTTTCCTTCAACCGTATTCGTTAGAACAAATATATTCAGTTATTCTTAAAGATTTCAAATTTTCCGGGGAAAAAACTCCCGAATCCGTGAAATTTCTCCTCTTCAAAGGGCTTTCCGTAAAACAATAACGAAACTTTACATTCAAATTTACAAAGGGTAATCATTTTCACATTCAAAGCATTACGTTACAATGCCATTCTGTTTTATTATTCCACGTGAACCTCATTAAAACAAGAATGAGAGCTTTTCTCAAAGCTTTTGGCTCAGGTGAACATACACCTGTTCGTTTCGCCCGAAGCCTACCGCCTTCTCCGCCATTTCAAGTTGATCAGCATGAAATGTACGTAGGAGAAAATACAAACTGAATTATCTCCAAGACAGATTTGTCAGATTTTATGGTTATACGTAAACTATTATATACATGAACTATAAATAAATAATGCGAAATGTTACAACATGTTACCATTGTAATTATTTAGTTTCTCTCTTTTCTTCCACTCAAACTTATCGATTCTAGTCTAGTCTTACTACAGACGACTACTTCTAGTCTTACTAGTATTACTAGTCTAGTCTAACTACGGCTACTAGTTTAGTAAAGCTGATGAGGAGGTACACATTACAATTAAATGAGTTATGAGTAGATTTATGTCGTAGACATTCCCCCATTATTTCATGATGAAGCATAAACATGCAGAGTTAAGATGAAATACGCATAAACTGCGGAATGGACTGCACTTGCAGGTGAAATGTCTCAAAATGTCCACATTCGTTTACCTTAACTTTTTTATTAAAATAAAAGTCACATTTCAGCATGAGGTGACCTTAAGTTATGAATTCATAGCAATTAAAACCAAATTGAAAAAGTGGAAACGGTGTTTCGTCGTGGTATTCAACACATTATACATAGTGTTTGGGTTTTCCAGAGGGATCCACCTGTTGACGAAGTCACCGAAATTTCCACGGCTTCTGGTCTGCGGGTTTCTCAAGAGAAATGAGATGAAGCAAAACTTGTCTAATTAAACTCGTAATTTTTCTAGTCGTGGTAGCCTCAACTAGAAAGCCAGAACGTATTAAACTCCGTCCGACGGTTTAATTAATAAATAGACAGGAAGAAAAGAACTAGAAATACGAGAAAAACAAAAAGAAAGTTGGACGAAACGAGGAGTCGGGGAATTTCTGCGATCACAACTGACCACAACAGAAGGGACCACTCTCAACAGTGTAATGAGATGACGCTAAGAGTAATCATATCAAGGTAATAGATATTACAACGACACCTCAGGTATCTCACTTCTCAAATTAAATAATAAAATACACCATTAATTTTTCTAATATGTTAGATGAAGACATTTAATGGGCATCGTCCATTTGCGGGCACACCTGATACGTAGCCCTCGCACAAGAAAAAAATTCAGAACATGCATACATAAAGTATGTATGTAGATCGATAGTCGGAGTTCGACATTTCACATTCGTTTCCAATTTCAAATTATTCCGTGAAGGTTCCTGATTGTTTCCGCTAATCAATTATTATTGATAAGAGTGAAAATAATGCACCTGAGGCTGATTAAAGTCTGCCTCTGGTAAAACGAATAATAATTATAACTCTCCTTTTCCTTTATGATTAGTTTTTGGGAGCGACATTATCAACCATTTCTATTTTAACTATTTCTAGTTTATTCATTGGTTCCAATCAAGCGTACCGACCTCATTGATTTTCTATTTCCACCTCATCTCACTTCTGTTTCCATCGGTTTCTTGTGCATTTCCTAAATTCGATCTAGAGAGTCCTCCTATTTTTCTACTTTTTTTCACTTTGTTTTATATTTTTAACAGCATCCCTCATCAACTGCTAATGTTTTCCCAACAAATTCAACACACTGACTTCGACTAATTTCGCTCAGCTGTGTACTCATTACTTGTGCTAAGCAACTCATACTAACTCTATTAATTAATATACTATTAACTTTTTAATTTGTAGCATACATGTAACTGTTACACTAGCTTTGTTATTACTTTATAATTTGTGATGCTTACTTTTAAGAAATTAATATGTTGTACTGTAATGAGAAAAACTTGTACTCTCACGATTCGCAGAGTTGACGTATTTCGTTGTAAATTTATATACAAAGTATTTCACCGACGTTTTTATTTGTTCTCATTTGAACTTATGCAAGAGAAACTATATTTCATGGCAGGAATTTCAAGTCAAAGGAAACTTTAAAATGAATCCTTCAAATGTACCTCCTTGCCTGAGGTGAGGAATTCCTTAACAAGAAGGTTCTTTCGGTACTCTTTTTAAATTTTAAACAAACTTATATTTAGTACTTTGGGGGAAGAGAATACATTCTTACATAGTTTTCATTTTCAAGTTGAGTACCTCTCACGTCTGCGTACATGTCTTCTGAAATTTAAGTGAATATTCATCACGTATTTTCTTTTGACGGAGAAAATTTTCTGTTCTTCTTTAGGTCTGCTTTACCTGTATTTTGTTCGATGCTAGACTAAGAATTTAGGTACCGCACGACAAAGTGAAGTATTTAAGAAACAAATCAACTTGGTGAGAGCGCTTACTATAAAATTTGACAATTAATTAACTTTACGAAGCGTCTGCGAGGGTATGCACGAAGAATAAAATCCTCAATTAAGTGTTGTATGCAGTCGTACAATAAGTAACTTCCGTTTTGTGAGCTTTAAATGGGACTTTCGTTCTAAAAATAAAACTCCATTTGACTGCGTTCTCATTGTTCCACGGGCTAATTTTCTGGTTTTCCCGACTTCGACCACTTCATTAGGAAAATTCTGACCTCGACTATTAAATAAAAATGGCTTCGATCCTTTTCTGTGTATGTTCTTAATGCTTTGCTCCATTAAATCCAGGAAAATTGAAACGAGCCAAAGTCACACAATAAATGGCCGAGTTATTATTTATTGTGCATTGCTCAGACAGGTAGTTTATTCGTTATTATAGCTTCATTAAGAAGTGACGAAGCGTTACCTGTCATAAAATACAATTCCCCAACTTTGAATTCGCGAAGGTCTCACATTTTGAGATAAATTTCTCAAAAAGTAAAGAATGACGCCAGATATCACAGTGAGGTTCTTAAGTATGAACAAGCCAGCAATAGTCGTGTTATTACTTGATATATTTCCGTCGTTGTAGAAAATCTGTAATTGTATAAAATATGCATGAAAAGGTTAAATTATGAGAGAAAACAGGTGAACAATCATTGGAATTGAACCTTCCAAAACTCTGAATCAAACTTTTGTTGGGATATTGTTTTAATTCAGAACCCTGGGAGCGGTTAGGGTTCTAATTAATAAATAAAAACGTAACGAATGATGAATTTTTCTTACTTCCCCGACACCTAAGACGCTGTTGAAAAGTAACTGGTGTATGAGAACCAAGTTCAAACTTGCATTGATAAAAAATTTACCACAAAATGGAAGAAAATACATAGTTACATAAGAATACTCCGGTGTGTCTATCAGAATATGCCCACGATATCAGTTGGGCGTGAATCTGAAGAGACTGAGACTAACAAAGAGGTCGACGAAGATAGTTAAAAGTCATTTGAATGGGAAACATAAAACCAATTTAAAAGAACTACACCGCTCGGAGCAAAACTTTTGCGAAAGAAAAAGTACACTACACAGGAGAGGATCCGTGTCTAATGACTTTCATTTCTTTCTTTTGATTTTTACTGTTTCCAGTTTCGAAAAACAGAGAATTGGAAAAATGGCGTCGTGAAACAGGCACGACGACCTCGGTTTTTTCCACCTCACATTTTCATTGTTTTTCTTGGATTCTTTCGGCCCACTCCCGTGCAACTTTACGGCCGTGTTGTGGCTCTTATTAGGTCGCATAAATTTAATTAAATGTCAGGAGAAAGCGCCGAATGAAAAGCTCAACGGCATGAAAGTTGACTATTAAATTTCTTCTGCAGGTTTCGAAACAACCAGGCGTTTTTAGTATTCAGTGGTCAACCAAGTGACAAAGTTTTACAACTATTAAATTTTTGGTTTTATGACAGTTCAGTTCGGGTCCCATGCATTCACACTCCCAGCCTTTTTTGTATTCAGGTCGCCTGACTTTATCCAATGTACTTCGATTCTTTCTCTCTAAACTATTCATTTCCCTTGTTTCTCTGTCACATCCGTGTTGCGTTTAATTAGTTTGCAGCAGGTGGAAACGAATCCTGCATTTGCTGGGAAACCATGTTTCTTCCTTACCTCATCAGTTTCTGATATCTACAAATTAAGGTAAAGATAAACGCCCAAGAATATAAACCTTGTTTGTAGGTGATGTTACTCTTGCCTCGTAAGAAATCTTTTAAAATTAACATTTTGTCTTTTACCCAGGTTGATTCCCTTCTGCTTTTCATCGTCTTAAGCGAAACCCATAAATCCGACGTCATAAGCATGCGACCGAATGTTTAATGCTATTGTCACGAGGGATTATTCCTCCATTTGTTTCTGAAACCTTACGAAATGAGCAAAATCTTTCCGGCTTTTAGTTTTCACATTTGAAAATCAGGTTTTTGGTACTCGATGATTTCTGTCTGTTGTTCCCGTAACTGAAACGAAGGTCATAGCCGTTCGGAACAAAGAGAAAATATTCCTGTTCTTTAGCTTCAACACGTAAGTTGAGTTCACGAAACTGTCAAACAAAGAATAATTCAGTAAATAAATTTATAAATATTATTCTTAGTAATAATTTTGGCTAAGGCGGCTAGAACTTACTACACTTTATTATTTACTAATTAAATTACTACTATTAGAGCCATTGTTTAATTATCTTTTAACGAGGCAGTTTATTTTTTTACTTGTACTTATAAAATACATTTAACCATAGGACGTAAATTGCTCCCAAATTTTTCTCTCTTCTCCATTTTTCCTGCTGTTGCACGAAACTTCTCATTCATCCTGCGAATTTCTTTCTGAATACACAGAAAACCGTCTTTCACGTTCAAAAAGTTAACTCAGTTGAGAAAGTCACCTTGTTAAACTTCCTTAGCCAAGAGTTTGAATTAATTAATTTTTACTTATCTACTTGTGTTACTTATAAGTTACAACTTATTTTTTTTTTAAATTCCCGTTGTGAATCGAACAAATAAAAATGAGAATTTTTGTGTAATTCTTTAAGGCATGTGCAACCAAAAGTCCCGGAGGATTTCTAAATCAGGATAAGCTTTCATCCATTTTTGGCTTTAAAAAATTTAACATTCCCTGGGAAGGTGGCCATAAAAGGATTTCCGGCTCTTCGGGAGTGCTTTTCTTAGAGGAGTGCGACGACGGTGTCTTTGTCCTCTCCTTTCTCCGTGCCATTCTCATTTCTTTTTCTGGTGGTGACACCCGAGGAAAACGTTCGCCTTTTTTCAGAGCTTATCTCGTCTTCTCTTCCCACAGATTTCTCCTCCTGCTCTTTTACTCGAGCAAAAGCCAAATTAAACAAGGTGAACTTTTGAACTTTTATGAATCCATAATGGTTCCGTAGATTTAACCGAAGAAGCGAGGGAATCCTCGTATGTTAAAAATTAATTTTTAATCTCCTTTTAATTTTCTTTAAATTTTCTTGAGAGTCCTCAGGTGCACCCCGCAAAAAGGCAAAATGCAAAAGGTAAAAAGGCAAAAAAGGTTCGAGAGGATACATTTTTATGCCTTTGGTCTCTTCGAATGCAACTTTCAATAGTTTTCTTACATCCTCTAGCAATATATGAAGACACGAATTGGGCTGGAATAAATTTAGTTGGAAAATCATAAAGCCAATCAAAAGGGGTGCCACCCGGGGCATCGTCTGCTTTCGATGGCCCGTGAAATAACTTTGTAATATAAAACAAAATTTATTCTATATCGCTCATACGTTTGCTTCATAAGTTTAACCATAAACAAACATTTTTGAATTCTTTCAATTTAAGAAATTTCCTTGGGGTGTAAAGACACATAGGCACCCTAATATTTTGTCCTATGTACATAATCCAAGGGTTACGGTTCAAAAAATATTACGTAGAACTTGTGTGCTAACCCGAACATGACACAACCTAATTTTTTGACTATTGTTATGTTTAGTATTATTTTCCTTAATTTTTTCGATGTTATTTTGCTTTTTTTTAATTTATTTCATTTTATAAATAAGTTGAAGCTTCTTAGGTACACTTTCACTTGATGAATGCCATTAACTTAATACTAAATGCAAAACCAATAAGAAACTTGGCAATTCTTGTAATTGAAATAGTTAATGCATTTATATTTTTCTTATTGTTTATGTTAGTTATGCATAACACGAATTTGTTTCCCTCTGAATTTTTATTTTATTTAAAGTACGTTTTTTTTTTAATTTCCCGTCCCCGGTAAAACAACTTCATCTTGGATTTCAAACGTTTAGTATGCCATGTACTCGTGAAAATGTACCGGTTCCAATAAATTGTATACTTAAAATTATTTTCCGTCGTCGTGAATTATGGGGAGTTTCAAGTAAAAAATAGATTTGCTGCCAGACAAGAAGAAAAAATTATAAACCCTGTATGAAACCAACGTAATTTAAACGGGGAAATGCGATTTATGAGGGGTTTTTGTTATTTTATAGGTAAAAAACGGTGTTTGAGCTGCACTGCAGATGAATTATCGATTCACTAAATGATATATACTGGACATAGGTCCAGTCTCGGAGCCTTACATTTTTCATCTTGCCGTGATTTATATATACATGTATATAAATTTGTATTGCAACGCAATGCTATCGGTACCGTTGTGTTACCCCAAACTATTCACCCCGTATCCGTGACGTTTAAATATTTTAAACTTATTTTTGTTTTCTGTCCTACTCATTTATTGCCTTTTAGATCAAGACACAATAACAATGCATTACTTAAGACTACCAGTGGTCTACCAATGGACGTCAGTAACTTAAAATGTACAAAAACTTAATTTATATTATATAAATCACCAGTGCCTATTTATCTTTAATTCTTTTCATTTCAAATATTAATAATGTAAATTAATAGTCCGTTCGAGTATCCGTTACCCGGCGGATGAAATAATAAATTAAAAGTTAATAATAGTAATCATTAGAATAATTCAATAATGATTTCATCCTCCTTTGCTCAGTCAAAGGATAATTCCTCAGAAATAAAAACACAATATAAAAGATTGACTATTAGATTTGTGATAATTTGAAAATTTTAATTTTATCAAAGGAAACAACTTAGAAACAAACTTGAAACAAGAAAAGTTCAAATCGAGTTAGTAGAAGTTCATGACGAATGAAAATTCAAATTTATGACATTAAAAAAAAACACTTAAATACCTTCAAATTTCACTGTTATAGTTTGATTTACTCGGCCAAACACAAGAAGGACTTCCTAAATAAATAAACTAATACATAAAAAACCACATGGAATAATTTTTTAAAAAACAACTTCCCCCAAGACAAAAAAATTTCAAACTTTAAACCTAATTACTAATTTAACATAAATTTTCACTCAATTATAGTCCCTCAAAAATAATAATATTATTTTGAGTTCCTATTAAGATTTATTAGTTTGGCTGTTGTGAGTTCTGTCGAGTTAGTGGTCCTGATTTATAGTATCAGAAATTGTTTGAATATGAGTAGTTTGAGTAAACACTTAGTGGTACCCGTTTACAAGATCTGAAGTCTGAACGGATAGAGAACGAGTCAGAAACTAATTACACTTAAAAAAATATTATTTAATATTAAAAATTTTAAAAAATACAAACTCCAGCACGGCAACAGATTGTATTTGGAAAAAGAAAAACTACATCAGATGTAAATTGAACTTAAAATAAAGTACAACTTTGTAAATTAATATTAAAAGTAGTTTAGAATTTCTGTCGGGCAAAAGTCCATCAACTTCCTCTCGAGTTGCCATCTTTCAGCCGTTTAAAATTCTTCCTGGAGTAATTTATGCTGTCGTCGAGCGAGCAACAGGCGGGAAAACCAGGGGCAGAAAAGCAGTCACAAGTTCAAACTATTTCAACTTGTGTGTGACAGAAGCGTAGGACGGGAGGCATAGAACCAGGTCGAATATGAAAACTAATGCTCCCTTTTATAGTTATAGTTATTACTCAACTTATTTTAATTTCAGGCACGGAGAAAATGGAAATCTCAAAAAATTTTCACTCCTTCCGTGAGTTTCCTTTTTTTACGACTCGATTTGTCCCTGCCTTACAGCAGACTCAACCTGACTACATTTTTTTCTCAACCTTCTTCAACACGTGTGTCTTTTGCCACGTCTAACTTGGTCGCGTCGGTGAGTCGTCTAATTCGGTTCGCTTTAGCATCAGTTGTCTTCTTTTTTCACTTCGTCACTTGGTTCTTTGCCTTAATGTTCATCCGCTTTCCTTCGACACTACCCATACTTTATTGTCACACTTACCAACTTTTCCCATATATAAGCCGTTATGGTTTTATTTTCTTATATTCTTGCGCTGGTTATTGTTTGTCTTTCATCAAAAATTCAACATCCACGTTCGTCTCTTCTCGATCCATTCATTTTTTCAAATTAAATTTATTGCCACTTCAGTTCCACTGCTTAGTTTACCGATCTATTAATCATTATTCTGTGATGGTTATAACTTTTTAAACTCTTATTGCCTCCTCCTTTCGACGAATGAAACCTTCCCTCATTTAGGGGTGAGAACGCGTTGTTCATTTCGAATGTTTCCTAGAAGTAGCCCTGACCCGGGACTTTCCCTAAAAGTCGTAATCACCACCTGTACTGGTAATTTGTCAAAACGAAAATAAATTGATTAAGGAAAAAGGAGTTATTCATAATGTCGTCTACGTCCCACTTATCGATTGTCTAATAGATCGGTCACCTTCGTGTCTAGTTGTTTGTGTTTTTTCTCGGCCCAATTCACGGCCCATGGTTATTTCACTATGGAGATTGGGTCGGGTGGTAACCGCAAATTTTTAGGTGTCAAAATTCTCTTCGCTGCAGGTGCAAAGCAATAAACCGAACGATTTCAGTTTATGCGAACCAGAAATGGTTTCTGATACTATTGATTATGAGATCAGAGGATCAACACTAATTTTTTTTATATTCTCTCTAAAGTACCTTCCATCAACTTCACACCGACCTTGCCTTCTGATTCTTCACTTCGTCCCTGAAGGCCCTAAAATCGTCTCACGTGACGTCACAAAAAATCGTTACGTTAAATAGTAAATTGAACGCTTTCTTTAGTTTCTTTCTATTGCACTTTTCCCGACTGGGAAAACTCGAAGGGGAAAACCTTTTTCAGGTTCGCACGTGTTCGAACCAAAAAAGAAGATGCCTTTAACTTTATCGAGATGGCCCGTCACACAAGAACTCAAGTTTTACTTCGCTTTCTCTCTACTTTCTCCATCTCCCTGCCTTACCTTTGTCTTCCCTAGCTGGAGTAAGTCACCTTCAACTACAACGAAGCTTACAAATGTAATAAACATCGATCGAGAAAAGTTTCGCTGGACTTCAAGACCCTGTACCGGGTAAAATATTTCCACTCATTTTCCTTCAAGAATTTAATTTCAGGCACTCCTGACAAATTTCATGGGGCAACGTGTCATGCCTTTTGCTGCGAACCCGACAGGAAGGAACGTAGTTTTTGCGAATTTTCCACGGAAGTAGTGTAATTAATTTGTAACTTAAATTTTAAGAAAAAGATACAAAGGACGTGGCAGAAAAAGCTATTGTTCTGGATAGCTTCCATCTTTCACGTATTCGTCTTTCCTTTGCTCCTGCTGTTGCTGCTCCTGCTGTTGCTGCTCCTGCTGTTGCTGTTCTTTTGTTTCTACGAACGGTGAAAAAATATTGCGGTGAAGTTCTACAGTACCCATTTCATTTTGGAATATCACAAAGCTTTTTTCCCATCAGCCTGGAGCAACTTATAAGATTTATGCTTATCTATTGTTAGAAAACCGATCGTATTTTATAAACAGTTGTTATTGGTGCTGTTGGGAAGGCGAAACGTGAAAATGTCTCACTCGCGCTGAATAAATTTAAATTAATGAAAAAATAACATTGCAATTAAGAAATTCTGATTGGGTCACTTCATTTCGAATGGATTCTGTCGGGGGGAAAATAAACTCCCAGAAATTGTCTCAAATAATTGATGAATTCAAGGGAGAAAACTTCAAGGGACGAAATAAAAGAAATGGAATTTCTGACGGGTACTCAGTGAAAGCAGTGAAACTTCCACACGTCCAGACATTCAAATATTCAAGCAACGGAAAAAATTAATGAGATCTCATTCCTCAATACTGAACTGCCAGCAACCAGACAAATACAAGTATCCAACTTATTTTAGTTGTGTTTATTACGAACAAGCAGTATTTTACATTAAATTCCAACTACAAAAATGTATTCTGTTTGTAGTTGCAATAGAATACTGGATGTTAAATTTACATCCACATGACTAGAACTAAATAGCAAAAAAGAACTTCATTTGTTAACGGATCATTAACAGCTACATTTTAATAAAACTTGAATAGTTTTAGAGAAGTTCATACTGAAAAACGTTACAAACATTATAGTATTATATAAGTCTAATTTTTATTTGAGTAAAATTCTATTTGATCCAAATTCACGCGCTCCATATATTTTAATAAATGTACTTATTAACGGGGTTTCTACGTCACCTACGAAGTCAGTGTCTGCCATGTTTTAACACTCAACACGTCTCGTTCAGAGAGGACAAAGTACAAAATGTAACGCGTCTTATCACGTCCATGTTATTCTCTTCAGATAAGACAATTCTCCAAAGGTAGGAAAAATTGTTTTTAAATTTAATAAAAAGCGAAAACACCGCTGTGTCGCACTACTCGTAATATTCAAATTCCCGATAAGTAAATAGAAAAGTAGGAGACTTACCACGGTAGATCAGTCCGGGTAGAAGTTTTGTGAATACACCAAAGAGAGGGTGGTGAAGAGTAAAATTCAAGTTGGGAGAATTCGTTGGAGAAAAATAGTTTTTGCACCAAACGGACTCGTCAGACTTTTCTTTTAAATCGTCGAATGAAATCTCGATGGCTTCCTCCGACGTTTTATACCTGAAATTTCAACGAAAATATTATTATACATTATTTTAAGAAACGTTATATTATTAAGTAGTTATAGATTTCAGAAGTTATAGATTAAGTAGTTTACATAAATAAGGACAAATATAAATGAATAAGTAAAACTATTTAGAAAGAATGTGCCGCACTAGATCAGTTAATTACAATCAAATACCGATATACAGATCATATTTACAATATAAAGCAATCATAAGATCATATTAGCAGAATACACAGCAAAAAATTGACACTATCAGTGGATGATGTTGCCGAAACCGAAAGCACAGTGATGTTAAAACACTAAGGATAAAAACAGAAACAGTATCTAACTGCTGTCTGAACCTAATTAAGTCGAGTTCTGTTGAGATTATGTTATCATAATGTACATAATACGCACATAAGTGATGTTGGGCTTTCACGTTTTTCGTAGATACTTTAGAGACCAAGTGAAATAATATCCAAGGCGAATCTAACAAGTCGAAGTATTCAGGTTTCTAATTTTGTTTAAGAGAAACTACTACAAAACGTTGTTAGACAGACCATTTGTGAAAATTGCAGTTAACTTTCTCCTGTGCGCATCTTTCCTATGTAAACCGTCACGCCGAAGTTGCAGTGCTTTGTAATTTAATTTTTGAATGTTAGAATTAATAATTTGGCTCGTACTCGAGCCTTGACAATTGAAAAAACTTCTTTCTCCAGCAAATGTCCAATTTTTTGTTCTTGATATCAACGTTGACGTTCATTAATTCAATTTAATTCCTAAATTTACGAGCGCATTTGCATGATTAAACCGTTCACTGGCAATAAATCAGAGGGAGTTTCCTAATTATGTTTCTTATATATTAATTTCTTCAATTTCCTACTGCCACTCAAATTGGCGGATCGCGATGAAGTGAACGGCGGCGTCGCTTAATATAAATATATTTAATTAATGTACAACGGAGCACACGACCCGTGAGATTTCTCCCACGTCTCCTACCAGAAATAAAACTATATTTTTACATTTCAGAATCGAGGGTTATTACTTTCTGGAGAGTCACATTCTTGGTTAGTTAAGAGGATTTTTAGAGTTATTAATAACACATCTATTCTATTTATCACTCGTAGAATAAGAAAGCCTTTTTGGGTAACCTAACTTAAGCTAACCTACCATACATACGTCGAAGCATGTCGTACAATATTCAAGCAATGTTTCTGTAGTCACCCGTTTCCTGTTGTTATATTAATTTACACTGATAGCAAGGCATGAAAACTAATTCTAATATTGTTTATTGTTATTTTTAGACAACGTTGCCATATTTAGTGTTAACTATCCGTACATTAATAATTTTATTATGGATCACGCCTTGCTTATACTAAATTGGAGAATAAGTTTGTGGTGATTAGGTCACCAAAAAGACCATTTGAACTATAAATTTGAATAATAAAATTAAATTTCGATGGCCCTTAACTTATCTTTATTTCTCCTCTCGTTTGTGTTTGTGTTTTCGTTAGTGCGTTTCAACTTCAACCAAAAACCTCTTATACCAAACACCGGCAGTTTTTTTTTTCCAAAAATTCAAATAAACTGTATTTTGTAAAAAAGGAAATCATCGATTGCACGTAACGATGGAGAATTTTCAAAAGCAAGGTGTTCCGGCTGGATTAACCTGGAGTATCACATTACTTCCGGTACCATGTTCGTTTGTTTGTTTGTTAACGTTAGATTGGAGACAACCAACTACTCAGGTACTTGACGCTCTTGTTTTCTTTCTTTCATGATTCTTGAAATCATTCGGAATCTTTGTCAAATTTCAAATTCGGAACAAAGTGAAAAGTGATAGTTGTTCGCAGACGATGCCAACGTCTGATACACTCAAAGCAACGCAGAGTAAACACTATAAATTTCATTTTTTTATTTTTCCATTTCGGATGGAAAGCCTCTGAAATATGTCAGGAGATGTGGGAAAGTTCATTGTTTTTTAATTTTTCAGATTAATTATTAAATTGCCTCGTAATTAAGTTAATCAAACAAAATGCAGGGAATACGGTAAAAGTTGAAAACGGAGGAAGAAATGAATGACCAAAACTAACCAAAATAACTTGAAAGTTTTCATCTTATTAATATTAAATTGCGACAATATCCGTTAACTTTTCTTTACCGCCGTGAGATAGGATAATAAGCGTAAATTTGGAGCTAATAGTTTTTTCCCTAAGTTAAAAGAAAACAAAATAAACGTTAAAACTTATTTTTAGTGGTTGTTTCTAACCTAAAGTTTTTCTTTGGACGTATAAATTCTTGTTGTAATAAACTTTATTATTTGTGTATTAAATTTTAATTCTAACTAAGCAGTTCCATTACTTGTTACTTTATTTATTTCTACTCTACAGGTTTTACCATATTCAAACACACCCAGAGATTCATAATATTGTATACATTTTTTGTTGCACTTCTTACCGCAGTGTTTTGCTTCTGCTCTATTGATATTCTGTGGTGCTTTTTGTGTTACCCTTCGTCGTAGGACGACTCTGACGATTTCGTGTTTGTACTTGTACTTGTTCCTACTCTAATTCAATCCCAAAACGCACACCGAATAATTTTGTTCTTTAACTTGTCTACATCTTAAGCAGGTCAAAGTGGAAGCACTAACTTTTGATGTCGTCCTCCGAAATCAATAATGAATTGAATGTACGATATTAAATGTATCAATGAACTGTAAAATAAATTGCAAAATGGCGTATTAAACTGTAGTAATTGTAGTGGTCGGTGCAATATTCTCTGAAGCAACGTGGTAAGTGCTGCGAACTACTTGTTTCTTATGACCACAACTAAAACATTAATGGTTGACCTACTTACTTAAAATCCGCATTGGTGTATGTATTTTATACGCTTAATAATTTAAGGTGTATGAAAGAAACAAAACAAGACACATTTCTTTTATAAACTTTAGTGCGTTTTCAGTTCTTTGCCTTTTAGTTCAACTTAAACTTGAGAAAATCGGCCATGTAAAAATTTATGACGACCTCCTGCTGTTCGCAGAGATTGACTCCGGCCAACAAAACAATTTAAATTTTGCACGGGGGCTCTGTATATTTTTACTATCCGACCGTGAGGGTTTTCAGTCCTGACTTAATATTCACAGACCCATGAAATATTTATGTAGAAATTATAAAAGTTCTCGACGAAATGTATTTAAAATTGTATGGGGAAAGACTGAGGGATTGCGTTGCTCCTCGAGTTTCACTGGGATGCAAAAAGGTTCAGAAACAATAAAAAAAATTTTATTGTTGGAACCCGCCAGTCGGGTTTCCACTGCTTTTCAAATTTCAACTTTTTTAAGCCATTTTTAACTTTTAGCCCCGTTTTCTCCATTTTGACAACAAAAAAAAGATCCAATTAATATATTGAAATGATTTCGTATGACCGGTTAATCGTGTCATAATTCTCTGTTCATTTTCCACCCCTTCCGTATTTTTTCCGTCTCCTAAACTAGGGGTGCACATATTTCAAACGGTTTTGTATAGAAAGCTTTTAATGATCCAATTATCTTGATTGAGCTTTTGACCAAAGGATCTCCGTCACTGGAGCAGACATCGGGAACTAAGCCCTGGTACTCGTCCGTTTGAGCTTTTTCCTTTGACCACCATTGTTTTGCTGGTCTTTTCTTCTTGCCAAAGACCACATTTCCTTTATACATTTTCTTTCCTTTTCGTTTATTTTCTTTTTCTAGTCATCCTGGGCATCTTCGGTTTGGCTTATTGATCGCTTCCAGTACGGGGTTTAAGGGGCGTCAAAGTGACCCTGAAAGTTTTCTCGACTTGTCTCGGTCGTTGGATAATTCAGCTCTTTGCCAGAGCTTTAGAAAATTACAAATTTTTGTTTTGGCCAATGTAACACCCGAGTTTTTGTGTTCCACTTCGTCTGCATGTCTCTTAAAGTACTAGATTATTCGCAATTACCAGACAATTTATTAATATATATTTGTTGCTCACGAGCATATGTCTTTTTTTATTTTTCATATGTACAATCTACAAAATCCATTGGAGTAACCCGGCGAGACAATAGAAAATGCGCTGGGAAAAGGGGCAGAACAAGAAAAACTTAAAAGATACAAGTACGCAATAAAATGCTAATTTGCGACCCATAATCGAGCTGAAACAGACGCCATTAGTAGTGAAATCTGATATCCCAAATTTAAATCTTGGGATACATAAATCTAATGGAAATATTTAAGCGGAAGAAGTAGTTTGCTGCACGTAAGAAAAACTTAGGGTAGTCAGGCTTTTTTCCCAGCAAAGAAGTGATAATTTAGATTATTGATCGTTTTCTAAAAGGTTAATCACCTCGGGATAATTTTTGTAAAGGAAAACTGGTTCGAATGACCTAAAATTTACATTTGATACTTTTTTTCATATTAAACATTCGTGTTTTATTTATATTTTATAATTTTATTTATATAAATTGTAACTAAATACGGCGTTCTTTCCTTATATTCGCGTATTTATTTTTTGACCAAATGAACTCCTTTAAAACTATAAAATGAAATTGGAAATACTAAACTTGTTAGTAGTAATATGAAGCAGTCAATTAAGTTGTTCAATATTTTATTCTGTTTACAATGAGGAATCTTATGAACATTAGATAGAATTGTTTTCTTTGCACGATAACTGGGAAAATTAAGTAAGGCTGGTGTATATGTAAACCACAGTTACATTGGTATTGTTAGACAAATACGATGTTAAACTAACAGTTCAATATCATCGAGTGCTTCTCTGCACTGTACTTGACGTCGTGTGGTATATTTATGTGTTTGCCAAGAGCTTCGTCACTTGTACATAAATTAACTAAACTGTCCAATAACAAATAAAACATTTTCTTGTCACATTTGACAACTTTTCTTAAATATTTACCGGTCTCCATGATGAATTGCATTCGTATCATTGTGTAAGTCAGACGTAATGAATTCTTCGAGGCAGGCCAGAGCAGGGCACCTCTTAATGACCTCTTATCGATTCCCTGTTACAATATTTACCGATCGCATACAATAAAAAAGAGCCTTTGGCGTGTTTCTAAAGCCATTTTTTATTTCTTTCTGAACTACCCGGAACAAGTCTGCGAATGAACATTTAGTTTAATTCATTCAAGTTGAAACCATTTGATTTTTGCTTAATCTAGAAATTTGGGAATGTTCGAAGCTTTGAGAGCTTTCGAATTCAAAGAGTTCACAAATTAAAACTCTGTGAGACTTTCTAAAGTTTATTCATTTGATCGTTTCTCTGTTTAGCCAAGCAAAACTTTGATGCAATAACAAAAAGGTTCGTTTGACGTTAATTCCCAAGTTCGGTACAATTTGCATATAAAATTCTTTCAAATTATTTTTCTGTACACCCAGACACAGGTCAAACCGCTAACTGTCTGTGGCCTGCCTCCAGGGTTTTTCCCTTAAGATCTGAACCTCTCGGAATGTTTCCTATTTATTTTAATCTGAACAACCTAACTCGTCACTTCTATCGGAAAACAATAAGAGAAAATCTAATATTTTTATGCATAATTCGTTGAACTCTTCAAAGTACCTCGTGAGAAAGGCAGCCAAATGGTTTGAAAACGTACTTTAAAATAAATCAATTTAACCTGAACTCAAATTGATTGATGTTCCGTGTTATTTTATTTTATTTTCTTAAAGAAAAATACAATAAATCATAAAAATAAAAATAGAATAAAATATCAATATGAATAAATAAATCTTCGAAAGGAACAAATAAGAGTGAGACGACTTTAAGTTGACAACTTAAATTTTTTTAAATTGAAAATTAAATAACTAGTTTTATTGTACAATACAACAGATGTTGTTTCAATTACATACTTTAATAAATAATGTACAATCGCAATAAGAAACTGATGAATTAAATTGAACGAAATAATGATCGCGTAGTGTTTTAATTTAATTATTGATCCCCCCATATTACAAGATAAAACATTTTTTTATGTGTGTTTCTTGCAATGACTACGAATCCAAGGATACTTCTAACTTATGCAACATCCTCTGGTAATCTAATTGCTTTATGTACAATAGGGTGGCATCTTGAAAGAGAAAACACAATCTGTTTCCAACTGCCTAGACTTTTTCCTGAAAACTGAAATTGTAAGTAATTAGCACACAGCATGGAAGCATGGCACGAATTAAATAGGAAAAAAAACATTCGTTTGTTTTTTGGCCACTTCAGGCTGATGGACAGGGAAAGATATGGCCTCAAATGCAGAGCACAGTTCGGCAGGATGGTAAATCTCATCTTTTCTTCTGCAGCAGGTTAAGCTTCTGCATCACAGGTTTAGCTTAACCTCAATTTTCCGGCAGCGAAATGACAAATTGATTTCTCCAAACATTTTTGTCTTTTCCGACAGAAAAGAGGATGAAATTACATCAGAGAAGAAAATACAGGGAGACATCAGAAGTCTTCTGGGAGGTCTGCCCCGGGAAGGAAGAAGGTAAAACTCACGGCCTAAGAAAATCCTAGTCTAAGTCGATAGTTCTATGCGCTGGAAAATGAAAATGGACGACGGAAAAGACCGGCCCTCTTCATTCATTTTCTTGGAATGGAATTTTCTGCTGTTGAATATATAATTTCCCAACTCGTTCCACATGAAGAATGTCTTTTTATTTTTCCTCTCCTACTCTGTCTGGAAGACTGGATAAATTTTTTATTATCGCTTTTATAAAGTTATTTACTCCATCGATGACACCTGTGTTATTGTCTAGGGCCTACGACATTGTGGTTTGCCTGCAACGGGACTAAACTAAAATCTCAAAAGTTCCACCCGAGTATTGTTTAGCGGGGCTGGCTGCTTTCAGTCTATGATAAGCACAACATATAATGTTGTTATTGTAAAATTTGACACTTTGCTTTTGGTAGTTGTCCTATAATTTAAACTTTACATTTCTGCATTTCTTATATTGTCTTATCCTAATGAATTATTATTTTATTATTTATTTATTCGATAACCTCTGCTGGTTGCGTTTTGAGTCTCATCTACCACACACCTTGACATTTAACGTTTAGTAAATTGTTAGCCTTTATGTTAGTATTATTTGTCATTCTTTGATTTCATGCCCGTTAAGTAATTTAAAAAAAAATTTCAATTAAAAAACAATAGCAGAAGACAATTTGGGAATGGGACAATGGGAAACAATTTATTTTCGTTTGTGGTACATAATCCGCGTGTATTTGTTACGTTTCTTTGGTGAAATATCGAAAATTCCGTGAAACTGTATAGGCTTTACAATGGAAAAAGAAAGGACGTCACAAATGACGGGAAAGTCAAGACGACAAAAGCGAAAGCTTTCACTCTGAAATTTGAAACCATTTCGAAAAAGTTAAAAAATATTTTAAAAAATTTCCATTTCTTTAACATCAATTATCTGTATTCATCAACGATAATTGACTACTTACACAAGAGAAAAAATTTCTTCCGCCATTTTAAACTGTAATTTTTCTACCCATTTTATCTTCCATAATAGTTCTATTTCCTGTTATAAGTTACCATTACGAACCTCGATAATATTTCGCAAAAATAATAATGCTACAATGTTACCACAGAAATATTCTTCTTCGTCAAAAAATATATATAGAACGTCTACGTAATGTATTGTTTAAACTTATTAACTCAATAGGTTAATTTAAAGTTGTGGTGGCCACCGAGTTAGCAAATTAATAAAAACTTGATTATTCATCTTCTTCTAGCGCGTTAAGAGGTTATCAAGTATTGTGCGGCAATAATGTAAAGTTTTGAATATCCGCATTCATTTAATTCCAAAGTAAATACAAAGGCAGGTGCTTCAAGAGATGCACATTCATTATCCAATATCCTTCTAAATAGTTTCAATATGCACGGAGCAGGGGAACGTGTTTTGCAAGCAGATGTAGCACAAAGTATTCGAAACCACACGCCAATCTTCGTGTTTTTCTTATAAGAATTATTATTTACTGAAAACAGACCCTCTTCTTCTTTTGCCACTTTGCGCCTTTTTCTTGACAGTTTCATGTTCAATAAAAATTATGCAACTCGAACAACGAAACGAACCTCTGATTCGTTAGACTTAAACCTGTGACATTTGAGAAGGGAATTGCCTTCACATGCAAATGAATTTCACATAATGTAACTACAGGCTACACGCTTCAACCCTGTGATCCTTTTTTATTATATAGTGTCTTGAAAATCAAACTTATTATATTATATTATTACTTATTACATATTATACCGCGATACATACTTAACTGTACTGTCGTCTCTGTATAACTAGTTATAAATAAGCCAGTATTAAATAATAATATTGTTAGCAATATTTCGTACGACTCAAATTAGTACTGCACAATGTAAATATACTGGTAAACTCTACGTTAAATTAAATGTCTATTTTTATTATCTATTATTATCTATCATTGCCATATACTTAAGTTTAAAGATGTTATTATTATGGTTTGTGGATTATGGATGCTATTATTTTATGGATTTTTATTTACAACAAATACGAGGCTCTAAACCGTGTTCGTTGAAGGGTAAAAATTACTTTAAAAATTGTACATTATCTAATAATCTAATAGATTACCTATCAGAACTACACACATTCACATTAATTCACAGTAATTAATGAAAATTCACAGAGTTTCTTTAAAGTATTCCTTAATGTAATTTCTTAATATTGCGTTGCTTAATAATCTTTACATACTTGTCATCATCCCAAATAATAAGTTGACTCAAATAATTAATCTGTTACAACTTTATTGGTTTCATTTAACAATCCATTACGTTCTGTACTTAGAAGTTACATAAAACGCTAAACTAGGCTTTATCTCTATTTTCTATGTTTCGTTCTTCTTTCAAGAGTCCCTCCGGTAGACTTGTCACCAATTTCCAAAGGTTTCCAAAGGTTTGATTCCTAAAGGTTTAACACAAAATCAAAGGTTAGCAGACGACAACAACAAAGTCGACCCGCAAAAGAAAGGCCAACGAACCGCCAGGTTTTTGACCCGACATCCACACGGACAGGAGAAAATGAGAAAAATAAACCTACAACGAACGATGAAAACTATGATTAATCTATTTCCCACAAAAAAGTGATGAATGAAGGTGATCCGAATGAAGAGGACCAAGACGACTGCTGACTCGCGTTCAATTTCAATAAAAACCGAAAAAAAACAGTTTATTCTTGTGTATTTTGCAGAAAAAAGCTCTGAATATTTTCATCCATGATAAATGGATTCTAGGTCCGGGGACAGAGTGGAGAAGGGAGTCTGTGGAGTTTTTCCCAGGGAAATTTGTAAAAGTTTTCTCTTGCATTTCCAATTAATTTGCAGGTAGTGCAAAAACAAATATATATATACATGGATATTTATTGGAATTTGCCTCAGACTCCCTCAAAGTACAACCACTATTGAACACATTAACAATAAATCAACGGTATTAAAGTGTTTTTTTTCAACCTTCCCCCAAAAAAATTAAATAAATCTCATTCAAAGGCAGTTTTCCAAAAAAGAAAAGGAGAACAAATATTTCTGGTGAAAAAAAAGTTACAAAAAAGGGAAAGTTTTTTTGAAAATAAAATAAAAATAGTTTGACTCTTCACTGGTAACAAAGTCAGTCAGACACGAAATAGTAAAAGTGAAGTATAAATTTGTAACAGTCTACCCCGTGATTGTACCCCACCCCATTCCGCTTTTGCTGAAGAATGAGTTCACACATATTTTGCCTGAATAGTTTTGTTTCAACTACAAAACTATTTCACTGCCATCACACTATAAATTCTCTTTGATGACACGAGGTTTCATATTGTCATTCTTGTGTAAAACTGATTTGTGTTAATTTGGTTATGGGTTATGTTTTTCTAATTTTATTCTATAAAATTATTAATAACCTGAAACGTATACTTAATCGAATAATATTTTCACACGTTAGTTAACATACCAAGACATATTAATTTGGTCGTAATATCTTTTGTAACTGTATTTATGTAATTGAGAAGTTTCTTTCTGAACTGTAATTTACGTCCCACTAAACATTGTTACATACCTTTTTATAAAAAACATTGGAAAATAAAAGCTACAAAAAGAGTTTTGTTGATGGGTTTATTTTTAAGTTTAGAATACGATATATCGTTAACGTACCAACATCAGTCACTTTAATAAAATGTATCTTCAATAATAATTAAATGCCTAGACGATGAAACCTAGATTATTTCCATAAAAGAACTCGATACGAACTGTGGAATTGAAGTGTCATCAGTGAAGGGTTATCACACCTGCCATACATTTACTAATACGTAACACACTACCCGTATTAAGCTCCCATTCGAGCTTTTATTACCACCGTCACGGTTTTAAATACGAGTTTTAAATTAATTTTAAACTCCACTAATTTTGATTTATAAGTAGAAACAAAAATATTTTCCACATCCACATAAATGTTATACGGTATATATATATAATATTAAAATAGAAGTTAAGAGCATAACCTTTCGAAATATTATTCTGCCTGCTGATATTGTCCATGTGGTTGTGCACCATTAATCAATAACTACTGTTTAATACTTATTAAGTGTACGGTAATCGTTATAAATACTCAGAATGGGTTAGGTGTTTGGCTACTTTCTTGAATCTGAAGGTTATTATATCAAACGTACAAAACATTTTAAGTTTCGTTGCTTTGCCACAATTCTCACATAAGCTTGGAGTTTTCCTTTCATCAAACAACAGCCAAAATAAAGGTCTACTACGTATTTAGGGACTACGAAAATTAATTAATGTATTCCATTTAAACATTGCTTAGTCTCAATAAGTGTATTATTCGCATCGATAAGCATTAACGGTCTGATACATAACAATGACCGTCATGCGATGGCTTCGACGTGAATAAATAAATTTTAATTACCGATTAATATTCAAGTCCCAAAAGATTTATTTTATTATTACTGGTAACCATGTCAAAGGCTGCTTCTTTCAAAGTTAATACCTCAAAGGACATTCGCAAAATCGGCTTTCCACATCAACCAGAACGAATTCTGCCAGCGACAGAAATTCGGACGAAGGACCGGACCTTCTTCCAGGACAAACCGCCGGAAATGGAAATGAAACCTGGTCGTCGTGATCGTCGTAAGTAAATTAATTATTTGCTTGCTTTTCTCGGTTTGGACGAAAGCGAACGACTTCCGCTGACGAGAAAAACACGAATAGGAAACTTTCCTTTTGTAGAACTCTTGGACTGGAGCCTACCGGCAATTACTTCAGTGCTTTACTTCTTACCGACGTGAAAATTATACAAACAATTCGCTGTGACAAGACCCTTCTGAATTTATTCTTCACCATATTTGACTTTGAATTTGAAAGGACCAACTGTCAGGTGTCAAATAACTAAAAGCAAGTTTGTGTACCAGTTGACAGTCAACTGCACCACATGATTGCAAAAAAATATTATAAAATTATTTAATGTATTTTCAGTCAACTGAATACATTATTCTGACCAAAAACACTGAAAGAATTTTCCATTACAAAATAAAACCATTTGATCTGTCCGGTTAGACATTACAAAATTAGTATTTTTTAACTTTTTGAACGTACAGTCTGGACTTCTCTGCTGTACATAGTATAGAAAACTGTCGTACTGATCTTCCAGAATGTAAATAGTAGTATTAAAAATACAAATTCCTGTAGCCATTATAACATACCGCATTACATAAAAATATATTTTGGTGAGGAATGTATTTTTTTCAATTGCTGAATAAATTAAAGTAACAAATAATTCCGTAACTGAGAAGAACGGTTTCAGTAAACTCGAACGATATTAAGTAGTACATAAATATACTATAATAAATTAATAAGTATATACTAAATAAATTAACAAATTGAATGAATTAGAAGAAAAAAGAAAAAAACATTTAAATTAAATTAGAGAACCCCGCAGAAAGTGGGTCGAGAAAAACAATTTATGTGTCTAAAAGGCCGGAGCTTCGAGAGATGTGCAGACGAAAAGTTGTGCGGTATTGATTTTAACTTTTGAGTAATGATTTGAAGAAGACGGAAACAGTGCTAATGGCAGAAGTAAGAGGAGGCCGAAAAAAAAGGGAGCAAGACAAAGTCAAACCGGAAATGAAAGATTCTTGTGTTTGCAGAAAAGAATGAAAAAGCAAACCATTTTGCCAAAGGTGGGCGATCCCCACGGCAACAAAAAGCGAAATATTTACTTTTATGAATTGCATACACCGTAATATTTTACTTTACCCTCTGCGTTGCTCTTATTTTATTATTAATATTGTTTCAACGGAGGCATTTATTATTACTGTTCTGGACTTAAAAAATGTCAGAAGTCGGTGGTGCTCACCAAGTTCTCACGTCATGTACTCATTCGTTTCGAAATGATGAATTTCAATCGCGACAACTACGAAACGGATCCTCATTGATCTTTTTGATCCATATTAACTACCTACAGTTTACTACTTATATAGTAAACATATTTGTGTTACGTTAATAACCAGGTTTAGTTTCAGGGGTAACCGCGAAGGATGTAGGTTGTTAAATTAATAATTTTTTAAGCTAAACCTACGTAAGTACAATATATAAATTAAGTTTAGGTTGATACTCTTAGATTGGTAGCACGCTTAACTTCTTACATTTACGATGGTATTATCTTGATAAAAAGTTGCTTCTAACTTATATAAGAAGTGCGTATTCCTCTGAGATCCCATTACATGTTTCTTATTCACACAAGGGATCATTACAATCACTCGTCCTACCTAACCGTTGAACGCTTTTGTAATTTTGACTGACTGAACTAAAACATTGTTTCAGTTCTCCAGGGAGTCGTACAGATTCTAAGGAAAACTCGATTGTTAAGGAAAATTTGAACAAAAATAATGTTGATGCTATACGATTAACTACTTCCCCGTGAACCCGTTAAAGATTTGTTTAACGTAATAAAAACTTGCGGTAGTTTTAAAGTGAGTACTGATATTCGCTTGGTGTGCAGGCACATGGGTTTTTATTACTTTATAGAACTGCTGTTCTGTTAACTACAATAAGGGAACATTAGATACGCTCAATTAAGCTCTTTTGTCAACTACCATCTTTAATTCAAAAACTCTTTCCTAAAACGTGTGGCTTTTCATCGGAACCCTTTAGTATACTTATCATTTTAAGTAGTTTCTCGAGCGCAGTCAAAAGGCCGACTAAATTCTATCAAAGAACCAATGCATTAAATTTGTGTTCGCATTAGTTGGAAACATGTCTGCTTCGAGAAACTAATTTCTGTAATTTCAAACTTGTCCTCATCAATTTTGCACCGCACCGGCCATGTAACTTTCAAACTTCTTTTTCACTTGGCAATTTCTCTAACTTCATAAAATCTCCTTGGCTAATTTTCCACCAGTCAATTATCAGGTTAAAAGTCAAGCCCAGGTCTTGGACCGACTTGAGACAGTCAGAGTGTGCAAACAGTTCGGGTGCGGCATGGTTTTTTTGTGTCATGCAGACAAGGATGGTTCAGTCTGAACACAAAGTGCTCCAGATGATTTTCATTTATTAGAAATCCGAGAACTTGCCACTCTGAAGAGTGGAGAACCCACTCGACAAGCTGATTTCAATGCAATTAAATTTTTAATCAAACTACAAAGTTAATAGAAAGGAATGAGATTACTGATAAGACGCCCTCTAGGCTCTACGAAAATTTGGTCTAACTACGGGGAGTGCATGGAGAAAATTAAATTTCGTGCACCATCAATTAATTCCGTCTTGTTTTCTTAACGAAAGCAAAAAATAACAAATTAACCCAGTCGAAGAAGAGGGAAGTAAAAACCGTTTAAACAAGGCTCGCACCCCCCGTTCAAAATGAACGGTTCGACTTACCCTTCAAGAGGAGGTCCAGGAGATCGTCCAGGTGCCGGGTCTCCATCGTCGCTTCCTCCAGTGCCTTCTGGAATGGATGCCGTCAACACGAGCAAAATTATCTGAAGAGAAAGTGAAGCTCCGACACACTTGAAATGTTTTTCACTTTGATGACATTTTTTCAACGTGATTTGCATTATTTATTGCTATTCGTTGCTCTTATTACTACATCCATAAATTTCTCCCTCTCTCTCTCTCTCTTTCCCTCTCACTCCCTTTCCCGTGAGACTCTTTACCATAACATGCTTAGTACTTCTTAACTTTCATTCTTTCTTAATTTTCTTGATGCATTTTGGTGCATTTAACCACTCTTCAGTACTCTTCACGCAGACGAAGAGCGCCACCTCGATGATATTTCACCGTCCGACCTGAAACAGAAAAAAGGTATAACATTTAAACTACTACATAAACCACTGTATTTTGTGGAGATACTAATACTACATATATCGCGCTTAGATACTTTTAACTGCAACAAAAGTCACATGTAAGAACTGACTGTATTATGCGAATAAACGTATGCAAATTAGTAGGATAGTGGTCTTAAATCACATCGTTACAATTAATAATAATTATTAATCAAACTTGTTAAATAATGCGCAAAATCAAAGTTTTATTCACGAGGTAAGTCACATGTGGGAATATTCATTACGCATCAATATTCATTATGACGTATGAAACATTATTTACATCTATTCCCATTTTATGGGATGAGCTTTCGATCGTCAAAGAGATCGAATCATTCATTGATCGATCACGTACGGTGATAATGTCACAGGTAAGAGACTCCAATAAAAATAGACAACTTATAATTACGAATCACCAAAATCATTTAGTTTCGGAGTAAACAACCCGGTGCTGTTAAATTTCATACCAAAAGTTAATAATGTTTTGCCACTCCTTCCGGGATTTAATAAATAATGCAAAAAGGGATTTTGCGCCGTCAGTCTCGCCGTGTCACACCGATCATTCCCTGTTTATTACCTTCTCAAACTTGCTAAATACTTTCGAGCTTTAATTTCGGCGTTGGAAACAGACTTTGATTAATGAGACCCGAAGAGTTCCTTCTTCTTCTTCTTCTGCTCTGTCAAAAGTTAATGATGCTACGAGAAACTATGGGAAAGCGTAATCACGCAAAACCGACACCAAAAACAAAATTAAAAACAAAAAAGAAACTTGAACAAAATAATTTTCCGGGGTATTTTTATTTTGAAGTCGTCGCCTGGACCCGAACAATGTACTTGTCCTACTGGAAAAAACCCCCGAATTGATGACGCTGATGTGAAAAGTTGGGTCACGTATTTTATTGTTACACGTGTTGCCGGAACACTTAACGAATCCTCAAGAAACTGTAGAAACTTCATCGTGTGCAATATGTGACCTTATCGGTGATGATATTTTATTCAAAACTACTCTAAAATAATTATCTTATCTCAGGCGACTAGAGCATCAATGGGAATTGCGTGCAGTCACTTCGTCCAATTAACTAATACCTGTGTTAGTGCGAACAACAGACTTTATAATTGTAAGGCTTTCAACTGTGGTAAGTGGCTGAAGAAATGAAATAAAAAAGACTACGATGTAAGAGAGCGTAAACAACGGTCGAATGAATTTGACCCCCGTTAAATATCATAAAATTATATTTCTGGATGCCCATTGACGTTTGGAAAAGTAGAAAACCCAAGAATAAAATCAACCAGGTTTAATGGGGAACCTTTCTCGAAATGCAGAATGCAACAGTTACGTTCAAACTACTTGCGTTTTATAAATACAAACTCGGCAAAAAAAGATACTTGAAAAATGGCAGATTAATCAAAGTTAAATTATTCCAAAATACTTTTTCGTGGTTCTTTTTATGTCTCGAACGTTTTCCCTCTCGCATTAATAAACTTGGAGTACTTTCTTTTCAGGGAGAGAACTAAAACTTGTGAGACTGAGAACTCGACGACGTTCCAGGCAAGAAGTTGAAGGGTTTCTTGGAGGGTGCAGACAATAAAAATAAGAAAATTTTGTTTTTTTCTTTCTTTTAAAATGGATAGATCAAAATCAAATACAAGAGCGTGTGCTACTCATGGGAAATTTTAAGGTTTTCCAAATTTTTCTCGAGTTATATCCACTCGACCTTCCAGACGTTTACGCACAAAATTTTATGGTCTAATAAAAAAAGATGGCGACCGTTACGCCTAGGAACGTGATTCTGCAGAATCGGAAACGAACCACCGGTGTAAGGAAATGGCTTTTACCGAGCGTGTGTGCAACCCAACAAAAACGCACACGTACGCGCAGGCCAACACACACTCACATGCACGCGTTTACTCACACATGGCACATTGGTGAAAAATTGGAGCGGAAAAGAAGGAGAATGAGGGCGCCTGATTTACAGAGCCACATGGCGCCGTTCAAATTATTACTACAATCTATTTCTCATTCGTAGGAGAAATAACAAAAAAAATATATATAAAACACAAATTCCAAAACTTTATAATTTGACAAGAACTCTTGTGCTGTAATTATTATACGAATCAACTGCATGTGCAACGAACTAAAGACGAAGAGTAGCTCCCGGATCACAGAAAACCAAAACTTCACACGGAGGCGTACGTCTCTGTGTCACATCAACGGTTAAAAAGTTATTAATAATATGAAAATACGTAAGTTGCAAAACCGTGTTCACGAGATGGTTGTCTTCCGCCTAATTTATTTTCGTATTCATATTTAAATAATTCGAATTTCCAGCAGTACGCCGCTCTCATTTCTTCTTCGTGCAGTCTCTCAAGTGTGTTGTGTCACTCGAACTTTTTCGTTCGCAATTTTCCGCTGCAACGTTCTCCTCCATTTTTTGTCCGATTTCCGAAATTCCCAATTAGAAACCGATATAGTTTTATCGAGTGTAAAATTCACACTAAACTTTCGGCAAAGCGTTAAATTCGGGAAACCGCAAATCTTCCATCGTTCACCCTAACTGGTTATTCTGTTTGAAAATGAAGTTCACGTCAAAGCGAAAACGGTTGAAATAATTTATTTATGAATTAGTTTTAACTGTTAAGTTTGATTCAGAGAAAATCAGCCTGGTCAACGGCGTGGTAAACTGCGCATCACTCGACGTTCCATCAGTAGACGACGGGAAAGAAGCACAGGAGGGATGATTTTTTTTTTTTACCTTCCAGCAGAATCTCCGAAAATTTCAAGGTTTTTCATTTTGCAAAACAAAAACTTTCAACTGGGTCAAGGTTGGGTGGTTTGATTTTAACATCAAAAGATTTCACAATCTCCTGGCAAACCTCAGTCAGAAAGGAACAACAAATTATGGTAAAGAAAAAAGACGAACCGCAGTGCTTCACACATTTAGACTACGCATGGACAACCTCAAAACACAATTTAATTTTGTAATTATTAAGTAAAATGTAATTTACGGAAACACATGTACATATTAAAATAATGTAAAATCAATTTTGGAATTGCGTAAATGCGAGCTAGCTAAGGTTTTCGGGTTAACTAGGGTTCAAGTTTATATCGAGAAACTTTCACAAATGGTTTTGTCTAACAATTTTCTAATTGAAAAGCATTCGTTGTACAATTAAAACAATGAAATTATCAAAAAGGTTTCCGCCATTTTGATTTGCTCCTTCTTGTTAAGTTTAATAGAAAATTTTAACTTTATTGACAATGTAAACTAATTCACGAGTAGCCGTAGCAATTAATAATTCTTGACGCTTTACTGCCACGATTGAAGTCATTGTTAACGTCCAAAATAGAAGATTGCCACATGATGATGTACGTGTAGACCTGTAACCAGATTATTCTCAAAGCGGTAACATTTCGGTCACGTATGTGACGTATGCGATATCGAAGTTTCAAATCATGAACTTGTGACATTCAACGGTTTCAATTCTTTTCAATACAATATGCTGCGCTCAGATCATTCCCATTTTATCATTTTCACATCCTTAAATATGTAAAGCCACTGACAAACTCTCCAAATGTTAGCAAACCTCCCAAACGGTCCTCATTCCGATCTGTGGATTAGTGTCATTCACTTGAGACAAAGGTTTGTCTCATGACTGCAGACGACACTACCACCGTGGAACAGTTAATGTACCTGCCTACATCCACAGAAAAATACTTAAGTCGAATATTCGCTGTGGCTCTCTCACCAAGCACAATAAAAATTAATCGGTCGGATCCTCAACACTTCCCCATGAGGGGGTCAGCATTTTTCACGACCGAACACAATTTTATTTGAATTTGAAATTATTCAAACATTAAACTTCAGCATGTGTTTGCACAGGGATACGCCACACGAACCTGTTGATTGTGGGTTTAAGCGAAATAAAAAGGAAAACGTAAAATTAAATATATTCCCGTGTGTTGAGTTGAATAAAAGTGCATTTTTAAAATATAATTTACCTAAGCTCGCCTTAATTTCATTTAATGCCCGACCAACGTATTATTTATTGCGTAACGTTACCACGTTATAGTCTTGACTAAAATATAAATTCTACCTTACAATCTTAAATTTCGTATCTTACACACGAGTTTAGTTCGAAATTAGTTTTTCCAACGAAATTGCAATATTTCTAACGTTGTTTTTCACAAAAAGGGTAATTCTTGACAACAAAATTTGAAATTTAAAATCAAATTTCATAACCGTGCAATTCGTTTAGGTCTCGGCGTCATCACACGTGTCTTGTAGTTTGTAGTTATTTTTGAGGTACATTAATTGATTGGGAATGTCTCGTTCGCAGCTCTTAATTTAAAAAAAACGAGTACTTTATTACCGTTAAAGAACTAGTTTTATAATTCTTTCTTTTAGAAAATGAAATAAAAAGAACTCATCTAATATTTCACACTAATGCCTAATTAATAAATGTTTCTAGAAACCTTCGCATGTTCATGTAGCTGTAAAAGGAAGTATTCATTCGTATACATATAAGGCACGAGTGAATGTGTTCAATTAAATTACGATATAAATTGTACATCGCCTGAAGTTTGTCACCCAAACGACACTCAAGTTCACGGTCGTCTTCTCAAACTTTCCAACTTCCCTAAGAATTTAATATACTGTCGTCGAAGAGAGAACCCTCATGTTGGCTCGTGTGAATGGATGTGTCCGTAGCCCTATTTTATTCCCTCTTTTAATACAAAACACACCAAAACACTTCTACCTGTCTTTCTGATGTCCGTAAGATAAACCCTCCGGCACTTATACTTTATTATGCCCGAGCTCATGTCTGAACGTATGCTTACAACAAATGGATGAGTGAAATATCACTGACTGAAGCATTAAACACAGGCGAAGGGGTAGTTTGTATTCAGCTAGTATGTGAGGCACCTGGTCTGTACAGGTACCTGACAGATTTTCTTCAAAATTCCACATCGCACGTTTTAATTTGCTGTCTCGTTTAAAAGAAAACTAACCATTAGAGAATTCATTCATTCATAAAAAATGTTTTAAAAAAAAATAGAAAATCCTTCCGTCACTAATTGAATCGGCAAATCGCAATCGTTTTCTACGTGCCGTAAAAGAAAGCCTTTTTTCCTTTCCATTCTCATTTGTATTTTTATTTCTATGTGAGAGAGCCTAGGGGAATGAAATATCTAAAAAAACAAAAACAGATTCAAAAAACGTTTGCAGAAAACTGATGTGGAACGGAAGTACGTGATCCTTTTAAGAAACTGGACTAAGGGGTGAACCCAAACAAAAATTCCCACGGAAATGCCTAAGAAAGTTATAAATAATTCTGGTGATGTGCCACGAGTTCTTCCACGGACTCCGACTGCAACGTCGTCCCATTTGAAAAGGAAAACTACCGTGGAAAAAGTCAACGGGCGAGAGAGAGAGAGAAATGGAAAAAAGTGCAGAAAAAAAGGGAAAATCGAAAATTGAAACCTTTCAAACCGGAAACTCCTCTTCCGGCACATTCCGTTTCTAAAGCGAAATACATTTGCATACTTTTGCACTTCATCGATTTTATTTATTTAGAAAAGGACGCGGAAATTAAACTCCGAAAATCTAGATTTTTTAAAATTAACCAGGAGGAAGTTTTGAATCCGGAGAAACCAATTTCAATTGTTCGATACCTGCACCGATTGACCTACCTTTGCACCAACCGAAAAAAAAACACTCCCTTCGTCCTTGTTATACTCAAAATAAATTTTAGCTAAAAGCTAACCTTACGTAAACCTGTTGATTTCAATTATGGAATTTCATTGTCGCATAATTGTAACGCATGTTCACCACGTACTAATTTTTTAAGTGAAAAAATACCCAGACGAAGAAGACAATCCGGTTATGGTAGGGCACCCTGAGGAATTTGAATGAAAAATGAAACAGCAGAAGTACCCTGAGGTAATCTAAGATGAAATTAACGAGACTATTCTTACATCAACCACTTAATATCAGGCATAAATACGAAGTAAACCAGAGCGGTCCAGGCGATGCCTAAATTGGTGTGGAAAAATACATCCACGAAATGTACGAAAGCACAACAAATAGTTAAGATAATATACCAAAAATATAAATTACATCCATCAGAAATATGTTAAACAACCGGTAGTCATTCACTACTAATTCACAATTGTTCTAATAAAAATTATCAGTTAACTTCTGAATTGTTTAAATTTCAAATTTCCTATTTCAAACTTAAAATTCAATTAATCCTATTGCAATAAAACTTTCGTTTCCTTAATTTACTTTGTAAAAAATATAAATCATTTCAAATCTGAATGTTAACGATACACTTTTTAATATTGATTATTTCGTATGAGTTTATGTCGTACTTCGGTATGCAGATGAATCGACAACACAGAATTCTTCATCGGACACATCACGTTTGTAAATTTAACGCGTCAATAAGTGAAATGAGAAGTCGAAGAGGTTCAGAGTAACATAAAGCAAGCATAAAATGTCGACTCCCCGAACACAATAGTGCGACATTATTCATTTTAACGTAATAAAAGAATGAACTAGAAAAGGAAAGAAAAAGGATACGATTCGACAGAAGGGGAAACAGTGACAAAGCTCAAGTTCTTAAAGAAGAGCAATGAATGTGTAGACAAGCCCTTAACCGATAAAACGTGTCTGAAATTAAGCAAATTTTTTGCGGGAAAAAAGACGAAAAAGAAACGGTCGCTCAAGAGTCGACAAATCCGACCGAAATTTCCTTCAGCCGGAGGATAAGACCTGACAATTCAGCTTTCTGGTTTCTGTTGTTCAGCCGGAACTACCCTTTGACATTTCATGACTTGAAATGCGACTTTATCAGGGGTAACGAGCTGAAGGAGAGCAAAATAGAAAACTAACATGGAGGCAGGCAGGAAACCACAGTGTCCTCCTTGTCGTATGTGTCTGGGAAAAGACATGAATTATCGGTCTGGTAATTTATGTCCGGCCGAAGACCCACACCATTCACCCGTTTGTAATTTGAATTTGCGCTAGTTCAAAAAGCGAGTGTCGCACTCCCGCAGAAAATCGGCACCCCCCCCATAAAAAAGGAAAAAAAAAACGTTCTGGGTCAGAAGGAACGGCAGGGCGGCAACTTTTCTCTACAATTTGTAAATTAATCCGGAATAGGATTAGCTGCGAAAAAACCGGTAGGACTCCATAATTATGGCTATCGATTCCGACTGCTATTTCTATAAGGACTGCGTGCCTTTCCTGTTGGCCAAGGTCAACACGACACCGCCGCTCGGTAGCTCATTGCTTGATGAGTCCTCCACTCTGCTGGGAAAATCCATTCTGTCAATTGAGTCAACTTCACATTAATAATTCAGGGATTTTATGTTTGTGGACATGTACAAAACCATTTCGAATGATTGGACAGAGAGTGTTGAAGAACACAAACCAAGTCCTCCTACCGGAAGGGAATCCCCGTATTGTTGGACGTAAAATAATCGTCGTTGTTTGGGAGAAGAAGATGAGATAATGGAGTAGTTTTTTTTTAATTGCAGAATGGAGAAAAAATTTTAATTTTCTATGAATATTAAAATAAAGAATACAGAGTACCTTACTTTATTTCCCATACACAATTCAACTCACCACGTTTTAAAATTTTAAATAGAATACATATTCCATGTTATTTTCCAAACATTTAAGGTGAATCAATTACCACTGTTGCATTTAAATCTTTTAACTACCACAGGAAGGATATGTACGTTTTTTAATAGAATCGTCACTGCAATCCGCGGGCTTGATTTATTTAACTCAGCTCATGCCTGAATGACCATTCTTAAGAATGTTGAATTCCTCTTAAAGCCGTTGGGCTTTCGGCGAGTTGCACTTACTTCTTCTACTTCAAACGAATAAGTTTTCATTTAAAGTAAACAGCTAACACTTCGAGGGTTAACTGCCGGATAAGCAAGGAAATAACGTGAAATTGTAACAAGTCTTAACTTTACACTTGTCCAAACACAAACATAAACATAAATTTATTTTCTAACTCAAGTATCAACATTAATTTCTATTAGTAATATTAATAGAAGATCGTGCCTAGTCTTTTGACGGTTCTAATATGAAGTTTCGTGAAAACTTCTGAACATCGATGGCTAACGATGCGAACAACTCTCTTAGTGACCACGTACTCGCTTAAGTATTTATTTAAATAATAATTGACACGAGTTTCGGAATAAATTTCAATTAAAAAAGATTTAAAATTTTCTCGTACCAAAAAAATGTCACGAACACGAAGTTGTTGTAACATGACCCGATGTTTTGTTTATATTTACGCAAAACTTTATCATGTAATTTATCATAGTTTGTTTGTGTATAACAAATCTATCAAAGTGCCCACAGTATTGATTGATTGTTTTTGTTCCGTGTTAAAATTGTTCCGACTTTGTTTTTGTAATTTCACACGTCAGAGGAAACAGTCGAGGCAGATAAATTCGTAAGAAACACTGTGCTCGATCTCACTCCCCAAAGCAAACCTAAATTTGGTCCTAATTTTGGATTTTCAGTGCAGTCTTTCGTGGTCATCCTCTAAAAAAGGGTACTTAGACTAATCTGTGGTTTTCTCGAACCCGCAAACTACTTGTGATCGGCTAATCTGACCGAAGATCCCCAACATTCAGGGTAAGATCGTTACCGCAGCGTAATGAAGTCAACCGTTCAGACAACCTTGCTCCGATTACGTCGTAAACGTTGTTAATCCTGACGGTTATGTACACGCATAAATTTTATTTCGGAGCAATAAATTTTGACAAAACACAGTTTGTAGAAAGTCGAATTGTTTTTCCTTCCCTACTTTTCTCTTCTTTCATTTCAAAAGTATCGGAAACAAATTTTAATGGCGGTTTTTGACGTCATCCCCATGACTTTCTCCCCGTGTCCTCCAGCAGAAGAAAGTCATCACGAACAAAATTAAGGGAAAACACCTCCGCGTGACAAATACATAGCCTGCATAATAAACCGTAAATAAAGATGTGTCCGTCAACAGTAGGGAAATTTTGATTTACTCATGAGATCTCACCAGACACGTGTTTTCACAATATGTTCAGCAGGAAGAAGAACTCGAACTCCGGAAAAAGAAAAGAAGACGTCTTGATGAGTTGGAGCACTGCAGACAACCCTCACGGGTATCGAGAAGTACTCACGGATTTCGAAAACAACAACAACAACAACAACAATAACAACCGAAAGAAAATAAAAAACACGGCAATGAGCGACACCGCGAACCGGAAACAATTAACGAAAATTCGGTCGTGGCATCAGGTCCGGAGGGGCTCGACGCACAACCGGAAACAGTTGAAATTCAAAAAAACCCTCGTCGCACGACAAACACCTTTTCTACTGCTTTTATATAGTTTGTTGTTTGTTTTGTCTCTTGAACCTGTCCGTTTGTCGGGAAATGTAAACGTCGAACGGGCGAGAGTTCGAACGAACAACTGAAAGCTCAGCCGACTGACTCCCGTTCGCTTTTCCGCTTTCCCTTCGCTTCGCTCTGCTTTTATCGCATCGACGCACGCCGTACAAAATTTTCCGCTTTTCTTTTCCACCTTTTTTGCCTAACTTTCCTTTTGGATTTGCCCGCGCTTCCACGACTTTGACCTTCTTACGGTCTTCTCTCGTTCGACCGACTCTCGTTCAACTGAAAATGCAAGAAGAAATTTCGTAAATTAAAACGTGGAAAAAAGGAGGACGAACGCGTGGACATTGACGTGAACACATCCCGACTTTTCCTCGGGAAATTGTGGAAAACAGACAAAGAAAATTCTCTTCTTCTTTTAACAGTTCGCTTTTTCATCGTGTTGTCCATTTCCTTTGAAACTTTTCATCTTCCAACATCTTCATTTTTTTTATTCATATTTTTATTGTGTCCTCCTTTGGTCCCATTTTGTCTTCCTTTCCTCCTGAACCCTGACTTTCTCCTTTTTTCGTTTGCTAATCTTTTTTTTATTTAATTTTTTTTCTCCGTTCGGTGTGAATTTTAAATTGCATTTGATAGTTTCTCATTTCCGAAATCATGAAAAGAATCATCGTCGCTGTCACTTACCATTGACAGTCGTCATACGGAAGGTGTTCTCTCGTGCCAATAACTAGCAAAACATTTTGCAAAACTGTACCAACACTAGAATTCATCCATTTTCCTCGAGAAGTAATTAAAACTGAAGAACTCATTAAATTTCGCTTTGTTTCGAAGTTATGAATATTCTCAATCAATCAATTAACCTTCATTTTTTCACTTCTATTACGTGCCTAGTTGAATAATTATTAGTTACACTGTACTTCATTATTATTTTCGTTTGCTTCTATTTATATTGTAACGGTAATTATTTCTTATTTTCGTTATTCAATTTTTTTGTATGTGTCGGGACTTTTCTTCGGGCATGTTTAAGCCCGTTTGGTTGATCTCACCTAAGCCTCTCTGATTAAAGTCAACCTCGGGGAAATTGGTGCAGGTAAATTTACATCCATTTTTACTTTATATCATGCACGTGTTACCCTTTTCCCTCACAAATCCATTGAGTAATTACATTGTTCACGGGTAGAAAACAATTAAATACAATTGCATACAACTGCATACATGAGATATTTATACATGAGACTAAAAGCACATGAATGGCCCAGTTTTTAGAAGAATTGATTCGCTTCAATTTAGTTGAAAGTTTTTCCTGCGCATAATCCTCGGTCTGGTGTTCCCGAACTTTCCGTCTGCGATCGTCACGTCGGATTTTCCCTCCTTTCCACATGCCAAACCTTGCGGGCTTTGCTCCACTTCAAACCCGTACAAAAGTCACCCCGACCTACGGACTTCGATAACAATTCATAGTTTATTCTCCTCCTCCATTTTCTCTCAAATTGTTTTTGTTTAATTAAGCACAAGTGGACTTGAGCCGTGTCTTTTTCTTATTTTCTGTTCCCGGCTGACGGCAATTAAAGCACGTTCAAGGTAAACTTTCCTGTTTAATTTTTTTTTGACTGTTCAGCCCGTATTGAGAGTTATTACTGGACATTTCGTACCTGGAATTTTGTTTTCCAAAAAAAAGGAACCGTGAAAATTTGTAATAATAAAAACTAAGCTCTTTTCAAAATTGTACTGAAATTTATGGCAACACACAGAAAAATGTTCAAAGTAGGCGTTTCTCCTGGTTCTCCTGGTGGTTTTACGTACTCTCGTTAAAATTTACGACTCCATCCGATGGACCATTGTAATGTCTCTTCCGACCTACCTTTCCTGCTCCATACTTGTTTTTCTGCTGGATTATACCATGCATCAACGTTGCACGAGTCCGAATTTTCTTACCAATTCACGACATTCCAATTGTCATATTGAACTTCTCTTTCAACGGCATGTCCGAACGAATCGTTAGAGATGTTTTCTAATAGGATTCTAATCAATCAAAAAGCTATGAGAACATCTGCTCGAGAGCCTCGTTGTATCATGTAAGCATATTACTCTCCAAATTGTTTATTGCATTTTCCTCTCCTCCCTACCAGCATTGTCATTTTCTTTCCAGACCGTGCCAACGATGTAAGTCATTTAAATCGATACCGGTCTGCAAAATCCGCAGATTCCGCCAACAATTCCGCATCGAAAACTGTTTTATGATGTGCATTTTTGTTCAAATGGAGTCGTAATAACTGGAAAATGCAGTTCACATGACTTGTTCGTGACTTACTATTGATTTCATTAAATCGATTGAAATTCGTCCATGTTTATTTCTTTTTTCTACCTTTCGAGGAGTTCGACCTTTTGCAATTTAACCCCCGAAAAATAAACGAACGTCTAAAAAACGTCATTTCCATAATTCATAATGCATGAACGGAGCCATGCATTATGTGACTTTTACTTCCGCGTAAAACAATTGCTTTACTACGCACAGAGTAAAAACTACATTTCTTTGTAAAACGACCCCCGCGAATATTCTGCTGTTACGTGATGTTTTACCTTGAATTGCCCGGTACTTGTTCCCCAAACTCTGAACTGAATAATACTAAAAAATTGATACGCATTGTCATCAAAGCATTAGCAATGTAAAGTATTTCCAGACGCGTTGCCAGTTCGAACGAGAGTAAGCACGGAATTTTGGAGATTAAAAAAAAACTCTGACCATGAAATATCCAGCTCAGAAATTCGTTACAGTGGCGACCAAGTATCAATAAGTGAAAAACTACATTACACAAAAACACAAAAGTTGTAGTCAAATGCTCAAAGCACTCGAGTTTTTTGGTAATACAAAAACTCAATGATGTTTTGTGCCAAGCAACGAAGGGGAAAAAAGGAACAGACATTTGGAAAGGAGAAAAAACCCCCGTAATGCAGTGAAACAAAAAATGTAAGTGCACTTGAACTCGGTCCGACTCTCCTCTGCGTTTACAACGAAGTATAGAACTCATCCTACGAGTATTCACAAAACTCCTACAATAACGTTATCTGCATTATACGAACGCATCCAATTACATTTCAGATCCCTTCACTACCATCAATATTATATTCGAATACTGTGATTTGTGATGCATAACCGTCGACTAATTTAAGTGTAACATTCATTTAGAAAAAAAGTTGGTAATCGAGTATTGAAATGCGACGTAAGCACACTCCACTACATAATAACTCCACTGCCGATAATATTTAAGTAAATAACTCAGTTTAAGTTATATTATTTTAAGTCCTGATAAATCCTCATATTTGTAAAGAATGGTTTGAATTTTAAATAATAATAAAAACGTGTCTCCATTTACTGTACTAAACCAACAATGAATTAACTGGAATTTAAAACAATCAATGAGTCAAAAATTGGCAGGAGAATGATGACAAACAAAAGTCTTGGTTTTTTCGACTAGACCAGACTATTAAACTTGGTCAAATCCGACTCGGAAAATAATTTAAATGTCCTCAATTAAATTTAAAACTAAAACACATAACCCTTAGTGGTGTAGATTTAATTAGAACGTTCTCGTCGAGGAAGGGCACCGCTGATCATTTCACAGCAAAACTATAAAAGGCAGATAAATTAATTTCACCAGTGAAGATTTGAAGATTTGTCAACTCGGCAAAGAACACAGGGATCGGTCCATTCAATTCTTTGATGTCTCCATCTCAACCGAAAATCTCATTTTCATTCGGAAAACTCTTTGGAAATTCCCTTTAACTTTCAGTTGATGCAAAAAGGCTCAGGGAAAATCTGATTTGTTTTGCATTAGCAGGACGAACCAGGTAGAGGAGTTGAATTTTTCCACGGAATAAGCTGTTTTGCGTTCTCTCTTCGAACTTCGAACGAACACTCTTTTATTCAATTTTAGTTTGATCTCTTCAAAGACTCTTCAGAGTTTTCCCTGCGACAACAGCTGACGTGACAAATAATCTAAAACTATTTATTTCCCAAAAATTAAGTATTTTTCTTTGGAATAGTTTGAAAGTTTTAAAAGTCTCACATATTAGTTTAATATTATATAAATTAAATAAAAAGTACAGTCGTTTCTTCATCGAAGCAGACTAACTTTTTCATTACCCTTAAAATATCTCTTAAGCAACCTTTTCTTAATTGACCAATTAACCGACATCATCATTAACTACCTAGACAGTAAAGACAGTTTGAGATATTGTTTCACTAAAATCCCAGAAAGGCCTTCCTGTGTCATCAAAGGACTACAAAAGAGCCTGGCGAAGAACTTGACAAGAAGATGCCGGTGTCTACATTTCCTATTGTTCATTCTAAAATCCAACGTCCAGCTAACACGATCACCAAAATAAAAACATAGTAAAATAGGGTAACCTAACTCTTAACAGAAACTACAACTACTAAGCTTTAAATTTATTATTTCCGACAAGTTCAAATGGTATGTTTGCTTTAGCCCGACACAATAATGGTGGAGAGGGTGAAGGAAAGCTTAATACAATCGGAAATCGTTGCGGTTTTTCCGGAACGCGATTCTAATTTTCCATTTCTAAGAACCTGGAAAATTTTCTGGGAAATGTTCAATCATTCTCATGGAAACGGTTGCGTCGGAAACTCATGACCAAGACAAGACAAAAGACAGTTTCCCGCGAATCAACGCCAAAATAAAGAAATTTCCTAAAAGGTTTGACAGAACTTGTAAATTTGAACGTTTTTTTTCGCGAAATGGCCTTGGCGCGTTCGCCTGTGGTAGTAGCGAACCCCAGAAATATTTAAAATAACAATGGGTCTACGAAACACAAGAATCCATAACTTGAAATAAATTTACGAAATAACAATGAAGACAAAGTATGAACAATTCCAAATATTTAGGTTCGCTTAGAAGACACTGAGAAATTAGCATCCATCTTGTTCCTCAGCGTACCATCATACGGTTGTGCGACGTTCACCAAAGACCAATTGAGTCTACAAGATAAATATCCACACTTAACCAACTGAAAATAAAACTTTTGAGCGAACAAAAATTCGTAAACCAGAGGAAACCAACGAGACACAAGAACACAGAGAGGTCTGCTCTCGTTGTATTTGTTGCTCACGTCTGTTCACTTCAATAACAACAGCACACTGTTCTTGTCTCTTTCAGCCTTTTTTTCTCTTTCCGCACAGGATGACCTGGTTACCTGTGAAGCAAGTGACCTACAATGTTAGGGTGAGTAATTTACTTATGATTTCCTCCTATTTTGTAAGTTTAGCTTGAGAAAACGCGACATATTTTTCTGTACAATTCCCTTCTGCAGCAAGTCGATGATTGTCAATTCTTTCACTTGTTACCTTACGTGGATGAGGGTGCGAGTCCGCCTGTTAATCATAAGCGATGATTAACTTATCGTGTTGGTGGTCTGTAATAAAATATACGGTTCAATATATGAATTTATTAGGTATAAAAGTTTGTGATGATTGTTAGTATATCGCGTAACAATCCACTCCACAAGTAACAGTAACAATCCAAGTGACCGTAAGTTTTATGTAGTAATTGCAATAATTATTTTGATTAGTATTTTTTTTTGTTCAATTCGATTAAAGTTCTTAATTTTTTAAAAGGTACACTCCTTCAACTCTACTTTCAATTTACTTTCAATCATCAATTTACAACCTTGAATATTTAAAGTATTGTGCGACGCACGGATGCACTCACCAATTGGTATCCTTTTATGGATTTCTCCACTGTTCTTTTTTCCAAATTTCGACTATTTCTTGGGTTTCGAACCATTTCATGACTTACTACTGGGTGCTTCGTATTTCCCATCTTTTCATGTCATCCGTTTCTTTTCGTGTAGCATTTTTTTAAACTTCTCCAAAGGGAGAGACCCGATAATGAACTTTTACCGTGAAGGATGCACATAGTGTAGGTTTGAACCTTTTCTAGCGTCACGCGACACATTCAGGTTTTTCTGTGAAACAGCAACGGCTCCGAGTGCGTCTTTCTACCACCAGGTGGGAGTGAAAGCAAGAGTGACGCCAACAGAAATTGATTTTCTCAAATATTTAAAAAAATTCTTAATAAAACATTTTAACCAACTTAAAACTAATAAAACTTTTAAAGGTGTCTGTGAAAATAGGCAAGCTGCAACCGTTGCCCGAAATACTACAGTTCTAACCGACACCCAAAAACACCCTGTCAGTAGGGTTTCATATCGAAGGAATTGAGCCAGATCATTGGGGTTTTTTTATTCTCTTCCAAATTTGGTCTGGATGTGCCTTTTACGTATATCAAAAAGCTCTAAACGGGTCTAAGGCAAGCTTTTGCCCTTTAACAACACCCAATGTCCTCATTCAAGCCTAAATATAAATAGGCCCTAATAGAGTGGACATTAAATCTTTCAGTGTCAGAGTTTGTGTCAATCCGGTCATTTTATATAGAATTAGTGGGAAACGTTTGAAATATAACATATATTTAGTAAATGGTGGGACATTTTCTTCGTAACGAGGATCTACTAACAGCGACGTGCATGTCGGGTACATATTGTTCGATTTACTTCATTCATAGTCCTATGACGTGAACAGGACTTAACACTCTTACGTTTATATTCTTTCTTGAACGTACATGTCGCCTGCACTCCCATGTTTTTACATTTGAAAATTAAGGCCTCTTTTTCACATTATTTTCTCTTGAAAATTGACCTTCGAACGATCTAAAATGATCTCTCCTCCTTAAAGTGATTAAACTAGGTCATCTTTTAATTCTCTTTAATAAGTCTGTTGAGAAAATTTTGGAGACGCCATTCTTTTTCAAATTCAATTCTACAAAACAGACTTTTCAGACAACAATGACACTTTTTATTCAACACTAACAATACTTTTGAGTGTTGGGGCGTGAGCAATTGGAGAGATTTTAGTCTTCTAACAAACTTCATTCGATGAACCTGTGCATAGTTCTTTATGCATTTTTATTCTGTTTCATTTTCTTTATTTCTTTTTTAAGTTAATAAAGTCTAAGTGGTAATTCTACATACAATCAGAGGGTTACATTGAACACAGAATGAAAGACTCAAAAATGCCAATTACATTTATTCCTGCCTTGCACAATTGTGGCAATGATGCATAATGTATAATTGAACTAAACTGGAATTGAAGTTGACCGCTGGCTGCCGAATCATACCTGGAGAAAATCTTTGGACAGAAAAAGTTGTTTTTTTTCTTTCCGGCCTCGGAAGCACGAGACAAATATGATTTGAACTTATGCGTACTTCCTGCGAGGTGCACTGAGTGTCAGTTGTAGAAAAGGCGAGCTTTACATCGGATATGATAATTCGATATTCTGGTAAACAGATTTAGAAGAAAGAATTTGATAGGTTAAGGTAGAAATCCCAGGTATTTAACTTCAAATTCCAGGCGAAATCAGTAGTTACTTTGAATACAAAGATATTTTATTTATTATTTTTGAAATTTTTGTTACACAGTATTATCTTTTATTTTATTGTTTTTTTTTATTTATTTATATGTATTTAAAATGACCATTCATGGAATGTAACTTGGGAATGATGGTGCTACAGGTAGAAGATAAACTTCGTTTAAAGGAAAGTTCCCTTTCATTTTGGCCAAAGAAAGGGTTAATGTGAGGATTGGCGTTGGGTGAATAAAAGGCAGGTTTTTAGTATGTGAATAGGGTAACACCACAGAGACACAACCCCATCACTGCGACTTTAAACCTTTTAAGGTTTGGCCCACGGCCAGTAAGAAAATGGAAGACTTCGCCAGACCTAATCCAGGTATAAAAGTTTAGAGATGTGGGGAACAGCAAAAGGTTTAATCAACCTAATCAACTGGACTACCTTGCAGACATCACCACTGAACATGAACTTAAAACGTTACACAAACGTGACATAAATTAGAGAGTCGTCATTGAATTGGAATTTCACTTTCTTTGCATAAGAAAACTCGAAGTAGAGAGCTCAAGAAAATTGTATATGCCCAATGTTCAAGTAACGTTCAGTTATTATTTTAATTCAAATTGTCAAAAAAAAATCCGATGAGGAACCACCAATGGCTCCTGAGTTCCTTTAAGGCTTAATGAGTAAATCCATTTTGCTTGATAAGAAATCAGTCATGTTTTTTTATTTACCCGTAAGATGAGGACCATTTTACAAGGTGTCACCTTCTCTCACCTGTGAAATTAAACGTTGTGTTTTCCCGATTTAATAGCCCATAAGTAGCTAAATTTTCAGTGTCACCCATTCGGGTGGTGATTAACATTGAATTAACACCTTGAATTATGATGGACCACAGGATCTCGTTGACGTGGTTGTTTTTTGTGTCAAATTAACGTTTCTGATTGAATCCTGTCGAAGTTGTAAAGATAAATTGAAATTCCAAATCTCCCGTGACGAATATCCAATTAATGTCACATTGAAAACGTTATTTCCCAAGTATGAATGATGCCGAGTGAGCACATCTATTTATTGATTAATAAAATTCAATATCTTACACTTATCTCATCATTCCTTAGTACCCTTAGTAACTTTCAATCAGCGATGGTAGTCTACGATAATAAAAGAAAGAATATCTGAAACTCGTCTCCTAAGCAAAATCCTTCCCACATTCTTCTTTCTTGGTACTATGTGAAACTCCTGAATCACAGTACCTCACGGTTTCTCATTAACTCAGGCGTTCCACAAAGAAGCATCCTGGGTTCCATCTTCCGCCTTCCCGTGACATCAGATATACCCACAACCGATCACAACTACGTTTTTGTTATTTATTATGTATTTTATTAATTCAAACAAATCGCAAAAATAATTTGTTGACTTTGCAATCTTTTCTGAACTCTATTTCGTGGATTATATTCAAATGAAAACATTGTGTACAATGTCGGTAACATTTCATTTTTCCATTAAAAATATAAAATATGGGATGAACAACTTTTAAAAAATATTAATAACTTATTTAATATAAGCATTAAAAATTAAAAAATTGTATAATTAAATAAACGAAGATAATTTGTTAATTTTATGATCATGTCTAATATCATCCCTCGGATTACTACAAATTAGAAATATTATCCATTCCTTTTATTTTATATTTATCATTATAAATTTTTGAAATAAAAGTTGAATAATAAAAATTAAACAAAAAGAACTATTAAGTTAAGTTTAGCCGGGTGAAAGTGGAAGACAGATTTTTTATTTAGCAGACATGTGAGGTGGGTAATCTTAAAAATGTTACTGTTGGATATGTTTTAGATTGAATTCAATATAAATTATTTTAATATTTATTAAAGTATTAATTAAAATTAACGGTACAATTGTTGTGTAGAACGGGATAAGTATGAACTTAATTGATAATGAAAGTAGGAATGAAATGTAGGAATGGAAATGTAACATCGCTGATTGAAAGTTACTAAGAACACTCAGGAATGATGAGATAAGTGTTAATATATTGAATCTTATTAACCAATAAGTATAAGTGCTGACTCGGCATCATTCATATCTGGGAAATAACTTTTTCAATGTGACATTAATTGGATATTCGTCACGGGAGATTTGGAATTTCAATTTGTCTTTACAACTTCGACAGGATTCAATCAGACACGTTAATTTGACACAAAAAACAACCACGTCAACGAGATCCTGTGGTCCATCATAATTCAGGTGTTAATTCAAGGTTAATCACCACCCGAATGGGTGACACTGAAAATTTACCTCTTTATGGGCTATTAAATCGGGAAAATACAAGGTTTAATTTCACAGGTGAGAGAAGGTGACACCTTGTAAAATGGTCCTCATCTTACGGATAAATAAAAAAACGTAACTGATTTCTTATCAAGCAAAATGGATTTACTCATTAAGCCTTAAAGGAACTAAGGAGCCCTTGGTGGTTCCTCATCGGATTTTTTTTGACAATTTGAATTAAAATAATAACTCAAAGATACTTGAACATTGGGCACTGAAATATCAAAAATATGGGAATAATCGTTTGAGAAGGGCAAACAAAAACCGCATGAACTGTCCAACAGGTAAAATATTTGTATATTTTCCCGTCTCCTGTGGATACCACGATGGAATGTTACCATGAATTGTACTAACAATATCGAAATTTTTATTCTTCTGATGGTTTTATTATTTCATGTCCATTAGCCTCACTCCTTGTAGCCACGTTTTTGTAGTTGTCTCTTGAGTACGCCCTGATTGGTATGTTTACCACTAAACCATTGAGAAATGTTGAATGGCCGTTGTCAGACGAAGGAAGTTTAATTTCTTTTCCTCTGTCGCTGGGTCTGCTTTTTATCAAGCGAAATGAAATGCTTATCCGTGACTCTGAACCAAATAAAAATTAAACCTGATCTTGTTTTAATAAATTTTTTATTGATAAATAAATAAATGAAGAAAATTCAATGAAAAAACGGTGAGGAAGAACATACAGGCCCCCATTATATTTTTATTATATTATTTAGAAATTAATGTTTGGAAAACCTATGAATTAAACGGCTTGTCCCGTGTGGCAAAATTACAATGTGAATTTTTCTATTTGGATGTAATGGGTAGAAATGAAACAAATCGAAATGAATACAAAATTACCACATTTTTAATAATTTATGTAATTATCCAACTATTAATCTTTATATTTAACAAAGTCTTTATTTTCATTTCTTCGTTTTACTTTGAATTCACAATTTTTGTTGGTTTTCAACGTTAAAAAATTTGTGTAGGAATGCAGATTTAAAGTAAATGATGGGGATCAATGGTAAATCAATGATTGATCGATGAGATTAAAATTCCTGAAAGGATACGTCCATGTTTTTTATTGGTAGTAACCTCCATTTATGGACCCATAAAGTCGAAAAACACGGTGCACTGATAAAATTTGGTTGTACAAGGTGACTTTCGACTGTTCCTTGACGACAGAATTTTTCCACCTATAAATACTAATTATTCTTCTGTTGAGAAAACATTATTGGTTTTCCGCTGAAGCCAAGTCTGCAAAGTAACGAAGTAATAATGAGGTCGTTGCAATTTGTCAGCCTCCTAATTCTCGCCGTTTTTGCCGTGGACGTCTACTCTGAACTTCGTGTGTCGGATTCTTATCGTGAAGATGCGTACAGAAAGGCGATCGCGTACATCAATTCCCAGGAATTTTTCAATGACAATATGGCAAAATATAAGATGGAGAAAGCTCAGGACTACTACCAAATATCTACTATCACGGTTATGCTAACCATCAAACAGGGTGAGGAAAATTCGGCGTGCAACGTGAACTTGTATTATAAAGGGAAAGGTGGAACATCCGACCGAGCTGCAGACTACGATTGTGTTCCCTTATTAGGAAAATCAACGGATGTCGACCCGGCAGGCTTGGAAATACAGAAGATGGGAAATGTTGGCAACGCGCCGTGTGGTGTACCATTCATGTAAGTGAAAGACACATTTGTTGCTCAGAAAACTTCATTTAGACTGAGAACGAAGAAGAAGAAAAACACTCGTGGTGGAGATCTCATCAAAATGTGTGATGTTACGGCTGGATAGTTAAATAAAGAATTTCTTACTTATTTATGTTTTTATTAATTCGTACCTTATTTATTTCCTCGTCAATCAGAAATCAAAGCAAACTAAAAGATACGAAAATTTTTTATTTCAAAGAAAGGGGAAAAAGTAAGGAGTAGATAAGACCATCATCCATTCAAGTGCACCATTGTAATGGATATTTAAAAGGAGAGAAAGTTGTGGTTTTAATTATCGGAGTGGCAGGTGGTTGATCAAGAGGTTTTCTTGTCTTCAGTCGCCAAGGATCCTGGGTCTCATGAAGTACAGCGCTGTGGCTTGGCTTCTTCATTCGGAACGGTTGGATCCGGTCGACTTTGGGCCTTAGACCTGTTGAGGTCATTTTTTGGAGTTGGCTGCAGTACTCCACAGTTGAATGCCATTGGGCCAGATTGAATTGAGGATGGGTTTATGGATTGCTGTTTTATTTTGGAGAGGGAGTCTACAATGTCTTGAGATGATTTGTGGCTGTTCCGCTCGAAGAATTTCTTTGCTGTTGATGAAAACTGCAGGGCATGTTGATTTACTCAGTGTGAATGTGATTTGAGTTGATTTTTTCTTATTTATTTTAATTTTCCACTTGCTCCGCTTTGGTTCTAGCTTTTTTAGGTGTTACAGGACTTTATCACATGCACAATGCGGACCACCGTCACTATCTAGAATTGCTGTCTCATCGGCGATCTTGGCTACAGTAGTTGTGGTTTTTGCAATATGTTTGAATGTATTATCATGTCAGTTTTGTCCCATGTTTCTTGAGTATGGACATTAACTTGTTTCGCAAATTTATTGCAAAGCAGTGTAAAAAGGTACGAACGTTTTGTAGTTTGAAAGGCTTAAGATGGGAAACCTTGCTGAGGCATCGTGTGATGTGATGAGAGACAACGGAAAACAGCTTTTAGGCTTTTGTAGGAAAAAAAAACTCGTGGTGGAGCACATAAATAAAAATTGCTGTATCTGTTGCGTAATTAGATAAAGAAGTTTAAATATTTATTTACTTTTTTATTAAGTCTTCCCTTAATTTATTTCTCGACAATTAAAAAGTCCTGTAGTTGTAGGTGATGTAGCAGATGACAAAGTGAGGGATACTGTTCGAATTAATTATCTGTTACAAGTTGTCCTATTTCGATACCAATTTTCCTTTACGAATGATAATTTAAATGTAGGGGCTGTTATTAACAGTGTTATGTTAGTCTTATTAATTAAAAATTCATAAAGTGTTGTTGAATAACAAAATAAGAACGAACTACTTTTTGACGACTGTAATAATTTGAACTACTCTTCGACGTAAATATTGTATACGAAACAAGATGAGCCATCCATTTACTACTAACCATTAGTTAGTACAAGAGTTGGATTCAGATAATTCGCTAGAACCAAGACGGTCCTGTCTTGCAGATTGAAAGTTTGCGATAGACATGTTTTTTTTGGTTTAAAATTTTTTCAAATAATAGCATCTCAATATATTTTATTCAGACTTTTGCATGAATAATTTAATAAAATTATTGTAATTGAGTTCTTTAATAAAGTTTATTGCTAAGCGAACAGTATGAATAGTACATTTAATTCATCATTATGTATCATTTTATTTATTCCATTTATCATTTATATATTTATTTTATTTTATTTAGAATGTATTTTTAGGTAGGATTTTAATTTAATTAAAAATTCGAGTATTAACCACAATTGATATTGTCATTCTAAGGTGAATCTGAAGTCCTATATTCCTAGACTAGTATTCCACATTTGATCTACAATTTTTAACAGACCAGAACACCTAGGTCAGCAACTCAAGTTTTATGCCCCAAAAAAAAATTAGAAGGTACAAAAGGTTTCGATTAGAAAAAATCGTTTTATCAGTCATGAATGATCGAAAAACCCTTTTATTTTCTGTAGGATATTCCTGAATCACTACTAAGGAATTAATTGATAAATAAATTAATAAATTAGTTACTGGCATTCATTCTCATTTTCATAGCAATAATATGGGGAATTGGCATCAGCATTAATTCCAATTTTAGTTAAGCTTTCCCGAAAATGTTCAAATCTTCCTTCAGCTTCATTAGCTCCAAGTTTAGGATTAGACCAGAGCCTTTCTGCCGTTGCTGCTGTTCGGGGCCATACTTTGACGTCTAGGGAGTGATGGTCAACTTTTTCTGTCCACATAGCTACCTCCCCTCCTAGGACATTTTCGTGCTGGTATAACTTGTAATTATACATAACTTTCCAATCGTGATACGCAGTTCTCCCCCAAAAGCCGTGATCCAAATACCATTTGTCTTTCGTCGATACTATTAACCGGTAACCTTTATCCAAAAGCTTCTGTGGAATCGGACTCGATGCCTCCATCCAAGTTTGAATAATGTACCTATTACGACAAATGCCAATCAGAAGATGAGAGCCAGGAAGAAATATATTACATAAGGTACGAGGTACAAAGGTACAAATCACACAATATATTTTAATACGTTTGGTAAATTCAGATATTTTTTAGGATTTGATTAATACACAGTGCTCTTAATAACGGTAATTGTCAAACCATGTCAACACATTATAAGTGAATATATTTCGTTAGAGGGAACCCCGTGAACGAATATCCAATTAATGTCAAATTGAAAAAGTTATTTCACAGGTATGAATGATGCCGAGTCAGCACATCTACTTATTGATTAATAAAATTCAATATCTTACACTTATCTCAACATTCCTTAGTACCCTTAGTAACTTTCAATCAGCAATGTTACATTTCCATTCCTACATTTCATTCCTACTTTCATTATCAATTAAGTTTATACTTATCCCGATCTACGCAGCCATCGCACCGTTAATTTTAATTAATACTTTAATAAATATTAAAATAATTTATAT